>JADFUC010001351.1:1800000-2263774 GCA_019722365.1 Lithospermum erythrorhizon | reverse complement strand
ATCAGTACTTCGTTTCAGTTACGTATTGCTAAAGTGTTATATTATAATGTTCTTGTAAGCTTTCTTTGGGTGCTTTTTACTCGAAATAGCTAATAACGTGTATAGAGAATCATTCTAAAAAATGAATAAAGTGATATTGTAATCTTTCTTTGATATTTGTAGTATGATGTTGAAATTGCATAATATCTAAGTACAAAATAATGGGTATTTATAAAATAAATCATATGTTATTTTTTATTAGCCCAACTTTGAAAAGGTGGAATAATGAAATAAATAGCAACTTTCAAATATTTTAATGTGAGTTATTATGAACTAAATACATAAATACAATTATTTATTTTAATTCTTCAACTGTGGTTGTGTAACTCTCAAAAGGTGGACTAATAGGAATCCACCGCTAACTTTCAAATATTTTTAATTATGAGCTATAATTAGAATGAAGTATTAACATAACACAATTATTTATTTTAATTCCTCGATAGAATAAATACTTAACATCAAGTTGTGACTTCTTCAAGATGTCTTTTTATGTTTAATGATTTTTAGCTCTCATTATTATTTAATTATTATTGTAATTTGATCACCATTATTTGAATTAATCACTTACATGGATAAATTATAATCTCATTTTAATTAATTCAAAAGAATGTATTTTTGTATTTATTTATATTCAACTTTTTGGTTTTTATTACCATCATCAAAAGTATAACAACATCAATGTTAACTCTTAGTAAAACAAAAGCGATTAAATGTAAACATCATACCATAATGAATATTTTAGTTGACTAAATACAAGCATCTGAAATCGTCTTTCATCGATTTTATGTTCTAATAGAGTTGTAGGAAATAGACTGGTAATATAATTTGAAAGGATTAAATTATAATGTTGTTGGAAGCTTTGTTTGGGCTTCTTACTCCAAAATGGCTAACAACATGCATATGAATCATTCTAAGAAAATGAATAAATTAATATTGTAATATTTTACCAACATTTGAGTTATGACGTTGAAATTGCATAATTTCTAGTATAAAATAATGGATATTTACATAACAAATAATATGTTATTTTTGTGTTACTATGAATAGGTGGAATAATGAGAATCATGTAACTTAAATATTTTAATGTGAGTTATGAAGTAAATATATAAATATAATTATTTAAAATTAATATTCTTTGTGTAACTTTTAAAAGGGAATAATAAGTCATGTAATTTTCAAAATATTTTTAATTATGAGCTATAATTAGAATGAACTAATAACATAAACACCATTATTTATATTAATTATCCAATAGAGTCATGTAACATCAAGTTGTAATTTCTTATTTTTATGTTTAATGATTTTTAACTCTCATTATTATTTAATTATTATTGAAGTTTGATAATCATTAGATATCTTGTAAATAACTTTATTTGGGAGTGGTAATATAGTCTTAACAAAAAATGAAAGAAATACATTAATTGATTTATACTTTTATAAGGTATATAGATATAGATTGTATGATCGTTGCTCAGTTATATCTTTAGTATACTATAAAAGGCTTGTGCATGCCTCCACATACATTTTTTGGCGCGTCAACATACAACTTTTTCAATTTTTAGTTTAATTATTTTTGCCGTTTTTTTTTGGCTTCGTTAATTATCTCGATTATTTAATAAACTCTTTAAGATAATATTTTTTGCATTTGGTCTCGACTTCGAGGATATATTTATTATTTAATAAACTCTCTAAGATAATATTTTGACCGGTCGACTTAGGGATAGGGTGCAATTATCGGCCACTATAAAAGCTCGATAAATTAATCTTCGATTCTTTAATAAAGCTACCAAAATAATATTTTGGCGGTCCGGAAGCTCGAGGATAGGGTGCATTCATGTTTTTTCGTTCATTTTTTTTCCAGTATCAACACATGGCTTCACGATAAATTAATCTTCGATTCTTTAATAAAGCTTTCTAAGATAATATTTTGAGTGGAGTCGGAGCTTGGGGATATGGTGCTTTTTCTTTTTATAATTAACATCTGATAGAAGCTCGATAAATTAATAGTCGATTATTTAATAAACTCTTGTAATATTTTGGCCAAATTAAAATGAATGAGGTCTTTAAATTAATAATTAAATGCTTTATTTCGTTATTTTCATTTATCTTGATAAATTAATACTCGATTCTTGATCATATGTGTAGAGCTTGAATTTTTTTGTGTGCAATCTATAGTATATATTTTTTCCTTTTTTAAACTAGATAAATTAATAGTCGATTATTTAATAAACTCATGTATTTTTGGCCGGTCCCTACTTGGGGAATGAGATTAAATTAATAATTGATACTTGTTTCGTTCTTTTTTCATTTAACTTAATAAATTAATAATCGGTGCGATTAACATCTGCGAGGTTTGGATTTTTTTGGCAGCCTATAGTATTATTATATATTAAGGAAACCTTGTGTGAGGTAGCGATTCACGCGTGTGGTATACGTTTAGCCCTTGTAGCGTGGCTTCACTTTTTGATATTTTTTCCGTTTTTAAACTCGATAAATTAATACTCAATTATTTAATAAACTCTTTAAGATATATATTTTTAGTAGGTCTTGCGACTTGGGGATATGGTCTTCAAAGTAATAATTCATGTTTTTTGTTCATTTTTTCATTTTTTTTATCTGTGATTATTAACTACGATTAGAAACTTGATAAATTAATACTGATTATTTAATAAACTTTTCGAAGATAATATTTTTAGAGTTTGTCCAACTCGGGGATAGGGTGCTAAATTAATAATTCGTGCTTTTTCGTTCCTTTTTTTTTTGCAATTATCAAATACATACAATAGAAATTCGATAAATTAATACTCGATTATTTAATAAACTCTAAGATAATAATATTGTTGGTTAGTCGACTCGGGGATATGGTGCTAAATTAATAATTCGCTAAGATTATAAGATAATACATTTTGTATAATTCAGTTAAGTTTAAGCAACTCGACTTTAATTCAACCACTTTTTTATGTTATTAAGTGTAATAAGTTGTATGATGATTAATTAAGTAATGGTGTTATTTTGCGACTTAAATATCCCAGATGAAGTTTATAATACTTTAATTACAAAACTATTGTTTGTGATCGTTAATCTTTTGATAATATTATAACGAGTTAGTCCCATATTTAGATCAATAATATTTTGTGAGCCTCGTTAGCTAGTAAATATAATAAAGTCATTTATTTGTACTTTTGTTTTGCTAAACTTTGAACGTCAATAACCATCTATAAGATAGAGTTGCAAAAAAAATAAGACTATGATACAGATCCATCATGTCGCTCACCATATCACATACTCCTATTATATTGTATTCAAGAAATATTATGGAGATACATCTCCATGTCTCGATCAATTGAAAGAAGACCGTGGTGATTAAGGGAGTATTTATTTAAATTTGAGCGAAATTAAAGTCGAAAATTGAATAATTGAAAGCAGATTACTCAATCTGAATTATGATTGAATCCCCGAATCACGAAAATATTTAGTGTTTGATAGCAGTTCAAAGAAAAACTAAAATTGAATTGTTTGACTTAGCTTTGTCTACACGCTTAATTCATTTAATTATATGAATCGTATATTAAATAAATAATCACATAATAGATAATTAAATAATAAATCTTATTAATTAGATTTATAAATAGTAATTATAAATATAATAATTTGATTAAATAAATATTAAAATATAAATAATTCTAAATATCTTAAATAAATATTTAAAATTTATAAAAAATATATATAAAATTTAATAAAATTGATCAGCATTACATCTTGAAAAATTGGATAATAGCCACAAATTCTTGATTAATAACCGCAGCATCTTTGATAAAAGCAGTAGGCCCCATTGATAATGCATGTCAGCACGAGATCATAGCCGATTAAACTGACTAACCAACTTATTTATCTAATTTACTTAAATTAGAAGTCACCTAATATAACTTGTGACATATAAGACACCAAATTGAACTCAGTAGCATATACCGATTACCTGATATTAATATCACAAATAGCCACAAAAAAAGCATCTTTGGAAAAAAAGCCAAGCACTTCGGCTCTACAGATTGCCAAGGATAGCAAATAGAAGTATTAGCAATCTTGATCTGATACATTGAATAAAATACAAAATTAAATTGAAAATACAAGATTTAACAAAACAACGACAAAATAATTATTCTTACGTATTAACAATACGATACATTGAATAAATACAAAATTAAATTGAAAAATAACACATCAATTATCAATTGAATAGAAAGGGATAAAAATTATTACCTTGTGATAAATTGGAGAAGAAGAATGTGTAAGGTGAAGAAAGGAGAAGAGATTGTTTTCTTTTAGGGTTAGAATTGGATAAGAGGAGAATTGTGAGATTATTTGATTAAGAGGTAAAAAATAAGTTAGGAATTTTAATTTAATTTTTTATTAAGGATTTTGATAAGTACTTAATTTATTAAGCACTTAAAATAATTCATTAACAAACAAGCTTAATAAATTAAGTGCTGAATTAATTAAGTTTAAGTGATTAATAAGTTTAATAAAACACCCCCCTAAGATCTACTTATTAAATTATACTTCCTCGATTTTTAATTGTTATCCTTGCAAAAAAAAATTATTTTAAAATATTGTCATTTCTGATTCCAATATAACGTTTGATTGGTTTTCCTTTTAGACCCGTATTTAATGTTTATATAATAAAAGCTTCTAATATCGATATATTTATTAAATTATTGTTTGATTAATTAATTATGATATATATATATATATATATATATATATATATATATATATATGTATAATGTCATTTATTAGCAGTGATGTGAACATAGTTAGGATAATGATTAAAAAAAGCGAGGAAATCTTAAATCTCTTACTAGAATTATTTCAAGTTGTAGAAAGATTACTTTGTACTAAAGATACGTTTTTTATTTATCGTCCTGCGTGGAAAATTATCTTCACATTTAAATTTGTCTTTTTTAGTATTTTTATGAAATTATCAACCCGATCAATAATATGGTTTTAAATAATTATCATTTATATTGTCAATGTACTTTTGATTACTTTTTAAATCTATGCAAATGGTTAAAAGCGACAAACGTAAAAAACAAAAATATGAGACCAAATTGATATTTAATATAAAATTAGGATCGAACTCGTCGCCGTTTCCACTTTTTATCCTTTTAACATTTCATTGAATCCATAAACATTTTTTTTAATCAAATAAAAGTTTGGGATAAAGAATGTGTCCCAAATTCAAGGACAAGCGTACCTTCGGACTATTTTGAGAGCTTATAAGTTTAAGACAAGGGGATGGTATCTCAAATTCAAGAACCGGTCATTACTAGGTTGGGATAAGAGGATGGTGTCCCAATTCAAGGATAGAATATGCTCCGGACTCTTTTGAAGGGTTAAGTGATTCTTACGGATCGTCCCTCCAAAAGAGACCTCACCCAAAATCGAGCCTCGCTTAAGCATTTAAAAGGCTTAGCATAGATCTCGTCGCAAAAAAGAGACTACTAAAAATCAAACCTAAATTGGAAGAGTATATCATTTTCTCAATTTACTACACCAATATTAAATGTGCAAATTGCAACCTACATTAGATTCTATTAGATTTCTGTAATAAAATAATGGAATTACATCATAGTCCAAGTCCACCACCTCTTACCTTTGTTGTTTAACGATCTTCCTCATCTCAACATTTGTCCTACTGTATTTCTCTCTCTACAAATTCTACCCAAAGTCGACAGAGAAATTAACCCAAATAATCAAATTATTTATTTTATTGAAACCCAATAACTTATTTTGGAAAAAACAAATCAAGAAAGTAGGCATTTTTTGGAATACATTCAAAATCTTGATTTTACGGAAACCCAATAAGTAATTTGAAGAAAAAAATTCAAGAAAGTAGGCATTTTTTTGAACATATTCAAAATCTTGATTTTAGAAAAAACCCAATAAGTTAATTTTTAAAAAATTTAAGAAAGTTGATGTTTTTTTTTGTGATTTGAACTCAAATGAATGAACCCAAAGAGGAGAAAACAATACCAAAATCAAGTGTTTATGGTTCAAAGTCAAAGGAAGGTTGGACTAATTCATCAGGAGTTGATAAAGATGTGAGCTTTATGATGGATCTTGATCTTGAACTTGATACTCAATGGCCATTTGATCAGATGTTTTCAGCTACTTCAAATCCCACCTCCCCTTTCCAGACTTTTTCACCTCTTTGGGCATTTTCTGATGAGAATAATGATGATAAAGCTAATGGAAATATGGCTGGAAGTTGCAGTGGTGGTGCTGGATTATATCCTAGATTTCTTTCTTGTATGACTTTTGTACTTTTTTACAACTTTATGCTGAAATTTCTATTTATGGTAGCTTGTTGACTTGCTTTATCCGTCAAAATGGTTTTTGAAGTACTAGTAGATAGTGTTGGTACTTTAATATTTGGTCACGGGGTAAGGTTGCGTACTATCCAACTCCTCTTATCCCGCGCTTAGACTTATCCGGCTTAGACGGGAGTATGCCAGATTCATTGGGGCATGTTGATTGATTGACTGGTTGGTAGAACTTCAAAATGGTTTTTGTGTCATTATCTTGAAATGAATAGGATTTCAGCTGCTATATAGTGTTTATTTCATTTTCTTGAGATGAATATAATTGAGCTGATATATGCTGTGTGTATCTGAGTATTTTAGGAATTGCATTTGTATATGTACCTATTTGAATCTAGTTAGGCACTGTTTGACATTGTATTAAACTCTTTATGCTGGGATTTTAAGTTTTAGTTGCTAAAAAATAAGATGGTTCATGTAAGACAAGAGATCACCAATGTTATTAGTCTAGTACTGAATTACAATAGTGAGATTGAGTTTCTCTATAAAATTGGAGAGCTGAGAGTGACTTCAGTTGTGTATTTTGTTTCTGCGTTTAAGCCTCTATTTGATCACCATGTATCACTTACTGTTCTTAAGTAATTTAAATGTGAAGGGTACTAAAAAGAAGGAGATGGGTAATGTTTTCTGTTGATTTGTGTTGCTATATATGTGAGATTACTTGTTTAGTTTGCTTGCTTTGTATTGCTAGTATAACCATCTTAGTGCATTGTTGAGAATAGTTGAAGATGAGTATTTAGTTCTTTAGTACGGGAATAGAACAAGTTACATTTTGATTTACTTCGTTTTACTTCACAGATGCAGTTAATCCTGATGCAGCAAACGACAATATGCAAGCTAGTGAAGACAAAAGAAAGCCACCTCAACCTGTTCTAAGTATAAAACAAATAGATTACCCTGATGGGGCATTCATTATGAAAGAGAAGATGACCCAAGCTCTTCGACACTTTAAAGAATCTAGTGAACAGCATGTACTTGCACAGGTTTGGGCACCTGTTAAGAATGGAGGTCGGTATGTACTGACAACTTCTGGGCAACCCTTTGTTCTTGACCCTAATTGCAATGGGCTTCACCAATATAGAATGGTCTCGATCATGTATAAATTTTCTGTTGACGGAGAGACTGATGGAGTTCTTGGGCTTCCAGGCCGTGTTTTCCATCAAAAGTTGCCAGAATGGACACCAAATGTGCAGTACTATTCAAGCAAAGAGTTTCCAAGGCTTAACCATGCATTGAATTATAATGTCCGAGGAACTTTAGCTTTACCTGTCTTCGAAAATTCTGGTCAGCTATGTATCGGTGTGCTTGAGCTGATAATGACTAACCAGAAGATCAACTATGCAACTGAAGTTGACAAAGTATGCAAGGCTCTAGAGGTTGGCACCCTCTGCCCTCTTCAATTCATGTTGCATCGCTTCATTTTTATATATATTTAGTATATGTCTTTGGTTGTTATGTAGGATGGAGAAGTAACATATGCACACAACCCTGTGCACTTTCTTTACCCTAAATTCAATCATGGGACATTTAAAAAAGTCTAAACCAGTATCCTTCTGAATATGAAGATGTAACTACTTAAAGAAAATTAATCCGACCTTGATAATTAAAATGAACCGTATATGTCTTTTAAAAATTGGGCATGCACCTTATTGAGTTGTGACAAAGTTCATTTCTCTATGACAGAGTTGTTATACAAATATTATCCAACTGTTTTAAAGTATTATCTAATTGTTTGATAATTTCTATCTTTTTTCTTGCTAACATTCCTTTGAGTTTGTTTTGCTGATGTGTTAGATTATTAATTAGGTTAGTATGTGAAAGTAATTCTGGCAGTATTTTATGCATTTATTGTCTTTGTGGGCTTGTGGCTGTTCCCTTTTCTGTTTATTTCACAAACTGCATTGGTTGCAAAATTTTCCCTGCTCAATAGGTTTAAGAATTTCTCAGTTACATATTTTTAGTTTCTGTGCAGGCAGTAAATCTGAAAAGTTCCGGGAAGCATGTGCGGAGCATCACTTGCAGAAAGGACAAGGTGTTACTGGGCGAGCATTCGCATTACGTAATGCATGTTTCTGCGCAGATATCACTCAGTTCTGCAAAACTGAGTACCCCTTAGTTCATTATGCTCGCATGTTTGGGCTGACTAGCTGTTTTGCAATTTGCTTAAGGAGCTCACACACTGGAGACGATGATTATGTTTTGGAGTTTTTTCTGCCTCCTAGTATTACCGACATCCGGGATCAGCAAAATTTATTAGATTCTCTCTTGGCAACAATGAAACCGCATTTCAGGAGCCTTAGGAATGCTTCTGGAAAAGAACTTGACCTTGAATGGAGATCTATGGAGATATTTACAGCTTCAAGGGATGGAAAACGTGAATTGAGCCCGATGTCCATTCCAATACTTGGTTCAGCAATATCGTCATTGTCTTCCTCCTTGAGAAATGGAAAAATGGTACACCATGGAAAGGAAGAGCAACAAGTAGCTGGAGGATATAACAGTTTAAATGGTGGAGGGGAGATCAATTGTAAGATTGGAGCTCAAAATGTTGATACTTCAGAGACTAAAAAACCAGGCAAGAAACCAGAAAAGAAACGTGGGAAGGCAGAGAAAACAATCAGCTTAGAGGTCCTACAGCAATACTTTTCTGGCAGCCTCAAGGATGCTGCAAAAAGTCTTGGTGGTATGCTATATTTTATTATCTTTCTTAGACTAATGTTAACTCCTATTATCTCTGAAGTACACTAAGCGGTTGATCATTTTTTCAGTTTGCCCCACCACAATGAAGCGCATATGCAGGCAGCATGGAATTTCTCGATGGCCATCTCGCAAGATTAACAAGGTTAATCGGTCCCTTTCAAAGCTAAAGCGTGTAATTGAATCTGTACAAGGTGCTGAAGGAACTTTCACTTTGACTTCTCTAGCTTCAAGTTCTGTTCCTGCTGATGTTAATACAGTGTCATGGCAAGCCAGAATGAATGGTTTGAGTCCACAAGATTCACCCGGGTCTAAATTATTAGAATTACACGATGATAAAAATGAATTTCTTGCTGATAAGGCCTCCGCATTGGAACATGTTGACGACTCCAATCAGATCATAAATGGAAGGGTTTCAGGAAATGAGGGCTCACATGGGTCCAAGGCATTGAGTGGCTCAAGAGAAGAGAGCAATGGAACCCCAACTTCTCATCCTTCTTTCCATGGTAGCCCTCCCCCTGTAAATCAATCTTCCCCCACTAATAATATGGTTGTTTCACCTACCGAAGATCAATACATTGAAATGGAGGGTCCTATGAAATTTCCATGCCAACCTACTGGAGAAATAAATCTAGCGGCTGTCTTCTCGACCCCTGATGTTTTTGTTTCATCACAGGCACCCGAGCCTTTCAACAGGATGCCGATTGAGGATGTAGGGAGCTCACATGATCTAAAAAATATGTGTCCAGGTGGAGAGGGGATGCTTGATGAACGCCAGCAAGAACACAGTTGGACAAATACACAATGTTCGAATGCAGTACTCAAGGATAACAAAGATAGTCCACCTGATCAGAAGCCAAGCTTTCCTGCCAGGCCTGAAATGAAAACCATTACAATCAAAGCAACCTACAGAGAAGATATAATAAGGTTCCGACTTTCATTGGAAGCTGGTATCGACATCTTAAAGCAAGAAGTAGCGAAAAGGCTCAAGTTGGAGATTGGCACATTCGAGATCAAATACCTTGATGATGATCATGAATGGGTATTAATAGCCTGTGATGCTGATCTGCTGGAGTGTGTTGATATTTCAAGATCATCGAGTCGCAATGTAATTCGACTGCTAGTGCATGACATGATGGCCAATCTTGGAAGCTCCTGTGAGAGTTCAGGTGAATGAACTAGCTAGTGGTATGTAGGTAAGTTAATAGAACATTCTTGCAGTTTTAGGATATGCTTTCACATGCAACTGTAAATTTCCTCTATTTTCTTTTTTAGACATTGATTTTGTGAGAAATTTCTCAATGGACTACTTGGTCTAGGTTTTGTATTAGATTGGATATATATTTTTATCAGATGAATAATTTGCATTACTAAGAAACCTATTTCGCATTATTGATTTATTTTTGTTCAAGTTTAATGTTAAATTTGAAGAGTTATTTCACAATCGATTAGGAAAGTACAGGAGGCAAAATGTAATATTTGTCGAAGCGCCCTATTTAATAATTGAAAAGATACTCAATAGTTAAAACTCTTCTGAGAAATTCACTCAAATTCAAGAACAATACTTGTAAAGTAAATGGTATAAGATACTTCAATATTGTCTCTAACGAGATAACAATGTCATTAGGACACGGTATATGTTAAACTTGATTGGTTAGAAATTATATTAGAATTACCATGTCCTAACATTATAAATGTTCCAATACTTAGATGGTCTAAATTGCTCATTAATCTTTATTTCAAGTTTGTTTAAGCCACTCATAATATAATCAAGTCTATAACTATGCTTGTTTAGTTGTTTAGTACTTTGACATCTATGCTAATGCTACACCGTTTGAGGCCCATTTTTAGTATCATTGGGTCCATCCAAGCCTTTTTTAGTCAAGCTCAATTCTCCTTTTGAATCAGCCGTTTCGGCCATCATTTTCTTTGTAGACTTGTAATATGTTGCGTATAGTATTAGTTGTGCCGCACCAAGCAGTGCCCCTATTCCATTGGGAGCCTGGAAAATAAACAAACAAATTTAGTGTCATTATTCTCATCCTCCTCTTGTAACTCGTCATTATCGAAAACAGAGGTGTACATGAGTCGAGCAGAGCAAGAAAACATCATATACTCTCTCTCTCCATTCTTCTCGTCCATCGTGATATAAATTTCATGTAAAGTAAATAATAAAATTATCAGTTTACCACTAACCAACTAATTTTTATAATATTAGATTCTTTCTAGAAATGGGACATTTAATTTTGCATATTTGTTAAAGAATGAACTAGATAGCTATGGAATTTACAACTTAACTTCATATGTAGTTGATTAATTACTTACAATAATGAAAGGATCAATACGAATAAGGGCATAAATGGTCCAGCTAATTCCATTGGCGAATGAAGCCAGTGAGAGGAAAAATGGCATGAACTCCACACTCTTTGTGGTGATTACCAATTTCTGCAATGAAAATTTCACAATTCAATTAGTTAGGGAGATTCTGAAGGTGATATTTTCATTCCCCAACTAACATTTCATACAAACATACATGTCAACCTACCTAGCTACCAACTTCATGCTTTTCCATAATGTTCCACCATTTTAGTGAAAATAAATTGCATTATTGTGCATACATTGTAAGGAAGCGTCACATTTAATTCGTAACAGAGGGAGTCTCAAATTATAGTGATATTTATTTCATAAATGAATAATTAAAAGGGAATGGAGGAAGTATAAAATTTCCTTAAAATTAAAAGGGAACGGAAGAAGTATAAAATTTCATATAACACGAGGACAAAAAAGAATTATACAATTACTAAATTGTGTAATCAAACAAGTAATTAGCCCATAAAATGCACACGAGGTGCATGTGGATTGTACGTCCGCATGTGATCAAAGAATATAAATTATATGAGCCTCATCTTAGTAGCTTACACATGATTTGTAAGCAAAAATCTTACACATGCTAGTATCGTCAGATTGGTACACTTAAGTTGGGATTCTAATCTAACGGTTTTCATAAAATAGGGGTATATTCGTCCTTTCAGCATCTTAAAATAGGGGTATTTTAGTCTTTTTCATGATAGTTTTTTTTAATTTAAAAAAATAGATAAAAAATCCACATATTTTGCTTCAACTAGCAGTCCACCTCTATTTGTGGCGATAATACCATCCTTGGTGGAAGCACTATCACTGGATCCTCTTAACAATAATAAGTTTTCTTACTTTTTATTTTCTGAATTTTCCAATTTGGTTTCATTTTCATCTATTACTACACGGCTTACCGTCCACACATTGATAATGGGTTATCGAATCAAATATTTTTAAGGATTCGAGCATTTCTCAAATTCAACTTCAAATAACTATGAGATGAATTTCAATGAACATGTTTCTATTCACGAGAGTTTGCTATACTACTCCTTATAAATTGATTGTTTCAAAACCATACTCTAATTCAATCAACTTGGGCTTCCGACAATAACAATTACCTCCTGAACTTTCATCAAGCTTCTAACAATAATGATTACCCCCTAAACTTTCATCGGGCTTCTCATGGAAGAATTAAAGCTTTGTTCCATTCATGTTCTCCAACATTACTGCTAGTATTCATAGAGAGAACTTACATACATACCCTCCTATGAACAACCATGACTTATGGAAAAAGTTTTGTACGTTTGGTTGTTAGGTTATGCAAGGTTATAAGGAAGAGTTGGATCCAAATTTACAGTTACAATCCGCAGAGATATTGAGCTTGAAGTCAAGGTGGGTTTAATTTACGGTTTTTAGCGGGGCCTATCACCGCTATTTCGGGGACCGAGGGTCTAAAATCAAAAAATGGGCTGGAGAATAAATTGGACCAAATTAAAAATTGTAACATTTTAATTATTATAAAAGACTCCCAGATATTAATTTATTTTAAAATATGTCTTATAAGTTTGGATAATCTATAATTCATTTTTTGTCCTCATATTATATGAAATTTTATATATTTTAATTAAAAAATTTGTTTTAGGGGATATCCCAAAAAAGATAAATAGTATTGGGGTAGTCGAGAAAAAATACAAAATTAAGGGAATAGGATGAAAGGTGACAAGTTCGAGAAAGGTAAGTTGAAAGTGCTTGATAGTTGACGCGAACAACTAATAAGCCTTAACTTTATTATTTAAAATACATGATCATTCACATATTTACATATGCCCATAAAGTGCACACGAGGTGCACGTGGATTGTACGTCCGCATGTGATCAAAGAATATGAATTATATGAGCCCCCAACTTAGGAGTTTACACATTTTGTGTAAAATTTATACATAATCTTTAACAAGCTTTCGACACCCTCTTTTTAATTCCGTGGCTCGCATCATGCCTCTCTTCCCATAATAATTCAGCCTTGTCAAATTTTACCTTAGTTGTTTAATAAAATTCAACACTACCCATACTTTTATCTAATATTCTTATTTACTTATATTTTATATTTTTTATGATTAAATAATTGCAAAAGTAGCATTTACTCAATTAAATAAGAATAATTATTTCTGATTAATAAATTATTTTTGATTTTTAAAATGAAAATTATATAAATATTTATTTAAATAGTTTTGATCTCATATTTTTAATTATTTTTTATAAAATAAGAAACACAAAATTGAAATAATAACTATTAAAACAAGAAAAGGTACAAATAGTCAAATGTAGTACAATAAGCGAAATCATGATCTGGTAATGAAATACATATAACCATAGCAGTCTGATGTAATCGATCCACACTACAATCGCACCTATTAAGACTTACATAATAAGACTCTTAAAAATATTTAATCGCAAAACATTCCAAACTTTGCCATGTGTTTAGCCCAGATCACAACGTTATTCGTGATGTACATTGCATCAGCGCCGTTAATCCCCAGCAGCATGATTTCGCAATCTGGTATCACTCGATCGAGAATGGTTGTGGTGTGCGAGACCGAGCTTGCCTCGCATTGTGTAGGATCCATTTTAAAAAGCAGAGTTTAATAAAAGATAATATAATAATTATATTGAAAAAAGTGATTTTTTTATGTCCAAATTGAATGAGAGTGGTCTCTATTATAGAGAAAAAAATGATGAATTTTGGTAAAAAAAAAAATTAAAAAAAATTAATTTGATATCAAATCATTGAGATGGGATAAAAAAATCGAGGAAAATCGAACTGACCAGTAAGCGACACGTGGCCGTTATCTCTGCCGCCTCGCCGCTCCGTCGCCTTGTCCCCAGCGTCGCGGAACACAGCTGCGACAGCAGCTGGCCAGCTGGCGCGACCGTGTCCCGCTGACAATGCCCGCGTCCGTGGTTTTGGCAATTTGAAAAATATTCCCTATTTAATCCACATCACTTTTTTAATCGTTCAGCCTTTGCAATTTACACATACTTTTTTGACATATTTAATCTAACTGACACCGTTGTTCTTTAATTACAAGTAAAGCTTTACTTTCACATCTTGCTTACCATCGATTATTATACTTAAGTGGGAATTCTAATTTAACGGTTGTCATAAAACAAGGGTATATATATTCATCTTTTCACCATCTTAAAATAGGGGTATTTTAGTCTTTTCATAATAGTTTTTTTTAATTTTAAAAAATGAAATTAATTTTCCCATAAAGTGCATACGAGATCAATTTTGAGAAATTCGAAATCTATCTTGCAATTTATTTTTCATAATATATAATAATTAGTTTGTCCATAATAATGATTTATTTGACCAAATGGGAGTGAATTGCCAAAATGGTCTCCGAAAGTGGCACCAAGTTGCACTTTGGTTCCCAATAGTAGCACTGATACAATTTGGTCACCAAAAATGGTACAAAAGTTGCACTTTGATCCCCAAAATAACGTTTCTGTTTATTCTTGACAGCCAAACGCGATTTGAGGTTAGTTTTGGAGTCAAATTTGAATTTTGAGACTTGTTAGTGTCATTTTTGTAGAAATGTCTTGCTTTGTGTTGTGACCACGGAATATTACTCATAAATCCAAAATCTATCCTACACAATGGCTGATTTTTTAAATATGTATGTGTAGGATTTTAGATTTTGGAGAAAAAATGGTGAAATGGTAAAGTGTTGGCTAATCCTGGCAAGAATATGGGAGGTAAAACATCTTTTCTACAAAAATGATCCTTACAAGTATTAAAATTCAAATTTGACCCCAAAACTGACCTCAAATCGCAATTGGCCGTCAGGAATAAACGAAATCGTTATATTGGGGACCAAAATGGAACTTTGGTACTATTTTCAGGGATCAAACTGCACTAGTACCATTATTGAGGATCAAAATGCAACTTTAAACCACTTTTGGGGACCATTTCGATGCTCGATCAGGATAAAAAAATTAGAAAATTAAACTACTAACTACTACGTAGTACGTAGTACTATAGTTGCTCCTTATTAATGAAATGAAAAGAAAAACATCAAAACAAAACCAAAGTAAAAAGAATAGTGATATATTTACCATGACGGATAACGGCGAAGCATACATCATAATGTTTCCAGCCATGCAAATGCTACCAACAATATTCGACCGGAGTTTGGTTGTATGTGCTAGAGTGAGCACCACCACGGCGAGGGCGGCGAGGAAGATGACCTCCACCACCACCACAAGAGCCACCTTAATCCTCTTCTTTTTATCGGAATATGTAAGAAATAAAGATAATAGAACTATCTCAATGATGAAGCCGGCACCATTAATAGTTACAACCAATGTGCTCTTAGGGTGCACCATGGGAAGTCCATACAGGACCCAAAGGCCACAATTCACAAATGTTGCCAAATATGGCACTGGTGAATATTGCTCCACTGATCCTTTCTTGCATATGCGGATAAATGTTGGCCTGATATAGTTTAAGAAAAAAATGCAATTGTACATTAAAATACTATTAATAATGAAAAAAAAATGAAACACACACATATATATATATATAGCCAAGTCAAACTAATGTGCGTGGTGTATTGCATAACTACTCAAATGTTTTTTTGTCTTGGTAAATAAATAGGCAAATTTAAATTAGTAAAGTTTAAGAATTATTAAAATGATTAATAATGAAACTTACACTGGTGACAAGAACAAACTGAGAGCAATGATGTTTCCTGACATACAAAACATATCAAATTTTAGTACACAAGTACCTTACCCTATTATTGTAACATACTTCTGATTTTGCCATTATCAGTGATTACACAAGAAAATTAAACATTTATTTCACTGACCTATAATTCCAACAACAGTTCGAGCAATTTCTGCAGAGACCATGATTCTGTAAAGGAAAAACAAAAATGTTGATAGAGAAATAAAGAGTAAATTTTCAGGAAATGAAATTAAAGATGGAGATGCATAAATACTACAATGAGATATATACTTGCATACAATGGGCTAATTCTTACTAGGTTAGGTTTGTGTTTGAGTAGCCTCACAAAATCAAGCACCTGTCTATCTCATTTAGATGACATGTATTGGGTTGTAGAATTGAGCATAGCACATGGAAATATATATCGTTAATGACGAAATAAACATAAATAGATATGTACAATACATAAAGAGGGGGTGGCTGGGGTTGTTGGCACTAATCTCAAGTATTTCAAAACTCTATATATATATTCAATAGGAATTTAGTAATTAATACTTTCTCGGTTCCTTTTTAGTTATTTTTCTGACCATTTGAAAAAAATAGATTAAGAAAATAAAAAAATAGTCAAAAAATATATTGAAAATGTAGAATGACAACTAATTGAATCATTATCGTTGGTTGGTTGATAATTTAATAATAAAAGGTACATTGAAAATATAAAATTTTAATTTCTATGTTAGAAAAATAAGTAATTTAAAACAAAAAAAATTAGTTTAGAAATACAAGTAAATATAAACGAAGGAAGTACAATGTGAACTTAGTATTTGATGAGGTCCAATACTTGCAACCTATTTGATTGTATTGCATAAGTAAAAAAAAAATTATATATGGAGTATATATTTTGGGTAGTAATGTACCTCTCGAGGATTAGGCAAGATAGATAATGTATAGGATGTTAAAAATTGAGAGATATATAACTCGTACACATTAATTTTACTATATATAATAGCCAGTAGTGTAATAAGCTATACACATGTATGGTGGAATTGAATACATATTTTTCCAAACTTTCAATTAGCATAATTTCAAGTAGCATACTGCATGTATTAAGTACTCCGTGACATATACGAGTATGGATTATCATCACATACAAGAACTAAATTGACTCTGAGGTGTACGTAACCAATTGTAAGCATAGCAGGCATTTCAAATTTTCAATTGATCGAGGGGCGGTAAGGAATATAATTCTGAAAAATTAATTAAGTGGGTAACAAGAAATGGCTAAAATTTATTGTGTAGTGAAAAATAAATAATATTAATTAAATTAAATTTATTTTAATCGGTAAAATTGAGTAAATAAAAGTTGATCACACGAGTTACACGTGGCGATTAGGGCTTCAACTCGAAATCCAATAAAAATCGAACACGTGTAAAATAATAAGGGTCCCGGAGGGAATTAAGCTCCTGAAATTAATCGAAGTCAAAATTAGGGTTCATACATTAATTAACCCTAAATTTTAAACTCGAACGAGGGTTCCCGATAAAATAGCCCCAAATTAAATGTCAATTAAAATTAGGGTTCACATATCTCTAATTTTATTACCATAAAATCGGTCTATGTTGACCTAAAATGGAAGTTCTGGAAGCCACGGGGCTCAAAATAAAAACTCTAAAAGGAATAGGGCTTAAAACGGAGACTCCAGGAAGTTCGGGGTTAATATGAAAATACGTTTAACCTAGAAAAGGATCCGGAACCTTCTTCCTACATCAAAATAGGTGCCCCATATGAATACTTGGAGGCAAAGTAATTCTATAAAATTCAACTGTCCAGATCTTACATCAAAATTCAACGGTTAAGATCGTAATCCACCTGAAAATATATCAACCAATCAGAAGCGAGTATTCGAAGCCCGAAAGCTTGTAAATACCTTCCCCCTATAACTGAAAATTCCATCATCAAACACAATAAAAAATACAACAAAAAGCTCCTGAGAGAATTTAGCATAAAAACAACTCTCAAGGTATTTCTTCATAGAAAACCTTTGAAGTTTGTTGCTTTTCAGGTGAAAACCACCACAAAACATATAAATCTTCAACTCCTCCACCAGTAGGAGGTAAAAACACTCAGATCTTCATCCTCCAAACCAAAATATGCTCTCAAAGCCAAGAACGGAGGCAAAAATACTGAAATCTTCAACCTATAAGCCTAAATAGGCGCCTAAATTGAGGAACAGAGTGAAGAACACAAAAATCTTCAACTCCAAAACCAAAATAGGTGGATTAAGCCACAAAGGCCCCTGTAGTAAATCCAGGCAGGATATAAGCTGCATAGCCCCTGTCTGCCTGTCAAGAAACACTAAGTAAGCTGCTAAGGCACCCTCTTGACAGTAACAAGCATATCCACACAAGATAGCACCTGAAGATTAGGAGTAAGTTGCTAAACACCTAAACCCAGTCCCACTGTACGGGATCAAGCTGTTAAGGCACCCAAGTTAGACGCATAGCCAAATCAAGTCTCGAGTCCCACGACCAAGTCTCAAGACCAAGATCAAGTCCATACAGCCATACGAGAGTAAGCTAAGTCACCCCGGCTCGGACCATATCCAAGTCAAAGGCCAAGACTAAATTTTCTATCCAAGCACAAATCCAACCTCATTCCAGACGCCTAAATCAAATCATGTCCAAGACTACATCAAATCCAAGTCCAACATCTCAAACAGTCAACAATCCGTTTAGAGACCAATAGACTGATAGTCGGACCTTAATCGTTTGATAAATCGTCTTTGTACCTAGATAGATTTCCCAAAAGGGCTTTATTGTATTGGTGCACATACATTATAAATAATAAAATCTTTCTAGTAGTTACACGACCATTCAAAAAAAAAATCTAGGACAATAAGAGGCTGATGCCTCTAGCTCCTATCAGTTTTTGGTGAGTTAATTATCAATTTTATCTCGTTAAATGTAGTGATAGAGTTGGGAGTTAATTATTATCAAGATTAAATCGCAGTAGTTAATTGAGGCTAAATCGGAATTATGTCACACTTATTAAGACTAAATTTGTAATTGGTAATTGATAACTTGGGTGACGATTGGGGGAAAGGAGGACATTAATGAATAGTGATAATATATGGTCGGTCACTAAGCTTGTTTGGTTGTTCATGATTAGAACGTGATAATAATAAGGAGAGTGTTCGAAATTCGGTGAACGTCGTTAATCCCATGCCTTAATTGCTTGCAAACCACACTATATTTGGCTACCTTGCCTAGCCATTTTGAGGCACTATGTGAATGATTTGAGATTTTTTGTCATTCTTAATTATAATTCTTAAATTTAATTTGCTAACTAAAATAATAATCACCAAACCAAAATAGGGTAAGGTAATTAGATATAAGAAATTGAACCGATGAATATTATTAGTTAGGGAACACGGTAGTCGTAAAATTAGTGAGCTAATTAATTGTCGATTTGGTCTCAAATAGGGAGATCGGATTGTAGTTTTGTTCCAGATGATTACATTGTAGCAAATTATTCTCCAAAAGTAATTCAAATATTATAGATTAGTTCTTGAAAATGATATAATTATTATTGTACATTTTTCTCATTATAAACCACTCACACTATTTAAAAGTCTAATTGACTAAATATTACTCCGTGTTTATAATTGACTAAATAGAGGATTCTAAAAGTAATTAAATCCACATAATCACAATTTCTTTGCTGTTTTCTTTTTAATTCAGTATTTCGTTTTGCTATACTTTTGTTTTGAAGCAACTCTCACGGACGTTAGCATGAGGTTATTTTGTTACTTGGATTGGGAATTGTGACATTGAAGTTCTCAGGCTTTTCTGTGAACAACCGAGGAATTAACGCTCCCCATTCTGCCCATCGTTTAATAATGAATTTACAGTAAATAATGGAAGGGGACTAGGGGGAGCATATATAGTTCGTTTCATAGTATTCCTATGTGATTTAATTTTAGACGGATTTCTAACTATGACTAAGTTGTAATTTGTTTACTGTTAATGATATAGGTTTATTTGTAGATTTAGTTTATGATAATGTACATAATATTCTAATATGATCTTTAAATGAACGATTTATTTTTGTTTAAATTGGTTACGTGATTTATACCCATTATGTTAATAGTTAATGGTTCTGTCCATATAAAAACTAATTAAATTGCAATATCATAAAAACTATCAGAGACTAATTCTATAATAATATTACCACTAATTATGATCAAATTACAATTCCAACGCACTTACTAATTCTAAATTTGTAATAAACTCATTTTGATGGCATACTAGATGAATGCCTTAAAAACCTGAATCATCATCAGTTGAGATATTTTCTTCATTTATGTTTAAATCATCGACGTTAGGGAATTGATGTTTTACAAGAGATAATAGTAGGAAACTAGAGTATCAACTATCAACGTTCAACACTAAGACACCTAACAAAATCAAAATGATTGAATAAGGGAACTAGTGGTCCGAGATAATGACGATACTGTTATTGAAGGGTTTGTAACGGTAGGATTTCCCACGATTAGGATGTGATCGTTTTGATACTGTTATTGAAGTTTAGTTGAAGTTCCATTATTGTAAGCCACTTCGTACTATTTGATGAACACTTTCTATTTACATAGCTTGAGGATCGGACACGGCACATTACACAACTGCCTCAATTAACAGTTTAGAAATTAAAAAGGGCAAACACTAATTCATAGCATTTCTTAAAAGGAATAAACGACAATTATGTTCATTTTTACTTTACTATGCTTTTCAGCAGGAGCCAGGATTCAAAAGTAATAGTGTCCTATATTTACAAGCAAGGACGGATCATAGGTGAGACTTTAGGCTAACCAATTCTTCTAATTTTTTAAATTTTATTTTGTTTGGACTCCGAGTATTTAAAAATAATTATTTATAAAAATTAACAATTAAACTATGGAAGTCAACTAAAGAAAACAACTCCAATAGGAGGATTATAAGTAAAAACTGGAATTACACTATAACATGATTTATTCAAGATTATGAGATAATGAATATAGATATTAACATAAAATAATGGTCATAATTCAAAATCCAATTGTAATAATCTCACTTTCTACAATTCACCACGATGTATAGCCGGAACAAGAACTTGAAAGGTGATAATTAGATAACGATTGTTAGGTTTTTTGAATATGTTATTAGGAGATGGAAACATCAACAATAGAAATTTTAAAGTGGGCAATATAATGTCATTGTTAGTAACAAAAAAGAATTATTAATGAGGAAGGAAACGTGTTTAAGTACTTGCTTGTTAGACTAAATATATGAACAAAATATTGTGATTAGCTGGGTTTTATATTGTGGTTATTAGCTGAGGAATATAGAACAAAAATATTGTGGTTAGTCGGGCTTTATTTTTTTTTTCTTTTTTTTTACGATAAAGTGCATATATATAACATAAAATCGCCATAATATTATCAAGATATACATTACCTACCGTAAAAACTCAATAATGTCACAAATCCTTATACATAATGTATACAACTCATATATAACACAAAACAACTCAAAAGAAAAAGAAAAGAAAACTACATGAATAATAAAACTTTAAAAATAATGGACATGTGGGTAAGAAGGAAAAGTGGAAACACTGTGTCTGCTAAAAACCTTATCGGAAGAAAACCTAATCGACAAAACTCAAGAAAAGAGTACCCACAAGAAATTCTCCATGTCAAGTCAAAACGTAACTGGACGGGTACAAACAATTAAGATGCGTGATGTTACTAGTTTGACCCTAACGATGACCTCTGAGATAAGGGGATTTGACGAAAAGCTACACCCATTTCTCGCCTCCAAAATCATGAACCATCACACAAAAAGAAAGAATGACGACGCCTCGCACGAACACTCTTGCCTACGCTCCTTCTTTGATCCACTTAAGTATTCTCCAATGAGTCATCTGGGCTTCCTAATGCCTAACCAAGTCCGATGGTACACCATACGGCTTGGTGCGAAGGGCAAGAGAAATAATGTAATACGCCGCCTCATCTCGCACTCGCAAAAAAACACAAGAAAAATCGCTGAGGTTCATAAACCCAAGCAGAGTCCCTAGTAGCTAATCGCCCGACAGATAACCGTGAGGCTTAAGGAGAATTTGGGAGGGATGAAAGGCCTCCAAATAATCCTCATCCAAGGTAAAATGAGTAGAACTCAAAGGCTTTCAAACCAAAGAAGCAAACCCCGCCCGCCACACAATGACATAACCCTGTCAGTTAGCGTCTCAACCCTCCAAAATGTGAGAGAAGCTGATCGCGAATAGAGCACAATTTCTTGGAAGAGGAACGAAGTCATTTACTACGAAGCAGTATTCCCAAAAGGAAGTGAAGCGTGATAGTATTGCTGACAACCGACCTGCATTTAATACCAAGGAGCAGCAACAGCCCGAGTCGGCCAGCGCAACGCTCCATTTCCAAATGTCCATATGACTAAGACCGCCTTCCGGGCCAAGGTTCAAATATCATCCTACGCAACTCGAGCCGGCCGACCCCCCAGAAACGGAGCATGACGACCTTCGTGGATCAGATTATGTATTGAAAGACTCGAGCTTTAACCCATCAACGCCTCGATTACGGATCGGATGGCTCAACCTTCCGCATGCGAAAGGCGCTACGGCCCCATTTTTGACAATTTATCGATAGCATCCGTGAAGGCGGCTCGACCGACACCGAGGCAGTGGCCAAAGTGATTCCTAAATAGCGCATCGAAAGTACCTTCAGGAAATCCCACCCGTTCTAAGATATCAAGTTTCCTCGTCATCCTCGACTCAGCCTAGAAGAGGAAGATTTGGCCTGATTGAATCTATTAAAAATAAACACCTTCGAAAGTCTCAAGACATGTCATGAGTACATCTATAGATGCCATATCCCCCATGTGAGAACAAAGATAAGATCATCCGCAGTGCAAGTGGTAATTGAGCGCCTGACATTTTGATGAAAGTCAAAATATCCCCGCTAGTATTGACCTTGCAGCTTCCCAGCAGATATTCAACACAAGTTAAGAAAACAGTCACTGCGACGATCACCCCGCCTCAATCCTTACCTTCAAAATAGCCACGAAGCTCCCCATTAACTGACATGAAAACGTAGTTTCTGTGATACAGTTTCATTTATCCATCCAACTTAAAGCTCCTAACCAATCCCTTTAAACGGCTTCCGTAAAGCCTCCAAGAAACCAAAGATCAAAAGCCTTCCGATGTCCAAAGATAGCATACAACTCCGGGGTACACCTCGGTTCGATCAGGCCTTGGGGAACAAGCCTCGCGCTAAACCCATATGTTATCCACAATATTACGCCTCGCACAAAGCGCACCCCCGAGCCTTATCTATAAGTCGAAAAGCGTAAAAGAAGTTTCGCTTTCGATAAAATCCAGTGATGACTTTATACAAGACACTAGTTAGCCCAATCGGCCCGAAATCGCTAACTCGAAGTATAACCCGAGACTCGCAAGAGGGCCGCACTGTACGATTCCACCCTTAAGTGGACCCCGTAATAAAAGAATTCTCGAACGGCTCACAAACATCACTTCCAAACTGCTCCAACGAGACTCAAGAAAGCCAAGAGAACCCATCCTAGTCCGGCCTCGTCGCTTCCATCAACAAGGCTTCCCTTTATCTAATGCTCTAGCAATCAAGCAACAAAGAGTATTAATTATCACTCTACCAAAATGTATCCATTCAGCGGCCAATATCATCGCCGGATCGGATGAACTTCCTTTCGCGAACCCAAGAGGCTTTTATAAGTCCATTGGGCATGATGTGGAAACCTTCCGGGAAAGAAGCTGCGAAGAACTATCTCGACTTAACAACGCTGGAAATTGAATTCGACATTGTCCCGCTTAATACACTATGGAAATATTTAGTACATCGCCTCCTTCAGAGAAACTATACATGACTACACGAAGCCAAGCCCGCTCGATAAGAAATTAGCACGCATACGCAATTCGGTGGCATTTAAGCTTTAATGCGACATTCAGCGGTTGTCCATATGTACTGACAAGATCCTTGAACGCAAAGATTAGTTTCCTTTTGCCTTTTCAAAAAATAATTCTAAACTCATCCCGTTATGGCTTTAAGCCGGGCCTTTAAGGTCACTTTGAACATAATGAGAATCGGGGCCATCCCTTCCACAAGAGTCCTTGCATCGAACGCAAGACATCACAAATGAGGCGGTCCACATGTTCATCAATTCAAGCGGTCGTATTCTATTAAAAGTTTTTACCAAGGATAAATAACCGGATACATCATCAATCGTTCCATCGGGAGAAAGGAGGCTGCAATTGCGTCAGTCCAGCAACTCCACGCATCGCTCATGAGTTATCTTATCTAACTTCGACCAAACGGAACCATTTGTCCAAGAAAGAAAGAGCCCATAAACGAGCATCCTCCGCACTTGTACCATCCTAAAGTCGCCAGAAGTCTTTAATATCATAAGGACGAAGAGTACCCCTCCAATTCTTGTCATTGGAAGAAGAGCACTGAATCGCCATCAATAACTACTGCAGAGTCGTAGAGGAGCCAACTGGGGTTACCTTACAAGTTACTGAAGATGGACGCTACGAGAACAATCTCGCCACATCACACCGATAATGGTAGCTATCCCAGCGATACATTCGGCCACCATCAATAGAAGTCATGGTTCAGACACGAACCCCATCCGGAAAAACCTAGACGGCATAAAGCGCACGAACACGCCTCGATAATTTAGTTTCTAATAAGTACGCCACGGAAAACGGAAACGGGATTTAAGATAGTTATCGACGATGGCTGCCGAGTAGCCGAGCTGGCTCGAGCGCCCACGCAGCCCCTCTACATTCCAAGATATTATCCCATTGAGAAACGTAGGAGGATCCACATTAGACTACCTTTCTTGTTACATGCTTCCAAACGCCTCTCATGGCCGCATTTAGACAACGCAGAACTAAGTCACCTCGATAATTAAGCCATCCTCAACATGAAGCACGCCCTTTCCATAGAATTAAGAGCATCAAATGAGTTTGGCGGTCACCGAACAGGAAGCAATAGCTTTACCCTTAACCACCCCCTCGAGAGCCACTGGCCACAGAAGCTATATATTCATTTACATTTGCCTCTACAGGAGCCATTTTCAAAATCGTTACCCCGCCTTTGTGGCAAATGTGGGACCTTAAGTAGGGGCATTAGAATGAAGCCCAGACGGCATTGACGATTAACCTTAGGAGGAATAACCGGTAACAGTTAACAACCTGGCACGGCCAGAGTAATGAGTTCCGTAAGGAGCAACCGAGTAGGAACAAATGTTTCAACAATGTGCACCTTCTTGGACACTTAAACACACGCGACCTAAGTTGACTTACAATCACAAATAAAAGAGTCGGGATAACATTCATAGGTAACCTTGGGCATATTCTTCTACCGCCCGACAATTTAATAAATTGTAACCGGCGGTTTACTCACATCCACATCTACTAAACAACGGGCATAACTCATTTTGGTACGTTCTTTAGTGAATTTGTCAGTGTACATGGGAATCCCAACTTTGGAGGCAATTTACTTAGCCCATTCACCCACACCGAGAGCGGCCTGATCGAAATAACACCCAATGAACGCCAAGAAAGATCATCCCTCGTAACGGCCAACCAACCTCCTCAACATAAGAGTTTTCCCGGCTGCACGGTCCTCCATTAAAAAAACCTCTTAAAACCCTATCCTCTATCACTCTGTGAACCCAAAACACACCACCCCTTAGCATGCATAATTCCGGGCATTTTACGTGCTCCACGAGTTAACAAGGAATTATGCTTGTTCACCCGGAAAGGTCCTCAGAAAGTACTTATCAAACAATATCCCCAAGTTTCCCCACAGCGGGATCTCATCACTCATCAAGCACTACATCATCTTCATTGTCCATGCAGTCATAGTGTTTAACTTATACATAACAACAATTCTATTATCTTTGTGATTTTCATAGAATTTAGGCTACCTCAGATTCTCACCGACCAAGCAGGCACAAAGATCACGACCTCAACCCCACAAGGAAAATCGGCTAAGCGGATCCACGCGATCAGCCTGACTAACCTTACGCGGCTCACCCAAGTGACCCGACGCTTCATGCTGCACGCCTCAAAGACCTGCCTCCCAAAAAGATTCAATGCACTCCGGGACTTTCCTCACCAGACCACCAATTTGCTCACGGCCTCGAAAGACAAAGAGATTCACCCAGCAACCTCCGCCCTTCGCACTACCCCATTTTGACCTTTCATGTGATACGCGACTTTTCGCTTCCTCTCCCATTGACCTTGGCCTAACACACGTGCTGTGCCATTCTTTCACAAGACCACCGAGCCACCTACCAAAAAATGCGGTTTCACCCGCACTTCCCACACCACGCGATCGACCGAAATCAAACCATTTCATGTTAAAGTTGAAACGGTAGATCCCATTTATCCAACACACTGAAGTTTTTTTCTACCATCAATAATATGTGAGACATCAAATTGAACGTAACTTACTCAGATCATCGCTGAACGAAAAAGGAACAAATTCCCCATCCACAACCGGGCCGGTGATGTGATTTATCCTTAATCGTGGAGGAGGATCGAAACATCACCTTGGAAGATGAACCCGTTTTTCTCCCCATTCAGCCACCACCGACAGTGTGTTATCATCAAGAACACCATCCAAGTCGATTTATGATCCTTGGGAACACGCACTTTGAAATGGTGGTTACAACGAAGCAACCATCATCGAGACATCATCTTCCGGCAAGAGGAATCTTCGTTTTCTTCTTCATGGTCTTCCATCATCAACAACTACCACCGCCTCAATCGAGCCTCCTCCGGCCCTCGGGCTCGAATTCATCGCACTTGCAGGAGATGTAAGGACGACAAACCTCACTTAAACACCAAGTGCCGATCAAGAAAGGGAGATGAAGAGTCGGGTTGCAAAGGATGTAAGAGGCCGATTGTAATACAAGTCGGCCGATTGATTATTTTCTGACCAATTCCACCACAAAGCTTCTTGATTCGATAGAACAATAAACGATTAGATTCTGATCAATTTCCACCACAAACCTCGCCGGAATCGCTCGGAGTAGGAACAAGAACCGATTAGTGAGAAGCAGGAAGAAGGTCGATTGAAGTCCAAAGTCACACACTCGCCAAAAATAAACAAAAAATTATATGAATTTGAAGAACAAAGTGAGGCCGATTCTTTGTGGATTATGTTTCAAGATCAAAAATCAAAAAGAAAGATGACGAAAATCAAGAAAGTTTCCAAGGGAGAAGAGCTCAAACCGAGAGGATTGGGAGAAGCTTTTTCAAAATTCTCTAACTTCTTAGTACTAATTGGCTTAATATCATTGTTATTAATGAGGAAAGTCAAGAAAAAACATGTAGAAGATTTGAACACGGCCTTCCTCGATGTCATACAAGACCTCATTTGTGGGTTATTTCATATTTAAAGGGTGTCTTTTATAAGTAGATAAATTCAAATCAACTGAACTGACTAAAAAAAAACCGAATCGGGGGGCCAATCGATTTTTTTTTTTGAACTAATCAGAACTGAACCGATTTAGATTCAAAAATAAAAACTGGAAAAAATCTGTTTGCCGATTCCTACCGAAAAATCTCCATTGGTTCGAACTGAATCAAACCACTGTTAATTAAAAATAGAGTACATAAAGTCATATAGGAGTAAATGAATGTTCAAGTCATTTACATTTTGCTATTTCAATTCTTACCGATACCTCACCCCTCCTCCCTTTACGACTTCAATGCCTCGCTTAATTCATCACCATTCTTCAAGTCTTCACCATTTCGCCTTCACCAACTTTACATCTTCGGCAAGTCATTTTTGTTTTAGCTAAATATTCATTTTTGTTAAATTTTATTTTCTGGGTTTTGTGATTTGGTAAAGGATTCTAGTAAAAATCTGATTTTTATTGCTTTTGGTTCATAAAAGGATGGATTCAAATAAAAAGACTTTTTGTTATTTTTCTATCATTTTCTGCAACTGATTTTTGATATAAAGTATGGAATTTTGTTCTTGTGTTTTCTATGTATTAATGAAAATTTATTAATTGATTTTTGGGTTCAAAACCGATCAAAGCCGATAACCGAATCGAACCGAACCGATTTCGATCGTGGATAAAAGTGAAATCGCAGTCGGTTTCGTTCTGTGACTGCGCAAAACCGACCGAACCGAACTGCTGAAAGCCCTAGTCCCGGGGATACCACAGACACCATATACGACCGCCCCCTTCTTTTACAAATTAAAAAATAATGTACTAGTCGAGAAGCTCATCATTTTGACTTTACGTTACGGCCAAAATTGCTGCGATTTCGGGGAGGTCGACTCGGGAGGTCCGTACCTAAGTCCCGATCTCTGGGAGCCGGAGGCGTAAGATCTCGAAGGTGGGCGGAGCACAAGTCCCACTGCCACGACGCGGTTTCGAGACAATTTATTTGGAAGCGGTTTCAGGCCTTTAGCCTAGATTTTTCATTCGGTTTCAGTTTTACCTGGGCGATCTTTGCAGTCTATATACGAGTATTATATTACTAAGCCTTTTAAGGGAAACACCACCACAAAGCACTAAAATATGTATAGCCCAATGGTAGTCCAAGAGTAGCTCATACGGTAATAATCGCAGATTCAATAAGTTTCACGAGAAAACATCCAATCGGGTGGCATCTTGTTTTCAGAGATTTGATGACAACACATCAATCGCTAATTGTATCGCAGATTGGGAACAAGATTACCACATCAATTACTGTATTGTATCAGGATTTTGAGTTATAAATAATTCTTCCGCGATGGATACGTACAGTCGATTAGTCTTACATCGAAGTAACCGGTAAGTAAATCTCTTGGTGTGTGTTTAATTTTAGCAATTAGTATAATCATCTAGTAACGATCTTAGTAATTGTATAATTGACGAGCAATTAATTATCCTAATTTATAAGATCTCAGTCGTCACAGCATCTCAAAGTGATCCGAAATACACTGGGCGAAATTACCAATACCCGCAGATTCCTAATATTCTATTCCTTTATAGAAATGAATAATATGGATATGGTTTGTAGAACACAAGGCATGCAATGGGCAAAAGCACAAAGGATTTTACCCGATCCTGAAGTTGAATTTCAACAGCCTAACGTAGCTAAAACCCAGTAAAATCATATTTTAAAGCTCACTGATTTAATCGCCATCGGCAGTTAATTCTTCGTAACAAGACATCAATTAGTTTTAATAATAATTTCTAATTCTTAACATTTATCACGAGTCATCTTCTATATGGTTCAAGTGCACGAGTCATTCCTACTATATGGTTCAAGTGTATCGTGTTACACGTATGGAGCTGTCGAGTCTCGACTCATCCGAAAGATGTTTGGTGTGACTCGATTCATTGACAGTTATAGTTCTAATGGACACCTATACTTCTAACAAAAGATCAAATCGTTGTTCCATCTTTAAATGAAATAATTAGAGGTCATAAAGTGTCAAATCCAAGCCAACCATGGTAAGGAATGGAGATTTCTTGACGCAATCATTTTGATAACCTACGAGCGAGTAACGAGTACTTAGATGTTCGGTTCCCAATACAAATCCAGGTTATGTTGCCTGCCACATTTAAGGAAGGAGGCATTCTACTGTCTCTTTCGGTGCATTGTTCTTTCCAAAGAGATGCTTCATTATTACTCCAATCTCTACCATTCATTTCGTTTCAGTTGACTTGAGTTGATATTGTCAGCTGCCTACCCAGATGTCTAGATCTTCAAGTGCTACGTAAAAGTTAAAAAATGTGATTTTTTTTTTAATTTTAAGTATTGAACTATCTACTTCATCAATATAATTTTTTACATTGAAATTAAAACAAATAATCTTTTTATCTCATAATATTATTATTTTCATTGATTAATATTTTTATCTCTACTTAAAAATAATAAAATCAATTATTATTTTAATAAAATAGGAATGAGGGGTATTATTATTCCAATAGAGTGGTACTCGTTCGTTACATTGGGGTTAGCCGGACTCGCCATTACTTTATCTAAGGCCGTTCTTTTCTTATGAAAGTTTAATAAAAATTCAAAAACATCTAAAATAGAGTTTTTCCTCTAATTTTTCTTACTTAATTTGATAAAATGAAAACCAAAAAAATGATTTTTATTTTGGGAAAATGATTCTTATATTAAGGGATGAAAGGTTGGCCATTGTGAATTATTTTCTATTCATACGATTGGAGTTAGATTAAAGGCAATAGTGTGTATTTATAATGAAAAGGACCCCATCGGTGCGTTTACCGTTATGCCGAGGATTTTCTTGACGTTCGTTGTTTGAAAAGATCAGACCGTTCAAAACTGACAATGGGCCCACAATCTTTAGGCGGCGTAGGTCGCGTCTTTTTCTGCGTGGATAATAGGTATCCTCTATTAGTAATAAATAATCAATTTATTTCTTGTTCTTTATTTTTAATTTAATTAAATATAGTAAAAATATAAATTTAATTTTTTAAGAAGAAATATAATAATTACATTAGTAAAATAATCAACATTAATAATTATGAGAGAGAATATTTATAATGTGTAGTGTCGGCATCGTCACGGGTAATCCGTTCTTTCGAACACCGGCTCGAGTACTTTCAAATACGACGAGCACAAGAGATGTGTATTTTTGCTACATAAGAGGTGTGTATTTTTGTTTATATATAATTATTATGATTTATAGATAATTCTATTTGTTGCATAAGAGGTGTGTATTTTTTGTTTTAGCGAATCGAGGTCGGGTACTCGATACCCGGCTAGAACTTTGTTTCGGCACTAACAACTATTAGCAATATATTAAAAAATAATTTCCGCTCCTATATATTTTGACAGTTCCACTTGCCATTTCCACAGCAAGCTTTAGCTTTTTTCATCGCTGACAACAATACATTCTCAATACTCTTTTCATCAGCAGCGATACATTGGCTCTATCTGATACATTTCTCCATCTTTCTGTTTGAACTATGAATCCTTCATGTTAAAGAGGGACATCGTCAGTTGAAGAACGACCTTATTAAATATTTATGGCAAAAATTTGGATTCAATCAAATCTAATATGTAGCCATCATTAATATATATATATATATATATAATGCTGTGGATGATAACTCACCAATTCTTGTACAATTGAGCTTTATCTTGTATATATTATTATAATTTATTTTGTATCTAACCAAATAAAATTAAAATAATAGGGTTATTAATAACATTGACAATATTATTTAATATTAAAACAAAAGATATAATTATAAATTAAATTAAATAAAAATATTTTTTAAATTGCATAATTTATTTAAATTATACAACGAAATAAAATCGTAATAATAAAATTTATTAACAATATTGAAAATAATATTTAATATTGAAATAAAAAATATAATTATAAATTTAATTAAATAAAAATATTTTTTAATATTGCATATTTATTAAGTGTCTAACCAAATAAAATTGCAATAATAAATATTATTAACAATAAAAATAATATTTAATATTAAAAAATTAAATAAAAAATATTTTTTAAGAAGAAATATAATTATTACATTATTAATAAATAATGTATATTAAAATATAGGATATAATATTTATAATGTATTAGTATATATGTTATTGAGTTGGAATATTAGTAGATTGTGGGGCCGAAATAAAACATCCAAATATATTTTATTAGCATTATATGTTTTTAGTTGTTATTTAATTACGTAAAAGAAAAAATATAATGTAAAAGAAGAATAAGTAAAATAAACGAATCTTGAATGCGCGCTACGAGACTACACCTATCTTGTAGACCACCTCTACACTCAATGGTTGCTTATGGAAGAAACTCTGTACGGAATGGTGGCCGTTCGAGACGAACATGGACCCTTATAGGGGACATGGGTTACTATACGAACTGGACACTACAGGCAACTCAATGTCAAGCTATAGTCCATAATCTATTGTTTGAATTAATTAAGTAACTTAAACGAAGCAGGCCATGCCTTAACACGTTCGATGGGCCTAGAGCCCACTAACGAACCGGGCTTAAGGTCGGTTTGTTAAAAATAATGGGCTGATGCATTCGAGGCGTGTATCGAGGCGCGTGAATGCCGTTTGATTTTAAACTTGATGCCGTTCTTATTATAATATTTTTTTACTGCTTGATGCCTCGTTGGTATTTAGCGTAACACCGTTTGAACAGCAAAATTTGGTTAAATTGAACTTAAATAACATTTGCTTAAATTCAACAAATAACATTCCTAATGAAATAACTTTTTTATTAATACTTCAAATAGCTAGTTTAAGATATGTAGGTCTTTTTACCTACGGCGAATTAAATTTTGATGCAAACGGGACATGAATCTGATACTGATGATTCACGTTCGGTCGTTTGAGGATGAAACTGAAAGTTACAAAGTCTATAGCGGTTGAGTTGTGACTATCCACAACAAATTGAGCCACCACGTCCGGTATACATGGTATGTTTTAGATCGCGAGTCCCTCCCGAACCTTCCATTTTTCGATTTTAAATAAATACGACTTGTCGTCAATGGCTAACTTCTGATCACCTTCCAAAAAAGTTTGTGACACCTTCGAACAAAGGCGGGTAGCGATTTTTTGGCGTTTGAATTTATGATAACCTTGAAGAATCTCTTTGCGTAGGCGGCTCCTGCAGGAATTTCTTCTCTTGGAGGCATAGTAAACTTGTGATTTGTGAACTTGTTATTAAGTTGATACTTATGATTTGTGAACTTGTGAATTGTGATTATTAAACATGAAAAATGGTCTATTTATAGATCAAGAAAAAATATTTTTGCACATTTTTTGATAGAAACGATATACCTTTTAAATGAAACAGTATCCCGGTAATTTATAACAGATAGTTAACGGCTACTGTAACCTACACGTGGTACCGTTTGGATGGAGCGGTACCACGTTAATGTTCAACGGCTACTTTATAAATTTATGATCGGGGCATTAGTACCGGTTTGGATCAAGCGATACCACCCGGCCCAGTTTCCCAACAGTACTTTTATGAAATTGTATGATCACCCGGGGTACCGTTTGATTGAGACGGTACCCCATTTGTTCCAAACGGATATAATTGTACCTAAAGTGGTACCATTTCATCTAACGGTACCACGTTCCGACCCTGTCACGATCCTTCATTTACCGCCTTCACTTGATGAAGAGCTACATAAAAGAGACAAAATACCATTTCTCACAACTCACAATCATTCTTAAGCAATCTCAAAGCAACAACAATCACTTTCTAAGCAATTACAATATTCATTACTTGTTTGGTTTTTGAAGTCTAAGGATTCTTTTTCAAGTTGTGGGCTTGTTCGTTGCAATCAACAATCTTACCTTGCTCCATCTCCGGTTCGGTATTATCTATCAACTTTTTATAAATTGTGATATTTGTTCTTCTAAATTAATGGCATCAAATCTTGGTAAAAATGTTCAAAGTGGTAGTGCTAGTATGTCTAATGATTATGTTAATTTAGAGGATGATAATCGTATGGATGAACTACCCGTTATTAACTCTCAATCTCGCGCCATAGATACTACTAATGAAAGGAAAAAACTTCATGGATTTGAAAATATTTTTATGAAGACCATGAAAAGAAAATGGCAACTTGTTTAAATTGTAAGAGTACTCTATTATGGAAGCTTGAATTGGGAGTAAAGGGAAACCGACGTCTTTCTAGACACTTAGGTGGTCATAATATCACTAAAAAATGGCGGTAGGGGTGAGTACGCAGAAACTATTGATACCCAAATGGGCAAAAAACTTTTTTTTAGTATTTTTGACTTATAGGATTGAAACTATGAAATTTATGTCGATAGTTCTTTTTGCCTTTAATCATTGTGATGGATGGCGTTTTTACTAAATGGATTCAAAATGTCATTAATTCGAGCAATCGTATCCCCGTAATACTTTCTGACTATGTTTTTAAATATTTTAAAAATGAAAAGGTAAAATGCTATGAATTTGCCTTATAAAATGTGTTTGACTAGTGATATTGGTGTCTTTTTGGATTTTGATATAATGTGTGTAACATGTCATTGGATTGATCAAGATTGGGTCTTACAAAGGAGAATTATATATTTTAGATCGATTGCTAAACATAACAATATTCAAATTTCGGAAGGTATACTCGTATGTGCCAATGATTACAAATGTTTGAATAGGATTACTTCAATTTCATTTGATAATGCGTCCGCTAATACCGTTTCAATTGAAAAATTAAAGATGCCTATTAAACCGGATTTTAGTGAACTTTTTCATGTTAGATGTTTATGTCACGTCCTTCAATTAGTTGCTAAAGATGGAATAAAAGTTGTTTGGGATGAGTTTATTTTACCTATTAAATAAGGCCGTTAATTTTGTTTGTAATAGGCGGGGTAGAAGAACATGAATATAAAAAATTGGTTGAGGCTTCCGGTAAGAAGTTAAAAAATTAATTTTGGATTGTGATACTAGATGAAACTCGACTTACGATCTACTAGTTCGTGCATATATGTATAAGGAGGAAATCACAACATTTTATGAGATGTATGCTCCGATTGGTGAATATTATGTTCCACTCACATATAATAATTGAAAATATTGTTATGAATTACTTAAGTTTTCTAAATACTTAAAAGATTATCTCTTAAGTTTTTTGACTTCAATATGAACCAAATATTCATCTTGCTTTAGAATGTGTCGTTAATCTTTCCATTCATATGACTAAACATAGAGATGGTTATGTTGTTAGAGATATGGTTCCGAATATGGAAGATAAGTCTCTAAATATTTTCATCTATCACAAGCTATGCGTATCTGATTGGTATAATCTTGAATCAGCTAAATTAAGTCATTTTTAATTTCTATACGAAATCGTATTATGAAGCATTAGTACCCTTTAATCCAGACTAAAAGAGTTTTGGTGTTCGAGAAATGGAAAGATGTGTAATACCGACCGCAAAAATGTGTATGTGTGTGTGTGGTGTGTGATATGTTTGATAAGATTTGATTGAGTGCTACTGTCTGCAGATAAATCTTATTTGGGAAGCTCATCATATAAAAGAGCTCATGTTAAAAGCGTGCTTGACTGGAGTAATTCTAGGATGGGTGACCCAATTTGGGGAAGTTTTGCCGGTGAGCTTGCGTGAGTGAGGACAAAGCGTCTTGGAAAGACTGCGTGTTGGTTTGTGAGGCGATTAAAGTAATCTAATAACGCACCGACCCGGTCTTGAACTGGCGTTACATTAGACATCGGAAATGCGTCTCCCAGCTTCACTAATGTCATACAACTTTTGCCATTTACACTCACCACACGGACATGCTTATGTTCTACCTAATCCTCTCGACAAAGCATGATTTTCACAACTTCACGAAAACTCACTAAACCTTGTAGATATCACGGGATTGGCATGCCATGGACACATGCGATTATACATCAGAAACGATCTTCGAGAAATTTTCCTAAAAACATTGAAATTAAACTTAATTTACATACCAAATTAAACATACTAGTCAATTATACTAAATTTAACATACTAGTCAATTAAACTAAATTAAACATACTAGTCAATTAAACATATATTGAAATTAAACTAAATTAAACATACTAGTCAATTAAACATTATATAAAATAATAAAAAAAACAACATACCCTAATTATAAATTAATTTGAAAGAAAATTGACAAGTTAAGATAGGTTTAGGATTCAATTGGTCAAAGTACTAAATATAGTTAAGGAAGTGGGGTTTGGTTTAGGAAGTGTTTTATTGGAAGTAGAGGAAGTGTTTTAATGATTGGGGTTTTGTTTAGCTCTTTACTGATCTTCATACATAAGGGTATTTGTGAAAAATGCAGAGTCATTTGTGTCGGGTTCGTGTCGGTAAGTTAAACAGGAACCCGACACCATGCCGGCGATCTTTTTTTAAAAGTCCCGACGCCAAACCGACACGATACCGACACCTCTAACCCTACAGCAAAACCCTAACACAAAAGCGACACCAGTACCACCGATACCCGTACAATTAATATTCTATTTCGATCTAATTATTCAACATATAAAAAATAGTTTTTGAAAAGTAGTTGCATAAGTTAGTAGTATTTATATTATAAGTATAAAATATAATAAAATATTAGCATTCGATAATACTAGATGCTGATATAGGTTACATAGAGTCGAGGTTATAGTCATTCGCGTCACGTGAGCAATGTTTTAAATATTTTTATTATAATTTTAATATATGTAATGATTATTAGGCATAATACTTGATTATATTACTTAAAAAGTAATTTACAAACTCGGAAATCATTTTTTTTAAAAACCAGCCTTGAAACAGCCAATCTGAGCTACATTGTGTTTTTAATGACGACCTGAAACTAACACAGAAACCGACTCTATTGTTTGGTTGTTTTAACAACCGATGCCAAACCGACACGAAACCGATGCTATTTGTTTTGCCCGACACGATACCGACACCAGACCGACTCACGTGAAATAACCCGACCCGGTTTAATTAATTAAAAATCGAGTAATTGGTAATTCGACGTAATATAATAAAGCGTGATTCGAGAACGTAATTGTTATCAAATAGCGAACTTAAATTATAAGGTAAAAAGTTAATTGGAAAAAAGTTAATTACGATTTTTACGTGCGGGTTAAAAGAATTATGTTGGTTAACGAAATTTAAACTTGAGGCACTTTTTATTAAAATAGTCTTTTATTACTTGTTCATCATCCCTACACTATAAAAAAAAAAAAAAAAAGCAAACCTTAAAAACCATCGCCTCTTTCCCATTAGAAGAACTAAAATTCTCTCTTTTCTCCACTGATCATAAATCCTTTGCTCTAAAATTTGAGGAAAAAATATACGTCTTACTCTACCATTAACAAAATTCGTTTGAAGGTATGAAAGTCTTAATCTTTTGAGTTTTGGAGAATTTCAAAAATTTGAAAATTTAAGGGTTTCGGATTTAGCAACAATTGTTTAAATTATGATATTTGGCTCCTAGATTGGTCATTGTTAATGGAAAGAAGAATTGAATTTTTGTTAATTTTAACAATTTATTTTAAATTTATATAATTAATTAAAGATTCAATTTTTATGTTAGATATGTTTAGATTTGAGATGTTTATGATTATTGATATAATAATAGAGTTTTTTTCCATTAATATATTCATGAGAGAAAATAGTTATTTTCGGTTTTAATTATATATTATAATTTTTGGATTTTTGGTAGAAAATAGAAAATAGAAATACATTATAATTTGACTTTTAAAATAAAACTAATATTTTATTGTGTTTATTACTGGATTTCAACCAACATATAATAATCTTGGAATTTTTGGGAAATTTTTACTATTTTTATTTATTTATTAACTAGAATGGAGATTTTAATAAAAATATCAAATTTTTATGATTGTAATTTAGAAACTGAATTTTTATATTTTTATATGGGGTATGGTTGGACTATAAATCAAATATTAGAATTTTTGGAGTTCGTTTGGTATTAGAATTATTGATGAGTAAATGACTAGATTTGGGAGTTAATTGAAATAAATTAGATTTTTATACATAAAAATATAAAACTGATTTTTACTAAACTATATAGTACATTTTGGACCTATGATAAAAATATTAGAATTTTCAAACCTATTATGATATTTACTTGATTTTTATAAAGTATTGAGGATTCCCTTTAAACTGAGTTAACTCTTGATAGTTCACGAATAATTGCTAAGATACATTTAAAAAATGTAGCACCTAAGGTTGATTAAATAGATCTGAAATATAATTAGGTATGACTCACAAAATATTGATGGAAAATGAAATCTTATTATATTATTTAGGAGTTGAACTTGGACCCGGAGGTTGTTTTTATTAGCGTATTTGGTAGGCTTTGTGCTAGTAGTACTAGCACGGTGGAGGATTATCTCCCTTGGTGTTGGTTTTTCTTACATTTGCATATTTTGGATTGTAGATCTTGATATATGTGTTCTTTAACTTTATTTATTATTAATAACATCTTTAGTAGTTATTGTTTCTTAAATTGTTGGTAGATGACATCATGTTGGGAGGCGTATCTGCGTTGAGATCTTGGTGATGACTCACGAAATATTTTTGATTATAATATATAAGACAGTGTAAACATGACATGTGATTTATTGTTGTTGAGACGTATTGTAGTTAATTGTGACATGTGGCTATCTTTGTTGAACTTTTGAATTTGGAGTCATGTGTGGTCTCATGTAGTGGGTCTTGAATTGTGTGTTAGGGGTTGAGTCGAGTCGCATGTAGAGGGAACAGTCGATCCATTATGGACGATTGGGAGTGTGTACACACGGGCCAGTGGATACTTTATGTTATGGATGATTGAGATACTTTATATGTGTGACCTACGGGGTCGTTATAGCACATTTGTGGGCATATGTGACCCTTTTGGGTTGTTATAGCATATGTCGGGCCATTGCATTTGTATGTGGGCATTGTTGTGGTACATGTTGGGGATGTCCGGATCGAGTGTTTTGGTATTTTTGTTGGTGTTGATTTTGTGGACCTTCGGGTCGTGGGGCTTGTGTAATATGAGAAGGATATGAGATTTACTTTTGCCATATTGATGAACTGTTTGGACTTACGTGTTACTTTCAAATCCTGTATTCACTATATTTAGATCTTGCGTTCTATTGTGCCTGCTGTGAATATAAACTGTCAAATACTAAGTAGGGTAGCGTTGTGAAACTGTTTAGTGTTTTACTATTGACCGAGGCGCTAGTCTTTGTAGGCGGGTGATGACCTTCTTGAGCTTCGTTGTTATCCTTTAGGTGGCGGCGTGGTGGCTAGGGGATCCTCGGCCGGTCATTTTGTTTGTCTTGCTCGGGTTTGAGTATTCTTTCAGGTTATTGGGTGATTTATATTATGGATGTATTATTGAACATTCTGTTTTTATGTCACTCTTATGTGTCGAATATGTGATGTTGGGTTAGATTTCGCCACGATGATGTCCATGATGTGTATGGAACTATTTCTACTTTTCTTGCTTAATTGTTTTTGAATCAAGTCTTTTATTTTATATCATCGTTGGGCGACTCGGGTATCCATTTCTACTAGCAGTGCAACCTCGGGCGTAGGCTCGGGCGGGTGTACATACGTCTACAAAAACACATCGGTATTGGCATTTCTGTGACTCTATTGTTTTGATACTTTTTGTGTTTTAAACATAACAACACAAATCATATCCGAAAACAACAAGAAACAACCAATATACAAACATAAACATAAAAACATAAACTTTTAAATTATCCAATAACAACTAATAATAACCATAAACTAATATCAAAACATAAAAACAAAATAAAATATCCATAAACATAAAAACAAAATATCCATAAACATAACAACATAAATATCAAAATCATTACATCTAAATTCGACTAGGGAGTGCAGGAGAGTGCGAATAGAGTGCGGGTGGGAACTGCTCACTCTGGAGTCACGGATGCAGGGGCGTAGAGTGCATGTGGGGGCTGGCTCCTCGGTCGGGATCACGGTGCAATTAGGTGATCGATATGGTGGGGGATGCAGGTGGGGGTTGGCTTCATCTACAATGAAACCGGCCTTGATAGTCCACCATGACTAGATCTGACTCCATAAGCGTGGAACATACCGTGGCCCGGGCATGGGACTTAATTTGTGATACTCTTTCTTCGCCGCCCACAACTCCACCATGACCTTGTTCCTCTCCTCCGTGACCACTGTTCCTGCTCCTCAGGCTCCGGCCTCGGCGCCTTATCCTCCGCGGCTAGGCGCGGCGATAGCGCCCACTTCCGATGGACAGCGTCGTGACATACCGGTGATGAGTATAACGGCTCGAAGCATCCGGCCTTTGACAACCACGCCTTCATTGAATGCGTCTGCATCCGCAATGTCTTCATCCCTTGGAACCACATCCTGTAATGGATCACACGTTTGGTCCGTGCTTCTCGCTTGAACAAGACATTGTACTATTTCTCTGCAATAGCATAGAAACATAGAATGAAATATAACTTATAGAGTTATAGTTACAAATTAAATTTAACGTATAAAACATTGAAACTTCGTAAGCACCTTTCAGTCTCGGGTTGTAGAATTCCCCGTCGACAAATGCGTATTACTGTCCCTCTTCTTGTTAAGAACAATCGCATATTCGGTGAAGGGCGCTTCGGTCCTTATCATACGAAACAAAATTGATACATAGTTAATAATCTTTAAAAAAATATTCAAAATTTAGCCTTTCCATCCAAAATTACCTCTTCATGTATCCGCTCATGAAGGCCCTTGCTCCCCATGGAATGTGATGTAGAGCCGCCACGGTCCCGGCGGGGAGTCGCGGTTACATGCTGCTTGAGCTTTAAGCTCTGCATTAAATGCGAGCATTAGGTGACATGCCTCTCTCCCAGCCTTGGTGAATACAGATCCAATTGAGACACGGCGTCCCGGGAGCGACATCATCTAAAATCATGCATCTCCCGTATTGTCTTAACCGCAGCCGGCGAGGTTCGCCACCTCACGGCAAGCCCCCACGAAGCTTCCGGCGTATGAAATGCTCCCTATTTAATTTCATATTGATCACGAAATAAAGAAATAAATTAAGTTAGTAAAAATTCACAATTCGATAAACACAAAACTTTTATAATACCATACTTGCGAGAAAAATTTGCCCAGCCTGCATCCTTGAATTAATTAAATACGAAATATGTAAGGCCCTGAAATGCTTCCACTCTCCTCACATTTCACTTCAAAATCTTTTCACCCCATGACCAGAAGCCTAAAATAAACAAACAAATATGATTAGATACAAATGATAAATATATATTAATAAAACAAACTCAATAAAAAAATACACTTACTTCCCGAAAGTAGGATATGGTATGACAACCGTGTCCCATTACATTTGAAGTGGGCCTATAGGTGCGTGCCCGACCACTACTACTTTGGGCTATGTCCTACTTGACCATAGCATCTGCGTCGCTCGATCTAGTCGTGAAATGCCTTTATATCACCGTCGGCGTGTGGCCGAGTCTTCTTTGAGCATCTTGGTGGAGGCGGGCATCGATATTTCTCGCCCGAACATCGCCCGGCCCGGTCCGGTAGAATAGCCGGCGATGTGCTCGTAGACATCGACCTCGGATCGGGCGGCTGCATTAGAAATGGGCAATCGGTGGGCTCACATAACAAGGTCAGTATCACTTGATCCCTCGGCTTTCTTGGCTGACTCTCACACTGCCTCTCCATCGTAACCTTCTTCGTCCGATTCTTAAACCCACCACGAGGAGCCATAAAAAACGCATTTCAAAGTTGAACTCTAATCATTATATAAATAAACTAATTAGTCAATTAAACATAATTCGATTCAAATCCATTTTTATCTAATTCAAACTCAAATCTAATTCAAACAATTACCAATTCAATCTAACTAATAAAATCGAATTAAAAACGAGTCTAACTTATTAAACTTATAACTAAATAAATTAACAAATTAAATCCAATAAATTAAAATAAGCAATTAAATAACTAATTAAATTTATATTTAAACAAATTAAAAAGAAATTAAATCATAATTAAACATATAACAACAAGTATATTTAAACAAATTAAAATAAATTAAATCATAATTAAACATATAACAACAAACAATTAAATATACATCTGACTACTTTTTGGATTAAACAAAAGCGGAAAAAAATGAAAAAACGAAAGCTTTGTCAAATCGGTTGTCGTCGGGTTATTTAGAGGGGTGGTGGCGTCGGTAATGTAGCCGTCGGGTTGAAATTGACGGTGGTAAGCGTCGGGGTAGTGGGGTTAGGAATTGGTTACATTAGGGGGGGATGAGATATGATAATTGTGTAAAAATTAGGTTTTTTTATATATATTAGTTTAAAATGGGGTATAAATCGGGTATAACTAATTTTAAATTTTTTTTTTAGAAACAGCGATGCCAAACCCGGCTGATAGCAAAACTGCTTGAGGCCCAAACATTTAACTAAACGGGCTTCGAAAACCCGACACTAGCAATAGCGACCCAAGCCAGGTATGGCGTCGGGTTTCTCCCGACTCTATAAGTCCATTTTCTAGTAGTGAGAATATATTACCTCGAGATCAAGCACGCTTAACACTTGAGTTCTTATGGGACAAGCTTCCGAAAAGAAGATACATCTTGGTGATATAAAGTAGTCTCGTCAAATCGTATCAAGCATATCACATACCGCATTTTTTATTCTTATATTACAAGCTCCCCCACTTAAATACTCAACATCCTCGTTGAACCACATCATATCAAGACCGTACCATCCGTGTGAGATTCTAGAGATGGCTCCTATGACATCAGAGGTGGGCTCCGCCCTCGACATAGTGCTGCGGCGTCGTATCACTTAGTTCTCGCATGAGTTCAGACGAACGCTCACGATACCGTTTATGCGCCCGCCCGGAACACCGGTCGGTGTTATTAGATTTGATGGGCGGCCTCTGCCAAGCCACTGCGGATCTTTCCAACACGTTTTTATTACTCGAAACTTCCGGTGGGTCGCCCGTCCAAATTACCCAATTCGAACATGTAGCATTTGAGTTCTTATGAGATGCGCTTCCGAAAAGAAAATGCATCTTGATAATATGAGTAGTATCAATCAAATCACATCACACACATTTTTGGGTCGGGTATTACATAGAGATGGATAGGTAATGGTATTCATTAATTGTTTATTTTGTTTTTGTTTTGAAGAAGTTATCATCTAAGCTTTCTTACTTTTTACATTCTCTTATTATGTTTAATGCAATCATTTAGTAATTGTTATGAAATCAAATACATACATCAAATTCATTTTAGTTGATGTTTATCTTTTTAGTTTCGAATTTTGACTATCAATTAATCATAAATAAAAATTTGTTATTATTGATTTATCTTTGAAAATATTTTCAAAATATTAATTGCTATGAGAATATTGATATTACAGATTAGTTTATTTTGGATTGTTACAATTCATTAAGTGATTATGGGAAATAGATGTGAGTGGAAATATGGCTTAATATTTTTCTTGTCATTCTAACACTATATTTTTTTATTTAACTTTTCTTGTCATTACATTCTCTGAGGCATATTTATATCTTTTTTCTATTATATTTCCAAATATAAAGTGTCAATGACCCATTTTTTTTCTTTAATTTGAATATTTCATGAGAATCTGGTGTATTTTCAATACCACATTCTCTTATAAATGAGGATATACAAGTAAAAAAATAATATTTCTTAATTATTGTGCAAAAGTCTAGAATGACAAAAAAAAAAGAGAAAGTATTATTGAAAAAATATTATCTACTTATATCTTTTACTTTTTGGATTACACAACTGCATTTGACCTCTAAATTTTAATTTTTTGAGGACATATATATTGTCAGCATACGGAGGATTCTTTTATGATATGTTTTTATTCGGATCGAATCAAGGGAATGATCAAACATGAAAATTAGCTTATTAGAGGAGTGTAATTGAGGCGAATTAAGGTGAATGTATTAAATCTTGTTCGATATTTGTTAGCTTTGGAAATGAATATGGTAAAAACATAGAGTATTTAGAGTGTAATTGAGGCGAATTAAGGTGATTAGCTTTGGAAATGAATATGGTAAAAAATGGAGTATTTATCACGATTACAATATCTTTTGAGAGGTAATTTATTCGAGGGTCAATTTAGGTGAATTTATTTCTCCTTAGAGAATGAAGACCTCCAAGATTCACCTAAAACCAAACGCATCATGTGACTAAAAACTTAAATTGTGTTCAAAATTATTTTTTAAATTTTAATTTTAAAAAATAGTGACCAATACAATCAAAATCAATTAGGTAACATAGTTTGTTTGTTTTTAAGCACAAAACAAATTATTAAATAAATATTCTTAATAATTTTAAAACACCAGAATTTTAATAGTATGTTGGTCCATTTTGAACATTTTTTAGCCAAATATCGACATACCTTACAAAGTGTTAAATTTAGAAAATTCGAAATTGTTATATACCGATTTCTTTTATATACATGCTCATAAAATAATAAAATAATAAAATGATATATATATCCTTCATTTATATTAATAATTTTTCTCATAAATTGTATATATATTACAAAAATTGATTCTCAAATCCAAACCCCTAATTCAATTGTTCATGGAAGATCGAGGAATAACTTGATATTATATCTATGGATTCACATAATTAAGTAATGAATTAGTGATTTCTAAGCTTTAAAACTTTGTTTTTATGCACTGGACAATCGTTCATTTTCCATAATCGATTTCAACATCATCAATTCCACCAAGACTCATATCGAATCATATTCAAGGTCAGACAATCCACATAGTTGATGATTTGAAAATAATAACCTCGTCTTCTTCTTCACTTTCCAGGCACATATGGTGGATTTAATTTGGTTTGCAAAGATTTTAAGTTCAGACTTCAGACATGGTAGGATTACAATGATCGATATTGCTTAATTCAGAGGATTAATCAATAAAAATTGGTGGTTCGGACCAATCATTAACGTGTTCAATTTTTTGCAAAAACAAATTTCGTCTCATAGTAGGGAATTCATTTAAGTGTGGGATATATATGAAATTTTAACAATTGAAATAAGTTAGAGGATATATTTACCTTTTTGATAGTTTTTAGAACGGAATATAAAGAATATGATATCGATTAAGTATGATATATCAATTAATATTACGAACTCTAACAATCAATTTAATTTGGGGTAAAGTATTAGCTATATATAAAGTTTGCATGTTTTGTATATGACAAATAATGTACGTAGGTATTATTGCCATCCTTGAACAAAATCAAGGAATTATCATATTCTTGAGGAGTAACTCAAATTACAGTGTTGGGGAAATTCGATTGAACAATCGTGTATCATATATTCATATTATTGGCTTGGTCTTAATTAAACAAAATTTTCTCCGAGGCTAATGTTAACAAATTTATTCGATTGGCTTCAAAATAAATTACGCAGTACTATAGTGCATACATACATTTCCGAGTAGGAACTTCAAAGCTAAAGCTTCTAGATCTTGTTATTCAAAACCCTACTTCTTGATTTGACAATTGCTTCCTACAATCCTACCACTTCTTAAAGTGATTTCTTTCTTGATTTGACTATTGTTACTCAAAACTCTACCAAGTCCTGAAGAGCTTTCCTTCTTGATTTGACTATTGTTACTCAAAACTCTACCAAGTCCTGAAGAGCTTTCCTTCTTGATTTGACTATTGTTACTCAAAACTCTACCACGTCCTGAAGAGCTTTCCTTCTTGATTTGACAATTGTTACTAGCAACCCAACTACTTCTTGAGGGTTTTCTTTCTTGATGTAACCAAGAATATTCCTTAATGTGGCAGTAAGGGTGATAGCCCCCCTTCAATACAGCAGTCAACATCCATCTAAACAAATCACTCTTGCCCATCCAGCATATATGATCCATCACCTTTTCCTTCACTTTGTTGTTTTCCTCCAACAATTTTGCTTTGGCTTCTATTGCTAATATATCCTCATGAACAAATATCTTGAAGTCATCTTGAACCTCTTTGACGTCTGTACACAAAAAAAATATTGTTAACACAACATGTAATTAGAAACACAATTATGAGAAAGGCACATGACTTTGATGGGACTTTATACCATGGAACATGCATGTGGGAGATGGAGATTCTTTGCAAGTCATATATGCAATGTAACAATTTCTATGGCATTTGCTACAATTGATAATATCTCCAGATTTTGGGACGATAGTAACAGATTCTCCTTTCAATCTCCATAAGCACCAACGAATTAAATGATGAGTCCTCACTAAGATAGAGAAAGCAATTGCCGATTCTCTTTGCACATTAGACAACTCTCTACCAAAATCATTCCAAAGAACCATCGATTCCTTGCACACAAGTTCCTCGTATGGAATTATATGTGATGTCTCAATCTGGGTGTAATTGAGACATCCACGAGCCCCGAAACTAAGCCAATCAGTCGTCGCAAAGTTGATCGTCTCGCAACAATTGAAACCTTCAAATCCAATAAACTCTAATTCAGAATGATAGATCAACTGCAAATAAACTTTTCTTGGAAGTACAAGCTAATTTAATTTAGAGATTACCAGTGCTGAATCCGGCATGGTATGCCTTGGGAAATGTTATGACAAACTCTCCTGGCATTTGACAAGCTCGAAAAACTGGAACACCATGGTCCATCAACATATTTGGAGGGCACATACATGATCCCTTTGCAAGGACATCAGCAACATTCTTTCCCCTTGCTAATGGAAATTGACAGTTAAATATATGCTTTTCAACAACTTCTTCAAGTAACTCAGCTTTGCTTCCAGGAACCGCATACCATACCTTTGGTTCTCCCATGTGATGGTAACTTATGCTAAAAAAAAATGAAAAGGAATGAATTAACATTATTGTTTTTAAAAGTTATTGTCGATTATATATATGAGATAATTGTCAATATGGTGAGATAATTGGAGTCGGGGTACTCATTTGGTCCTCGATAATTCAAAAGTTGTAGATTTGTTCCTGGAATTATCACAAAGTTGCAAATTGGTGCAAAACTACGAAAATGTTAAATCTAAAAGGAAAAATTTCGAGCACAGTAGTTATATTGTGAATTATCGAGGACCAAAGACAACGTAATTCCTTGTCACAGGACCATCAACAATTAACTACTACTCCACAGTTTTTACTTGTCGTTACAGTTAGAGTTATCTGGCGCCTTAATAAGAAGAAAAAAGTAGTTAAAAACTGTATTGAAAATGTAGAATGACAATTAATTAAAAGCTATAATAAATTAGTTGGGCGATAATTTATCTATCTCCATTTTTATAGTTGTCGTTTTAGCCCAAAAAAATTAATTTTTTATAGTTGTTGTTTTAGCATAATAATAGCATTTTTACATTTTCAATATACTTTTTGACTACTTTTTCTCTTGAAAAAAATAACCAACAATTGATAGTATTCGATTGATTTAAATTAATTTTGTCTGACTTTTTATTCTTTCTTAATCTGTAATGGCATGGATAAAAAGCGACAGTAAAAAAATGAAGGGAATAATAAAAAATAACATTGAAAATATAAAATGACAGTTTTCTATGCTAAAATGACAAGTAAAAATATTCAAATTTTGAAGCTTAGAATAATAGTAATTTTATCAGAAAAGTATTATATCCCAACATCTGCAAAGACAATTTTCTCGCATGCAGGCAAACATTCCAAAAGCATCCACTAAATAGGCATGAGGTTTTGTCACACCCTAAATAGGAATCAAAGAAAGATATGAGAACATACTATACATATGTTCCAAATGGTATGTTTAGTTATGTAATGTCAAGTGTAATTTTTTATATAAAAGAACAAAATGTATTATCTACGATATATTTGAAGGACAAACAAAGAAATGAATGAAGAATGAAATCAATGGTTGACAGAATTTACTAGTGACTAATGACAGCTTATATGAGTGAAAATAACTTTGAATTTGTGGAATATATTTCGACCAAAGGTCGTCAAATAAGAAATTATGATTAATGCTTTGCCAATAATTAACTCACATTATTACACCAAAAAAATTTAGTTGTCATAAATGGATGAATAAGTGTAATATAATTATGAATGGTTACTTGAATAGCATCGGCATCCATATGACGTAGTACAGAGTTTGGAAACTTCGGAAACTTCTGATAAAGAGAGCCAAATGATAGCAATGTCAGATGAGCAATAAAATCATTACTTAATAATATCCAAAAATAATACTCCGTACATCCTCCTGGCTACATCCCTAAAAAGTACTAAACAAATTTGTTGGAATTTATCCCTTCATGCATGGCTTCATCTATAAAGGTTCGTCCACTTTTAATTTTAATCAATTCCCAATTGATTGATTAAACATTATTGACCTCAATTATTTTTATTATCTTGTATAATATATTATGCAATAATTTGATTCAAATCAAAATTATGTAATTCAACTAAGACATCAAAATTTAGAGGTTGAAAATGAAGGACTGTCCATGTTGACTCCAATGAGCACTTCTTTATCTTGCCTATGCAAAAGTTCATGCCAAAATTCGCTTTCTAGATACATGGGTACACCAATCCCTTGTGAAAAGCCGTACCAATCTGTTGAGGCTTTCTTTGCAAATGCTAGGAAATCCCGAGGACTCAATTTTCTGATCATTTAGCAATCATACACTTCATGTTGTTCATATTGAACTTTATCATACTAATAGGCATGTTATTTGGTTTGTAAATTAATTAATTAGAATTTATATCATTCCATATCTTAGAAAATTTGTGACGTTGTGTATATCTTCAATCATTTTCCTAAGAATAAATGTTAGCATACATAGTCATGATTACAGCGAGGTAATTGGTGTTACAAGCTCCGAAAGTTTCAGACAAAATATTCTCCTAAATGTGATAAATATTGCACATATTTCTTTGGCTTTAAAGTCCAAAAAATGGACTAACGTGGTAATCAAGCCACTTTCTACATCATATTATAATATTTGTACCACTTTTGAGAGTTAATTGTTGAAATAGTCTTCTCGATAATAAAGATCGCTCGCACTTCAGATTCAATAACGCTACCTAACAGTTTAGTCCCCATGAGTGGCACATAAGTTGTACTATTGGAATTAAAATGCAACTTGATATCATCATTTCGGTAATTAACTTTCACTTTAAAAATCAATCTGCAACAATATAATATCTAAAATGAAACCATAATTTAATCCCAGACAATGAGCCCATAAACAATTAGATCTTAGATAAGGATATGTTCTAACATGGTATAACATACCTCCCCTTGGAATATGTAATTGTCGCACCATTATTCATATCAGCTCTAAGAGGATGGACAAAAGTTTCGAACTTCGTGTGGTTCATTAGCATCTTTGTTGATGGAATAAAAACTTGCAAAGGAGGAATGACCTTGCAAATGCCTGTCCAGTATGCGACTAAACATAAAAATTTATCACAATAAAAGCTTAAATAACCCAAACCAAAAATAAAAGTACTCCATCCCTCCAATCTATAAAATACAGTAAATTTAATTTTTTTTTTATAAATGTAATAGGTCTATCCATAAAAAAACTAGCAAATGTTCATAGTACTTCCTAAGCTCTTATTGAAGAGCAGATTTGACTTTTATCTATCATTTTTTCAGTTTAAATAAAACATGTAATTCTTAAATGTAGGTCTTAAAATTGTGAGATAATTGGTGAAATGGCCTCAGATAGTGAGATTTGGAAGCCAATTTGGCCCAAGAAATTAAAAGTTGAAATTTAGTTCCGATAAGGGCTTTAAGTGTCAAGTTATTACCTACATGATCATATGTTAAAACTAACAACAAAGTCGGAAATATCAGAATTTCATTCCACCTATAAAATTATCATATTTCATTCTCATCCTTCTTTGATTTCGCCAATTATTTTCATCATTTTTCCATTCTACTTTATTTTCTTTCCAAAATAATCTTCTACAATTTTGTAAAAAGTGGGAGTCTATTGCAGTGAGATTATTTCTTTGGATTAAAACAAGTTATAATGGGGCAAAATAGACGCTAGCAGTATGTGCGGTGAGCCGAAATCGACAATTTTGGTGAATTTGAGTTGCAATCACACATTTCATTGCTGATTTTTGAACAATACAATCATAACAGACCAAAACGCAATCCCAAAGCTTTCATTAAAGCCACTATCGCGACAAATCCCAACTTTCAACTTTCACTCACTCCGCAACTTCGCCCCAATTATCCTTAATTTATTTCACCAATTAACTCTACATTATATCATTATCTACACTAAATATATGTACTTTGTTTGTATTTTGGATATACTTCAGTACTGATTACCCCAGAACGAAAAACTAAAAGTACCAAAAAATGAGAAAGTATTTTTGTACTTCTACGTACAGTTCTTAGATTATTGAAATAAAAAGAACTTATTAAAGTACTGTATCAAATTATTAGGTAAATAATATGTATTGAATCTTAAGTAATAATGCCATACTGTGACGCTTCTTCAGCTATACTGTGCAAATATAGAAGAGGATCTTCACATTGTTGTTCTGTTGGGCAATAAACTGGACAATTCTTTACCTCCCGCCAGATCCAACTATATTGATTAGCATCATACATTCTTGAGGTTGAGGATGTAACTTCTTGGAGGCCTTTCCGTTTATTATTTTCATAACACACACCAATAAAAGATTGTTGCATATTAGAAATACGAGTTATTTGAGCACAATCAATACTTGGGCATTGTAATAATTACAAAATAAAAATTATAAAAGTAATCATTTTAAAATATTAACTAATTTTAATTGAAAAGTTCATATAATTTATAACTATATTTGGTAAGAACTAACAATTGTTAAGCATATATAAGAAGCTCTTGTGTTAAATTTAAAAAGCCAACATGCATTAAAAGTAACTTCTATTTAATTAATGATTGACCGCCATGTTTCATTGTGCATTTAGGCTTCACCAACAATTAAGTCCCTCATTCACATCAGTTCCCCTCCAACTGTCATTATTTTTTTTTTTGCTCACTTTTATGTGATTTTGCTAGCTTTTTAAAGAAATTTTCCTATTATTCGCCCAAAATCAAAATTAAATATTTCAAATATATCAATAGAAATTTAGGATAAAATTAAATTTTTAAAAAATATATATATTAAATACGACGTTGAATGAAATGCCTTTTTTAATTTATATTTGTAGATATATGACAAAAATATTTCATTTATTTTATTTTTATGTTTTATATAATTGAAAAGAAGTAGTAATCTATGTAAAAAAAAATATCTACAAAAATAAGCGATAAGATAAATTTAGTTTCGCCGAATAAAAGGACAATAATTTGGCTGAACCCATCACCTTATTTTAGGGAAGTAGTCCAATTTTTGTCATTTTTTACTATTTCAATCCCTAAAATAAGTTTTAGGGATGACTTTTAGGGATGAGTACTATTAGGCTTTATATATAATGAGGATAACAAATAAACAAGTAGAGTCTGTTTTTCATTTTTCTTTTTAATAATTATACTCTACTTCGAAAAACCAAACCAAAACATAATAATGTCCGGGATCTTCCATCTCCAATATACTCCTCCATCTTTAGAAGGATTCGAGGTTTGATAATCCGAAAATCGAAGTTGATTTTTGTTCGAAATTTCAAGGTTGGAGGTTAGATTCTAAAAATTTTAATGATAAAATACAAAAATATATAAATTTATTGAACAGAATATGGAATCGAACTTTTCGAAATCAATTGCTGGAGCCGAATCGACCTTTCAAATTATTTTACATGCCTAGGTATATTGTGAACTTATTAATTCAAAGTGGTCATCCAACAAAATTTGCTCTCGCATAAATTGTCACTCAAGAAAGATGCTCATGAAACAACAAAACAAATAAAAAGAAAAATTAAAACAACGAGAACGAATATATTTGAATGAAGAACGTAACTTACATTGCCTGAAAGAAACCAGCGAGAGAGAACGCAGTGACGTACGAGCAGCTTTGGGCATAGTGTTGGTTTTATATGGCTTCCTTCCTTTGACCTAGTTTTAATTTATTACCTTTTCGACTTCTTTAAATTCGTAGTTGGAGCGGAGCTCGAGCCGAAGATTTGGCCGAACCACATAAATTAAGAGTATATTAATTTCAATTCTAATTTTCCTCACAACTGAGCCCAACCTCAAACGCTCGAATCTAACTTTGAACGCGGCTCGAACCTCGAAATTCGAACCGAACCTCGAATCCTTCAGTTTAGCCGAGTCAGAACCCCTGCTCACAGTTCCCTAGATTCAACTCGTTTATAGGCCTAGTTAAAAGTAAAAAAGCAATAAGAATGGATTATGTATCTATATCTTTATCATCATCCCTAAAATATTGTCAAATTCATTTTTCAATAGTCCAATACTTCCTCCATTCCATTTTACTTTTTTATTATCAACTAATACTTAAATAATTGTTCACGATTATAAACAAATTTAATTTGCATCGAAATTATGAGGGAATTGCCAAAATGCTCCTAGATAGTGGGACAAAAGTTACTTTAATGACAAAGTTCCTTTGCTTATAACTATAATAGGCTGCATAATAGCTTTAGTTTTTATGTATTAAAGTGAAATAATTAGTTGTGTTGTTGTCGTTTCTTGAAATATGATGAATGTATGTTGTTTCATGCTTAAGATGAATGTGTGTTATTGTGTCTACAATTTATGTAATGTTTCCTGTTTTGAAAAGCTAAACAAAATAAACAGATAAAGAAAATGATATCCAAAAGGATGTACAGATAAAGAAAATTATATCCAAAATTGATGTTCATTCCATAGTTAAACATACAAAATCATATCCAAAATGATATAATGTTTCCTGTTTTGACAAGCTAAACAAGATTAAAGCAGCCTTTGGTTTTAACCAATACAAAAAGTGATGATATGTGTTTAGTTTAGTAATTTAAAAGTATAATAACAAAATGGAACTGATTAAAAAGACTACTGGAGCGAGATTACCTAATGGGTAGAATATTTCTTTCCACCACAAACGTAGGTCGATGCTTCAATCGCACTTTTGTTTGTCTGACATAAATATCTATTCCAGCTGCTCATCATAATCTTGGCCTGACCTAATATCCTCAAACAAGTGTGTTAGAAACCATTCCCAACTATCTTTACTTTCAACTTCAACATGCATATGTCAAGGGTAATATGTTGTTGTTGGGATCTATTCTAATTGCTAATAGTAATTGTCTACCTCTCTTAGTCTTCAAATGGCATCCATCAACACCTATTATCCTTCTACACCAACTCTTAAACCCTTTGTCTCAGATCATGTCCAAAGATGCATACTATCTCTCGAAATACGCTTTAGCTTCATCATTCTCAATTGTCTTGACTAAACACTTTGTGTCTGGATTTCGTTCAACTAAGACCGTACTTCAAAGTTCCGCATTCTACTAAACCCGTCAATCTCATCCCTATAAATAAATCCTAAAGTTGCGCTTACCTCTGCCTCCAAGCCCGGCCATCTACTAACATGTTGCCCTTACTTTAACCCCATCTCTTTTCTGATATCAGAAGGTTTGCTTGTGGAAGCATTCCTAAACTTCTTCTCATAATGCTTGGCAAGCCATGATGATTTGAGTGTTTTGTTGTCATACACAGGGATGCATGTATGATCCAAACGTCATTTACTAATCTGCAAACCAGTCTCCCCACTCAACTGTTTAACATAAATAAACTATTTGCACTCTTTGTCCTTGCACACAACTCTTAGCCTAGTTTTTTCATTCCTAATGTATTTAATGTCCTTAGCATCTTTGATGTTGTAAGTGTCAATTGCATGCTTAAGCTTTTCTCTACAACTAAACAAAGCATACCAATGGCAAATTTTGGATTCCTAACATCTGTCTTCGGCCAACTTGGAACGAATTCTGACCCAATGATCCCCTTCATCATTACTAGAGTCCTGATCACTTTTAAATCCCTCAGTATCACTGCCTAAACAATCTCTATCACAATCACTGTCATTCAATTCTTCATGCACCCTCTCAGAGAACAGCCCTGTGTGATTAAAAGAGAGACCATCCTCCTCAACCCCATCATCAATGTTCATTGCATACAATGTATCATCATCCTCCATATTATACTCTTCATCAACAAATCCTTTAGAAGGATCATCTGATGAACCATAATCCCCACAATGGTAACAACCCTAAATCGATTCAAGGAACCCCTAAATCGATTTAGGACAAATTAATCACAATACTTTTACTACTAAAGCAAAAACGAAACAATAAAATATGTTTTTGTAACATGCATCAACTCAATAATCGAAGTCAATAAAAAAAATCACTACTTTTAACACAAAAGTCAAAACCAACATAATCTTCCATTAAAAACTTATAAAACATGATTAAACAAATATTATTTTGATATTTTGATGTCATTAAACAAATACTAAAAGATTAAACAAAGTTTATTTCGAGATTTGGGAAAATATCATAAACAGGAGCTTTTGTTACTCCTCCAATTCTTCTTGTTGCCATGATAATTAGATTTTTCTTAAAGATTAAACAAATACTATTTTGATTTGATGAAGGAGACAATCGGAGTTTTCTATATTAGAGTACGAGAGAAATGAAACTGATAGTTAGCTATTTTGATTTTGTATTACCTATTTTAATTTTTAATTTTTTAGTTTGGGTTAAAAGTATAAATATAACATAGTTAATGGGGTCATTTTTATTAATAAACTCTAATCAATCACTAATTAACACTTGTCTTCCTCACGCCGCTCGTCTGGCAGTCAAAAAATAACAAATCCGTTAGTCGGGGACTAAAGTGTAATATTTGTGCCAATATCTCGAGACCAAACTACACACTCAACTATCTCTTAATTGTGCGCAACTCTTATCCCACTATCTGGGACCATTTTGACAATTCCCTCTCGAAATTATTATATTAATTATGTTATCTTCAAATATTGTACTTTTTATGTTAGATTGAAAACGTTATACTTCGTATTACAGGCAAAGAAGAAAAGAATCATATTAGGAATAGGAATACTGTATGTTATACTTCTTCCGGTTTTCTTAGTTGACATCGTATCAATTTTTTTTGTTTTGAAATAGTTGTCACTTTGCAATTCCAATGCAATGTTTCATTAGTTTTTACTTTTAAGCTCCTCTTATTTTACTTTATATTTAATGCTATTAATTGTTTTTTTAGTTATTGATTAGGGATATATAGGTAAAATATACTTCATTCTTGATTGTTTCTTAATTAACGTAAAAATGCTAGGATATCAAGTAAAAAAAATCGAAGAGAGTATTAACCAAGTAATTTCAATGAATTATGACAGTTTCCATATTTATTTAGGATCCTTACCTTCTTTGGACTTCGTAAGTATTTATGGGCCAACTCTATTTTCCAGTCATAAATTTCCAGCCTCAAATTTCTACCGATTTTATCCCTAACGAGAGTATCGTTACACTGGTGGAAATTATATCCAACGCATGGAACACACGGTGGAAATTCTATCCAATGTATCGAACACATGGTGAAAACTCTATCCAACTCTATCCTTGTGTTTGATACGCCGATAGATTTTCCAACGGTGTTTGGCGCGTTGGATAGAGTTTCCGTAACGACTGGCCCCAGCGCCCCCGAGGCTGGGGAGTCGCCATCAACTCCGAATACGTAGCCACCAATCACGGACGACAACCTAAAAAGACTTCAATTCATCATCATAATAATAATATACTTCAATCCATCGGAGTGAACTAGTTATACACCACTAACATACATCATCCAAACATATAATCATACCTCAAGCTTGAATAATACAACCAAAAATACTCCCCAAACAACACATCTCATAAGTTTCTAAGACAACATTTATATCAACCTCAAAACGTATATATACATAATGTGATCAAAATACACAACACCTCCGACAAAATTCTACAAAAGATGAGGATCAGAAGAATAAGAAGAAGACTGCTGAGGATATCCTAGCCACCCGAACTATACCTAAGATGATAATCATCTCCTCGCCACAAAAAGGATGCCACACTTAATCGCTTTCCGCAACTATAAATTCTCTGTGTCCCTAACTCGTGGGTGAGTCGGAAGCTCACAAATATTTATATAACGAACCATAACTAGTCACACATATATGCACATGCAAACTTATAGTATCAACAATGTAATAGAATCCATCCCTCAAATAATCACGAACAATTCATTATAATCCAATAACATGATTATCTCAATAATCCAACAACATAAACTATCTCACACACAGTCAATAACATCCAGCATATCACCCAAGCAACAATAATCCCATCTGCCCCCTATGAAGTTCTACTCCAATCACAGAGAAAAGAAAATGACGTCACTCTTTGATTCTACTCCATAAAACGAGGACAAAATAGTAAACTCGTTGCTTCTACTCCTGCAAACAAGATATAAAAACAGTCACCCGTTGATTCTACTCCATCAAACGGGGACAACTCAACCTGCAGGAGAGTACCATTTTAACCGGACTAGAGTTCAACAACCAATCACACCAACAATCATCCCATCATCATATCACAACTCATCATATAACAATACTCAACATCGCAAGTCTCAATATCACATATCACATATATATAACTCATGTAGTAAAACTATACAACTTACATACACACAATATATACGACACTTTATCTCACGTGATATAAATATTCACCTCAAGCCAAGCCAAGATCACGCTTACTACCCCAAGAACTACCCGATATCCACACCTAAAAGAACATAGCAATAATAATACTACTTTTACTTTAATTCCAAATAAATACCTAGCTAAAAATCCAACAACCCCGATATAATTATCATAGCTCAAAATATAATTTAGGAGGCCAACCATTGTGTCCAAAATATTTTATGCAATACAAATCCATTTTTCTCCATTTAAATACATTTCTACTCATTTTAACATCCGAAAATCAAAATAAATAGTTAAACCATTTTTAAAATTACCAAATTTGGTATGTAGCTCACATACAACTTCAAAGTTACTGTAACATCCTCAATTTCACTTTTGAAACTACAATTCATTTTCTTTTGATTCAAAAACATGATTTAGTAATTAAATCACCAAAAATAGTAAACCAATTCAAATCACTCCAAAATTGGGCCGAGGTACTCATGGTACAATTAGAAATGTCCATATGCAATATTTTAATTTTTTTCAAAGGTTTGATATTTATTTCAAAATTTATACACTTTCTAGCCATTTAACTTCCAAAAATTAAAACACTACCAAAAATCTTCAAAATTAAAACATTTTCCTTGGGTCAACTCCAAATATTATAAATGGCTCACAAATAAAAATTATTAAATTTTCAATACATTTACTATTTATTTCATATTTTTCTTCCAAAAGTCAAATTGGAACTAAAAATAGTCAACAAAACACAAATCTTCATCCTTTCTTCAAAAGATTAATATTCAAGTGTTTAAAAATTACCCAAAATACTTGAATTAAACATTCAATCTAAAATCAACAAAAGTAACGTTTCATAACTTTAAAATAGCAATCAAGAGACAATTTTTACCTTAAACCTTAGAAATGATCGGTAGATGAACTTGATGAAAGCCACTCAAAAAATGGAGAAAATTTTTGGGAAAGTGAGGGAGAGGTTCAAGTATTGTGATGATGAAAGAAGAAAATTTTTGTTTTTATAAATGTGTTACTTAACCTTGAAGAAAAACGAAGAAAGTAACGAAGCCTCAAAGCCAGCACGAAAGCGCACTTAAGCTATGCAGTGAGGTGTTGGCGACGCGGTCGAGTCGTTTCTTAACTAGGAAGGAAAAATTTAGTCATACTTATCTACACACTTTTCAAGTTCGAGTTATTTCAATTCCACCATGTGTTCCATACATTGGATAGAATTTCCACTTGTGTTCCATGCGTTGGATATACTTCATTCACCCGCCTCGAAATCGCATCGGCGGCCGTGAGTCGTTATCAACCTATATATATCCGGAAGTCACCATACGATGGTTGATACAAAAATAACCTCGTGCTTTGAAAAATCGCTAGGTACTGGGTAGTACGAGCAAAGTAAAAAATAGTTCGAAAGCTCAAAACGTTTCCATACAGAGTTTAACCATCGTGGCATCATCTAACCAAAACCAAAATGAAACTTCATAACAATTCCGAAACCAAGATACTCCATAAAACAGTTAATACATTTTCAACACCAAAACAAAATACAAAATTTGAGTACATCCAAAAATGAATGAGAATAAAAGATAACTGCCGAGGATCCTAGCCACCCATCTCTCACCTACGTAAAATCACCGGACACTCAATTTAACTCAACTGCACTGTCAATCTGGACAAGCCGGGGCTGCAGTTCGACAGCCTAGCCGAAACGCTTCACCCGGGCGTAACTTATCCACATCCGAATGAGATACACAACAAGAGATAAAGACGTAGCGATAGAGTATATGTATATATAAGGTAAAAGAATAAAACTAAGTATTCATAGCGTCACAATAGTAATAACCATCATCAACATATACACGTTTTAAAGGACTCAACTTACGTTATTCTACATGATATACCCAGAGATAGCATGTCATATAATTTTAAAAACACATAAGTTCTCCAAATACGCAGCTTATAACACAATAACAAAGATAACGTAACTCCTGTGAAACAAGCACTAAGGAAATTATCGATATTTTCGCACGCAGCCGACATCCACCCAATGTCAACACAACGCAAGACAAATGCAATAATAACTTTATCCGACATTTATATAATGTCGTTGTTCTTCCGGCAAAGCCTACCCACGTAATATAAATATAATATCATATCTTTTCCCCAAGCAGCCTCTCACCTCCCTTCGCCACCCATAGAATATCATATCCTTTCCTGGGCCTCACCTCGATCACCCATACAATATCACAAAACACACCCCATCCGCACAAACGACCTCCTGCATGATTCCAACATGCCCACATCCTAATATGGCGCGATTCAATTTCTATATGAAATCAACTAACAACCAACATTACACCAACAAGGCTCAACCATGACAAACACAACCACACACGACTCAACCAACGTCACAAAGAACTATAACAAACCTATTAACAACAAAAGCAACAATCACTCAACATTCTCAATATATGCCCATAATATACCAAGTCAACAATCTATTATGTAACCTACTACCATAATGTATCTAACACAACCATCATACAACTCAACATTCCACAATTTCACAACTACACTAATAGATAAGTTCATAACACAAATATATACACATATCAATTTACCATATACTTCACTCAAACGTAAATAATGTTATCAAACGAGTGATAAATCCCACCTTCGCTGGGCACTACTCAGCGCTCGAGCAAATAATCGATCCGCTAGCCTTCTCCGCTCCGAAGTCTAAACAAAACACCGAAAGTACAATTACTACTAATTTCAAGTATAAATTATCTTAAAGAACTTTAAGCATCTAACAAGAACCTTTAGGTAAATATTACCAGCTAAACTTCAACGATAAACTGCTTGCATACACAATTTCAACTAACCCCAAACCCCTAACTTTCGGCCCTCACACTAACCCAAGTACTAACACTTTAAACAATTCTAATCAATCCCAATTATCAACTTTTCCAACTAATTAAACCCATTTCTAACAACCTCTAATCCCAAAACCCAACTACTACTCAAAACTAATAAAACTAATTTCAACATATATTCATCCAACAACCTTTAAACTACAATTTCCACCTCTAAACACTATACTAAGGATCCAAGAACATACTTATATCATTTTAAAACGTTTTGAAAAAGTCAAACCCGAAGTCAACTCAAAAGTCAACCCAACTTTACCAACACTTTTCTACCCCAAAAATCGATTATTATCATCTCCTATACTACAATCTAAGCCTAGATAATAATTATATACAATATTAAACCTCAAAAACCCGAAGTCAAACTAAATCCCAAAAAGTCAACGTCCCTAAAACGTCACAAATTTCTCATCCAAACGCGTAATTTCAACTCAAGAACAACTAATTTAAAGCCCAAGAATCAATCAGCTAAATAAAAAGCCTAAAAACACAAAAGTCAACCTAGACGAACTCAAGAAATACACAAAAGTTTTTATCTCAATCGCAAGAGGATTATAAATTTCCAAGAAATTTCAAGGCCAAAGTTCATGAGACGCAGTGGTAACCTGGAAAGAAAAACCGCTTTTATGGTGTGTGGCTCGCGTCTTGAGGAGGAAGGAGATGGATTTTTCTTTTCTTTTTGTTTTATTTTCCACTCTTAAGGCTTGTTTCAAGTGCTATGGAAAGGATGAGGAAAAACGGGTTTACGCGATGGTAATTCGCCGTTAAGTTCGCTGAATTTCATTCAACTTACTCTCGACAATAAATTTCAACATCAACATTTATCGCATAAAAATATAAAGTGGTTTGCAATTATTGCTAATCAATTTGATAAATCACATTTTAATTTATTAATTAACGAAATGTTACCGATTTTTTACATAAGAGAGAATTTTGAGTAGGTTGCAAAAGGAATTAGCAGGATGCAAATCACCCTAGTAAATACTCTCTTCATTTTTAAAAGATAATTCAAATAATTTTTTCAATAATCGAATAAAATTAACAAAACTTGTCCTAACTTACTCATATAACTTTAATTTAATTCGATTTATATTATCAATAGTAAAATACGATGAACATCTTAGGATTTACTCACCAAAATAATTTTCCTCTCAACAATATGCAATAGGTAAGGTAGAAATAGCTAGGGAAAGTAAAATTGTTCCATAATAAGTATATGCAATCGAATAACACATCTAGGAAAATAGTTAAGTAAAATTGTTTTCATAATAAGTATATGCAATCGAATAACACATTTTAATATTATATACAATTTTTACATTAAAATTGAATACATACGAAAATTAATACTTAAAATTACGAACCACTCGCTTATTACACGCTTTAACATACGCAAATATTCATCCATCGATTTTCTTATAATATCTTTTAATAATAAAAATAATTAATTAAAATTAAGTAATATACCGAGTATATAAGAGGAGAAAATATCATACCATCATATTACGAGATTTTGGTGAATCTATTAATATACCACCATGTAAAAATAACCGACAACCTTTATTTTATTCTTTGCTTTCCGTAGTTTTGTCATACGTAATCAAATATTATTAAGCTAATTCTCATATACATTAAAAAGCAGAAAATGTGCATTGTCAAAAAGCCGGCTTCACTTTATAACTACTGCACTTAGACATTATATTTGTATTATTATTATATATAGTATAGATATCATTAAATCTTAACCGTCCTTGTTTCTTTGAAGTCTACAATTTTTTTTTGAAACCAACTAACTAACTAAGCTTTAAAACTATATATATGCAGATAAGAGCTAGGAAGTAAAAAAACAGAATACGAAAGTGTTACTTCAGTTTTTTCCACTATACTGGAGATTCATTCATCATCCACATTCAAGAAAGAAAAAATGGTACCATCTTTATACTTTTGTATATACATATATTATCATCCAAAAAGGTTTTAAGGGAGGGGTTTCGTGTTTTTCAAGAAATCAGTTTCTTTGTATGTATGAATTTGAAGAAGAGTTTCGGGGGGTTGAATCAATGTGTAATTTGTTTAACAATTTATGTTTCTGTTTACGTGTGAACTTTTTGAAGAATAGGGTTATAACCTTCTCTTCGTTCTTCGCTTAATGATTTGATGTTTACATGTGTGCTGCGTTTGCATTCATATGAATGTGGATGTTTACATATAATTGTGTTATATTTAATTGACGTTTATATGCTCATAATTCAAGGATTGGAGGTTTCTTGGTTGATTTCTTGGTTTTTTTTATGCATCATTGATGTTATCATTATTAGGTATAGCATTGAAGAGATGATCATCTGGGGTTTTCATGATTATCTGGTAGTCTTAATGATTGTAGATTTCTTGTTTTTTATTATCATCATAATGCTATCTTTAGGTATAGAATTGTAGAGATTATCTGTTGTTTTCATGATCATCTGGTACTCTTAAGGATTGCAGGTTTCTTGGTTTTTGTTTCTTTATCATTAATGTTATCTTTAGGTATAGAATTGAAAAGATGATCTGGGGTAGTTTTCATGATCATCTGGTAGTGTTCTTAAGGATTGCAGGTTTCTTGGTTTTTAGTTTCTTTATCATCATTAATATTATCGATCTTTATTAGGTATAGAATTGAAAGGATGATCTGGGTAGTTTCCATGATTATCTGGTGTTCTTAATGATTGCAGGTTTCTTTATCATCATTAATGTTACCTTTACGCTTTAGGTATAGATTTGAAGAGATGATCTGTGGTTTTCATGAGCATCTGGTGTTATTCTTAGTGATCATATTTCATTATTATTTGTCATATCTTATGTCGAATTGAATGGGTATTCATGATTATCAAGTAGTATATTCTTACTGGTAGTGGTCAATCATCTTGCATTCATAAAATTAAAGATTGAAGGTTTATGGGCTATTTTATCATCATTATTATTGTTACATTTACGTATAGAATGAAGATATATGATCTGAGTTATTCAATGATCATATGCATGTATACTACCTTTTTCCATCAAAGTTTGTTTGGGTTTGAATTTTGATGGTTGACATGATAATTTTTCTTGCAACTAATATTAGTCTGAACCATTGAAAATCTAAACTTGTCATCTTGGTTAATGTAGCTAGTTTCCTTTTTAGGAATTTATAGGCAGATTTATTTACTTTGTAATTATAGTGCTTCCTTTTTCTTATAGATAGTAACATTGAAATTGATTCATAGGCAGGGAAGAAGTCAGGGGATGCAAACAAACAAGAAGCAGCCGCGACTGCAAAGAAACAACAGGCAGCCGAGAATGCTAAGAAACGAGGGGCAGAGGCAGAGGCAGAGGCAGAGGCAGCCGCGAATGCAAAGAAACGAGAGTTGCAATCGAAGAAACAAATGGCTGCACCAGGGACTACTGATATAACTCCTACTATTGCTAATGGTTATAACGTGAGAGATTATGATTGGCTTCACAGTGTGAAGGACTGTCCTGTTTATAAGCCATCATTTGCAGAATTTGAAGATCCTTTTCAATACATTCAAAGTATTGCTAAAGAAGCGTCTGAATATGGTATTTCTAATATCAATTTACCTTATAACATTTTACTTTGTTTTTGGATTAATAGGATTATCATAATACATTATGAACAGGCATATGCAAAATCATCCCTCCTTTCCCACCTTTGAAGACAGCAAATGTTGTTCTAAGTAAGGACTTCAAATTCAAGACAACTGTGCAACCACTTCAAGCTAATAATGGACAAATAGTATATGAGGAGGGCAGGTACTTTCAATGTTATAAATGCAGATATAACCAATACATTGGTATTATATATACATATGTTTGTTTAGCTATATCAGATTATAATTATAATGTGATTGTTTTTAGGATGCGGACTCTGGCACAGTTTGAAGTTCAAGCAGACACATTTATGACTGCAAGATATGCTGACTCAATAATGATACCTCCCCGATTATTGGAAATTGATTTTTGGCATGAATTGTTGAGAATAAAGCAGAGTCAAGTTGAATATGGGATTAATATTGAAGGATCAGGCTTTTCAGGCTTGTTAGATGACGCTCTAGCATCAAGCGCATGGAATTTAAAGGTATTTATTACTGCTTCTATATAATTGTCAATTCAATATTTGAGTTATAAATAGTTGTTTTTATTAGTATCTAAGTTATTAATATATCTTTTTTAGACTTTTTCAAAGCTTCCAAAGTGTCTACTTCGTCATGTGGAGCGTCCCATTAAGGTAACAATTTAAAACTAAATAAGTTGATATCATATTCATTTGTAAAAGTCAAAATATAAACTCATCAACATATAATATATAGGGTGTGACAGAACCCATGATGTATATTGGAATGCTATTTGGTACATTTGCATGGCAGGTGGAGGACAATTACCTTTACAGGTATGGTTTAGGACAATTATTGTTTTAGTAACATTTAGAAATAAGACTCAATCTAATATTATGCTAACACAATTTGTTTCAGCATAAATTACCATCACTTTGGGTAGAATTTGGAAATTTAGCCGCCAGGAATTATGCTCGATCAAGGATCAGGAGCGTTGTATCCTGCGAGGAGATCATATGCAAAGAATGTATCTCTTTTGACAGAGATACATTAACAGATGCTGAAAGAGAACTGGCCATATATTTCGGCATTTCATTAAGTCTTGATAAAGTAGCTCGCTGGCGTCTTTCCCAATCGCCTCCTCAAGGTTTGGACAATTCTATTATTTCAATATTTTTTAACTGTTTTCATTCTTAGCAGATTGGAGAAGATTCAAGGGTTGCAAGTTGTATCTCCATCAAGATATTAAGGAAATTGAAGATAAACAATCAGAGCTCTTCAAAAAGGATAATCAACTGGAGCAACAAGTAAAAGATGCACTTTATGATATAGCAAGTACAACAGCTAACAAGTGGCTGTTGGAATTCACGGTGAAAGGGGTAGTTAGCTTGTGAATTTGCCACGTTAGTAACTAGTTTGATAGGTAGTTTCGTTTTATGGATGTAATTGATTGCTTTCTCATCTTATAGAGAACACACAAGCCTATTGTGAAATATACAGATCGAGTACAAATACAAATTAGTTGGGTCTTCTCCAAAAAATAAATTTAAAACAGTTGCTAGGAATTGAAAACATTTTGTATAATCTTATATCTCACACATACGTAAAAGTGAAAATGTTCTAAATTTAATACACATTTCCAAAAAATGTATCTTCATCCCAACAAAACGAATCTAAGGATGAATATTGTCCTGTAAATCGAACACCAAAGTACCTACAATTCCCTACATTGTTACTGATTTATCGACACATTAAAGGTCAATAGCAACACCAATGTACCTACAATTCATCATGGGAATCATCATCTTCGTCGGCTGAGCCGCCTTCAGGAGCTCCACCTGACCTTTGGTATACAGCTGAAATAATGGGATTACAAATAGCTTCGACTTCTTTGAGTTTCTCGTCGTAGTCTTCTTTCTCTGCACTCTGGTTCTCATCTAACCATTCCAAGGCATCCTTGGTAGCAGCCTCGATCTTTTCCTTTTCATCAGACTCGAGCTTCTCAGCAAGCTTGTCGTTGATCTGATTCTTCATGTTGTACACGTAAGTCTCGAGACTGTTGCGGGCATCAATTCGTTCCTTCACCTTCTTATCTTCCTCAGCGAATTCCTCTGCTTCTTGAACCATTCGTTCGATCTCTTCTGGGGTCAATCTACCCTTGTCGTTTGTGATGGTGATCTTCTCGGATTTTCCAGTGCCCTTGTCCTCTGCTTTCACATTCAAGATACCATTGGCATCAACTTCAAAAGTGACCTCAATTTGTGGGGATCCCCTGTAAGAGTTACCAAATAGCATTAGCAATCTGAAGCTATAATGGTCCGTTTTATTAATCTGTCAAAAAATGTCAAAGACACGGACTGACCTTGGAGCTGGCGCGATTCCAGTAAGATCGAACTTTCCGAGCAATCTGCAGTCCTTTGTTAGACTCCTTTCTCCTTCAAAAACCTGTTACAGAAGTTTATATTTATCAAGCGGTTGAAATAGAGCAACTGGGGGACAAGTCTGCAACTCACAGTTAAAATTTAAGCTTTGCGCGCATTACCTGAATGGAGACTGTGGTCTGTTGGTCTTGGTAAGTTGTGAAAACTTGGGACTTCTTTGTTGGGATAACAGTATTTCTAGGGATCAACTTGGTCATAACACCACCAACAGTTTCGATACCAAGGGTAAGTGGAGCAACATCCAGTAGAAGGATATCTATATGACAAGGAGCGTGTTAACAAAAAAATTATTGAAGGATGTAATTCTGAATATGTTTTTGCAATTAAGTGATGTACCTTTTGTCTCATCCCCACCCTCTCCGCTCAATATGCCACCCTGAACAGCTGCACCGAAAGCAACTGCCTCATCAGGATTCACACCCTTGCTAGGCTCCTTCCCGTTGAAATATTCTTTAAGAAGTTGTTCAACCTTGGGGATTCTGGTACTTCCACCAACCAAAACAATTTCATCTATCTGGTTCTTCTGCAAACCAGCATCATCCATTGCCTTCTTTACTGGACCCATGGTCTTCCTAAATAGATCATTGTTCAACTCTTCGAATCGAGCTCTGGTCAATGGCTCTGAGAAATCAACACCATCAAAGAGAGATTCAATCTCAACGCGGACTTGGTGCTGGCTACTCAAGGCTCTCTTTGCACGCTCAGCTTCCCTCCTCAACTTTCCAATAGCTCTCTTGTCCTTGCTGATGTCCTTTCCATGCTTCTTCTTGATCAACTTAATGAAGTACTCCATAATCCTCTGGTCGAAGTCCTCACCTACAACAAAAATCAAGTTAACATAAATATTTCATTCAAAATTCTAAGTAAATGCATAATGCTTAAGATGATCTTCAACTGACACAATTCATCAATTAATTCAACTTAATTATCATATGTTATGCACTTAACTGTAGACTTTTATGCCAAAATCTATAGCACTTCTCACAAGTTTTAAGAAATTTAATAGACCTTTAAGCATTAAGAGGGCACTAAAGCCAATGTCTACAGAAGCTATATATTTGATCGAATTCGACTAACCAAATTATATACAACATTGAACCCCTCATAATATATGACCACTTTCAGAATTGAATTCAGTTAACAAAGACGTGCAAGGGTGGCAAGCTAGATTCTCACCTCCAAGATGGGTGTCACCATTTGTTGCAAGAACCTCAAAGACACCATTGTCAATGGTCAGGATACTGACATCAAAGGTACCACCACCAAGATCAAAGACAAGGATGTTCTTCTCACCACCTTTCTTGTCTAACCCAAAAGCAATAGCTGCTGCGGTTGGTTCATTGATGATTCTTGCAACATTAAGTCCTGCTATTACACCAGCGTCCTTGGTGGCCTGCCTCTGGGCATCATTGAAATATGCTGTGGATTGACCAGTACAATATTTCCAATTAGAAATGGAATAAACAATATTACTAAACTAAACAAATCACTTCAATAACCTTTAAAGAAAATCCCTTACCAGGAACTGTGACAACAGCATCCTTGATTTTCTTTCCAAGGAACGCTTCTGCGGTCTCCTTCATCTTTGTTAGTATCATGGCACTAATTTCCTCTGGACTGAAAACCTTAGTTTCGCCATCCTGGATTTGAACTGAAATATAAGGCTTTCCGTCCTTATTCACAAGTTTGTATGGGACAAGCTTCATATCCCTTTGGACTTCCTTATCTTCAAACCTATTAGAGGGTGATACCAAATTTCAAATGAGCAACATATATTAGAAAGAAGATTCAGAGATACAAAAGCAAGAAAGGACAGGGTCAAACTTTCGTCCAATAAGCCTCTTTACATCAAAGATTGTCCTCTCTGGGTTGACAGCTGCTTGATTCTTAGCAGCCTCACCAATCAACCTTTCGGAATCAGTAAATCCAACCCATGACGGGGTAATACGGTTTCCTTGGTCATTGGCTATAATTTCCACATGGCCATTTTTGTAAACACCAACACATGAATACGTAGTTCCCAAATCTATACCAATAACTGTTCCTAACTTTGTTGCTTCCTCCTTAGCAATAGCAATTGCAGACAGACAGCCTGATCAATGACACTACATTAGTCCAGTTCAAAAGAATGCACTACAATGGAAATGGGGTACTATGTCCACACTATATACATATAACAAATTTTCATGTGTGCGAGCCATGGGATAATGCTACACAAAAGCAGCCTACAATCAACATGGAAACTATGCTAAACGACCATACATCTTCAAGCCCTACATAACTACATAGGTTCATTTCGGTAGTAATTGGACAAAATAACACATGGAAAAAATGAAAATGAAATAGCTAAAATTGCCCTCGGACCACAATTAAAAAGTCATAACCTAAGTTCAAGATTCGTAAAGTCAATCAATAAGGCTCGTTAACCTTCTCAAAGAAGCACCAGAAATGATAATCCATGCTAATCAAACTCAATTGGCTATGCAAATATGTGAACTGCTACCAATGACATCATGATTACACATAAATCAATGAGTAGCGGCTGCGGGTCCCCCGTTAAAAAAAATAAATGATTACATATAAATTAATTTCTATGTTCAACAAATTTTAGGAGTAACGGATCATCTGTTACAGTTTATGAGGGCATCATGTTTACACTTGCTTAAGATTTTGAATTAATTTATATACACAAACATCATACTTGTCACGATTTAAACCAAGTATAGCAAACGATCCAATGCCGAATTTTAGTAACTAAGCTCATTAACGTCCATAAGTATAATACATGCATAGTCACTAATGCCAACTAAACCAATCCGTGCAACAAAATCGAAAACGGTTATCAGATCTTAGCTAACTCAAATAAAATGATTCACAATTCTATGGTAAGTGCCCGATGACAGCAAGATGACACATAAATTAATTTCTATGTAAACTAATATTAGGAGTACGGATAATCTATGACAGTTTATGCAAAAAACTATGTCACATTTCCTCAAGATTATAACAAATGTCATATGAGATAATCGGATGGTCTAGCGGTTAAGCTAGCGCCCCTTGATCCGGTTTGAATCTCATTATAGGGGGCGGGGTTGGAATTATTGTAATCTTAACTATAAAAATAAAATAGCAAATGTCATATAAATCACACTCGTTATGATTTATACCGAGTGTAGCATACAATCCAAAACCGAATTTTAGTAACTAAGATCATTAACATCCATAATGTAAAATTAATGCCTGAAATGTGATATCAACTAATCGAATCATTACTCCTAACTAGCAAAATACAACAAAGCATAATACATAAACAATCATTATAACATGTAATTAAACGAATCTGTATATAGGAACATTCAAATCGTTTTTTAGATCGCAGCTAACTCAAAAAATGATTCATTATTCTTCAAAAAATAATTAAATCAATACTGCATCCAGTTCGATTTAATTTAAAGCTATGTATTCCTTATGCTTACTTTGATTAATATAAAATTCACATCATTGAATGTATTTTCAATAAAAATTACACAATATCAATTTATAGTAAATTTCCACAACATAACTGAAAATGTATTATGCCAATATACATTCAACTAAGTAAATAATCTAAATCAAATAATCCAAATCTGGATCTAACATACTCACTAGATATTAAAAAAAAACACATCTAAAATCAACTAAAATAATTCAATACTCAACAAAAACAAAACATATCTAAAATCAACAAAAAACTTCAAAATTCAAAAAATCAACTAAAACAATCTAAAAATCAACTAAACAAAATATATCTAAAATTATCAAAAAAAAACTTATCTAAAATCAACAATAAATATCAAAATCAACTAAACAAAATATATCTAAATTATCATAATAATTACCTAAAAACACGATCGCGAGCACGATGAATGAGCCGCGAGCCATATCTGCACACGTCACCAATGCACAAACAATCTCTCTCTATATATATATAAAAAGTGTAAAACCGTTACACTAAGTATGCCGAGGTTGTTTTATATATGGTTTATGTTTGGAGATTTAAAAGCAAGCTTTTTGTTATGATGTGAAAAGAGGTTGTTTATATAGGAGGTGCGGGTTTATAGTATTTGTCATTTTTGGTGACGTGGACCAATGGGGGGTGAGAATGGGTGGTATTGGCCAATGGGAGGGGAGATTTCGTTAGGGGCTTGTTGGCGTTGATGTGTGCTGAATTCAAATTAAATTAATTTTTTGAGAAATTGAGATTGGAAATTGAAATTATTGTATAACTGCATTGGATCGTGACACGGAGATATATGTCATTTTGTAAACAAATGTTGAGGCAACTGGTCTTTATTTTTATGATACATGTATATTAAATTAGATATTTATAATATTTGTGTATACATAAGATCCACAGGTATAGCGAGTGTTGAAAGGCGTAGGCGAGCTTATTAAGTTGATTAATATGTCACCTAATTCAATCGTATCTGCCACTAACTGCATAATTTATGAATGAATATCGATCATCGATCTATAAAAAAAAAGTGTTTAACAAGGTTTAACTTTTGATAATGTGAGTGTCAAGCAGATGGGCAGAGATAGACGGAGCCAGGGTTTCTTCGTGTCTTGCTGTCGATATAGATGTGCTTCGTCTTGCTTTAAAGTAAATGTTGATTGATTGATCATTAGAGTTAGTCGAGGTTGATCGGTAAATCGTCAGTAGGAGGTATACGGCGTTAATAGGTCAATATAAAAAATTTATAAATGTATCCAGAGTACATGTTAAACAAATTGACTAGAACATGTTAAAGGAATGAACTACAAAAAAAATTGGCTCGAACGAAAATAATTTTCATGATTAAAAGTCCATTTAGAAAATTGTCAATTCGACAAAGAGGATTAATCTGCAGCGCTATTTGGTCCTCGGACACCCAAAATTTGTTATCACATGGTGATTAATGAAGCATATGTCGTTAATGGCAGTAACTATTCTCATTAAAAGTAGTATAATAATTTTTTTTTAAACTTAAAATTTAAATGAAAAATTTAAAAATATCATAAATATAAATATTTTAAACAAAGTATATATATTCGGTTCGGTCGGTTTCGGTTTGGTTTATGCTAGGCAATCGATATTAATCATTATGATTTTCTTTTCGCAGTTCGGTTTCATTTTTTCATCGGTAAAAAATTAGTTCGGTTAAATAGGTTTTTCGATTTGAACCCGAACAACATCCACAGTTGACCCCCCTCCCCCCCAAGCCAATTCCCTCTTCATTTTTTTTCTCTTTGCGTAGCGGGTGACACACATCCTGGCCAGCACCTCGGCCATGTACCCAAATATAATTTTCCCAATTATTTTGCGGCGGCTTAATTAATACAATAAATCCAAAGGAGAAGTGAAGCAAGCGAGCGAGGGCAATTTTTGTTGGAACTAAGAGATATTAGATCTCGTAGAAAATGTCTGTTGAGCAATTTGGGTGTATAGCAGATTTATCATTGACTTAAGTTCAATATATGTCAATTGCTGGACAATTGATATTTAAGATTTACCGTTATCGACATTAGGGTTACGATAGCTTACTAGGGTCCGCTCGTAATCTATGTATTAAGACAATAATTGGTTTAAGATTGTTTAATATATAACTATTGTCGATCCATCCTAAGAGGTCACACCTGAAGCGATGGCAGACAAATAATATTGTATTATAACTTTCACGGTTTAAAGTGAAACCGAGGAAATATTCAAAACAAAAATCGAATCCCGGGGTATGGATATAATCGACTATTAGGATGGTTGGAATAGATATGGATAGAGTTTTATTGGGAAATTTATTCTTCTTACTTTATTCTAATTTATTAAATGCATGGATAATTATTCTATTTAATTATTTGATAATTAAATGAGAGGATAATAGAAGTTGGTTGAGAGTTTTACTCAATGATAAGTTTTCTTTCATGAAAATTCTATCTTTAAAACTCTATATATAGTGAACCAACTTCACATATTCAATTGCTCATTAATTCTAGACTTTTTGAAGTCAAAGAATTTTTCTCTCCTCCCTCTCCTACCACTCGGCCGAACTCCACCATAAGGGAGAAATATTTTTCTCTTCGTGTTGTTCGTTTGACTCACAAATCGTTACAGTAAAGCCTTGAAGAGTTCGGATCGTTGTTAGTGTAGATCTTCTTTGAGATCTGCTGCTTTGGTATCTGGCTCATCCGTTTTCGCTACCATTAAAATATTCACGAGAAGGTACATTCTAATTCATATTTATTGTTTTTGTATAATATGTAGTATACGGAATTTCATCTTAGATTAGTTTAGAGCGGGTTAGATTCGAAAATAAAAAGCGTAGCAGTTTTCCTCCAGAAGCAATTGGGCCAATAGTGGACTCCAGAAGCTGAGAAGCCAAATGCCCATTTACAGCCCATTTTGCCCATTCCCTTCCAGCTACTGGACCAGCCCATCATCTCACAAGACATACTCCAAATCCGTAGGTATTCTCCGTACTTATATTTAATTTGAGCACCTTAAAATATAATTGTAGAAAATTATCATTATATTATGATTTGTTCTTCTAATTAATTAACGAGCCTATTCAAACAATATGGATATATCCGAATTGATTTTAAAATAGAAACAAATTGATTTAATATTTTTTGATATTAAAACCGAGTCTTAAGTTCAGCTCGTAATCCATTTGAAAAAGAATCAGCTGGAAATAGTTCTTAAAATGGATCAGAAATAAAATCAAATACACCTAATAAAATTGAAATAAAGCTGAATCAAATTGAAAGAAACCGAATAAAATCAAAATAAAACTGAGTCTTTCTTTTGTTTACGATACAACTTCTAAATTCCATGACGGTTAGGGTGGCAACTTTTTAGTACGAACACCGTATTAATTATAGAGAGAAAAAAAACAACGTAGACTTAAGATTATATTGAAGCGAGTTTGGATTAAGGTTATTTATGGAATCTAAATGGATAAGATTTATAAAACTAATTAATTCGGGTTTAAGGTCTAATTAAGAAGTAACCAATCCATTCACTCAAAACCACCTTCTTGAACCAGCACCTTGATTCTCTTCCCTATTCAAAAGTCAAAACCTTTTTCCTCTAGTTATCACCTCAAATCTCCATATGAGAGATCTGGATTCAACTCTTTTCCTCTTGTTGATGGCTGAATAGCTTGGTAACATTTGACCCAAGCTTACAGAGGTCTTGGTTCAACTCTTGTTGACAACATATATATTCTACTTTCTTTATAACATTTACTTTAACCGTATTTAGTTAGGAATTTCTTTATTAATTATTTATAATACTTAATATCTGTATTCATAATTTTTAATATTATGTACTCTTCATCGCTAATTTACAAATATAAAAAAAATATAAAAAAAATATGTCCGGCAAGCATTGTTGATTCGGATTTGAAGATGAGCCCAAGGAACCTTCTTATATAATTATAATTAGTATTTGGGCACAATCAATAATTGTGCATCGTCATAATTGTTAAATAAAAATTCTAATAATTTTAATGATTCTAAGAAAATATTAGTTATCATCTACCATATGAAAATATTTATTCAAATAACTAATGGTTTATAAATATTTTATTATAATAATAACACATGTCATAATTTTAATTGAAAATTTTAATCCCCAACATGTAAAATAAATTTGATGACAAATGTTAACGTATAAAGGGCAGTGTCGAATTAAAGTACCATCCATTAAAAGAAATAATCAAGTCATTCAACCTGGGCATTCTTAGAACGAGAGTGTGAACAGTTAAAGAAATAGGCCTTATGAATCTTTCTTCAATTATTCCATCACATATAAAGTCCTTAAATGAGAGAGATTTAGATTAGTTATAGACTGAGTATATTTTTTATTTTGTTAAAGTGAGGCATGGCGTGTTTCGTGTCATTTAGATGCCATCATCTTAAAACTTTTATCATATGGTATAGATGTGATGGAGGATTAGAATTTTTTATAAATTTGTTCAATCTGCAATTGTTTTACAATTTGAATTTGTTAAAACTCCGTGAAAAAACAAAATTTCTTAAATAATGAGATGGATGAATTATATTTTTTTTTTATTAATTTGTTCAATCTACAATTGATTTTTTGTCAAACTTTGCTTTTTTTAGTCAAACAAGTACAGAAGTACTTGCCGTCCTCTTCTTGAACTAGTTCATAACATAGTTGTCATACATTGTTTTGTCTTCAATATGTCTACATCAAACCATGCTTTAAATCCCATGTTTCATCTTTATCCATATTTATTCTTGTCTAAAAAATGAATTTTTTTATTTTTTTTGTAATAATCTTACTAACTCTCTCATTTTCTTGTATTGTTTCTTCAGATTGCAGTAATAATATGGGTACTTTTCAATCATTTGATCCATGCAAACAAAGTGGTACATGCAAAATTATACCAACAACTCCAATTGTTACTTTTCTTGAAAAAGTACAATCTGCAGCACTCAAGACATATGGTGACAAAGATTTTGATCCAAAGTTTTATGTTGACATGTCATTAAAATTCAATCTTGATATAATTGAATATATTTTTGCAAAGCTTCCAAGAAATGATGAAAATGGTTCATTAGTGATTCCAGTTTATGAGTTAGATGGGTTTATAGAGAAGTATTTGGATGACCCTGAAAATGATTTGGTTTATTCTCAGCCTATAGATTTTGTTGATGAGCCAAAAGGGTTTTTAAGTAATGTTAAGAATAGTGAGATGAGAGGTTTTGCTTTGGAAATTCATTCATTTTGGAAGAATTTGAGTAGGAAGGTTTCGGGCCGGGTTTTGGAGAAGCCTGATTTGCATACTCTGCTTCCATTGAAGAAGCCTGTTATTATTCCAGGCTCTAGGTTTAGGGAGGTGTACTATTGGGACTCATATTGGATAATAAGGTGAAGTTGTATTTGTTGTGTTTTTATGTGTTCTATTATCTTCACTTCAACCCCACCAGTCCACCCTGGTCCCACCGTTTGGATTGAGATGATGAAACTTAAATTTTAAGCTCACCGCGTTTGGGTCCAATTTTTCGTATTAACCTAGGTTAATCGAAGACTAGAGGTTAAACGATTCACTTAGATTTGCCCCGTTTTCATTAGCCCTAAATCGGTGTGTACATAGGTGAATAGGGAATAGGCATTACCTCTAGTTCACCCCGATCCAAACGGACTATAAGAAGAGAGAATAGCTCTGGTGGCATTTATTTATTTTTATTATAATTAGTTATCATAATTTGTTTTAATTGATGCAGAGGCCTGTTGGTGAGTAAGATGTATGAAACTGCAAAGGGAATTGTTGATAACCTCATTTCGATGATTGATCAATTCGGCTATGTTCTTAATGGAGCAAGAGCATATTACACTAACAGAAGGCATGTCTCTTGAATCTGAAAATTCATATAGATATACGATGGAAACTTTGCCAAGTTTCTTTTCCAGAATAAAGCATTATGTTGTTTGATTGCACTTTAGATGCATTATTTGGTTTGTGATGATCTGATCGCATTTTTGGTATGTGGAAATAGAATATGATTGAATGGAAATGTAAAAATGCTCCTCTTTCTGCTGTTATTTGATGCAATTCCAGTATGTTATTGACTTCCTGTCTACGAAACAGATATTGAATTACATACATTATTAGTTATAGATTGTGATAATTGCCATACATGGAATCAATATGATTTGAGTCGAAACACAATAAATGCCTCTTTTTATGGATAAATGAGATCCTCAAGTGATTTTGCAGCCAGCCGCCACTTCTGAGTTCAATGGTGTATGATATATATAATCACACAAGTGACGAGGACTTGGTTAAAAGATCTCTCCCAGCATTGCTCAAGGAGCATGCATTTTGGAACTCAGGTATTCGAGACAGCTCATGTTGTCGATACAATGGCCTTCTCACTTCTTTGCATATTGTTGATTCGATGATTACCTTTGTTGTCCAAAAGACATACACAGCGTGACCATTGAGGATACCAAAGGATCAAACCATAACCTGTGCAGATATTATGCAATGTGGAATAAACCTAGGCCAGAATCTGCAATCATTGTATGATTTCTCTGATATATGGTCAATGTGATAGCATAATATATAGCAAATCATTATTACTGCTGATGAGAACTTTTACTATATAGGATAAGGAGTCAGCTTCGAAACTGGAAACTGCTGAAGAGAAGACTTTATTTTACCGTGAATTGGCATCGACAGCTGAATCTGGATGGGATTTCAGCTCAAGATGGATGAGGTACTGTTATATATCTCAATACTGAAAACATAATGAGGTGGGGGGGTGAAGATTGTTTTTCTTCAATGTCTTATGTTCGATTTTTTCTTCATTTTTCGAATTAATATTGCATGCCTTTCACCAGAAATGAGTCTGACCTTACAACATTAGCTACTACTTCAGTTCTGCCGGTTGATTTGAATGCGTTTGTTCTTAAGGTAAATTTCAAGTCACACTTTGTGAAGTTCGATCAAATTAGTTATGTAATTTATTGATAATGGAAGTTGTGCATTTTGTACCGCAGATGGAACTTGATATAGCCTTCTTAGCAGATGTTATAGGAGAGACAGAGATTGCTTTACGTTTCACCGAGGCTTCTAAAACAAGGGAAAAGGCAATGGATTCTGTTTTCTGGAATCATGATATGGGCCAATGGTTTGATGTTTGGTTCATAGATAAGGTGCTATACGATTGCACTAAGCTCTTGTATTTTATCTCTTTCCTTCTGATAGATTAACTTTTTAGAAGTTTAGGGAAATAGTAAATGTGAAGAATCACACCAGAATAGGAAAATACTTGCTTCAAATTTCATCCCATTGTGGATCAAGTATTTTAATAGAGGTATGCATTTATCTGAACTACTTCGATTATAACATCTAGCAACTTGAAGGACCAGATGAGTATACAACTAATATGTTGACCTGAAACTTGTGTAGATGAAGCAAAGGTTGCAAAAATCACGGAGAGTCTAAAAACTTCTGGATTGCTTCAGCCTGCTGGCATTGCAACTTCTTTGATAAATTCTGGACAACAATGGTATTATTATGTTAGTTACCATGAGGCATGGCTTCTGTTCTTGTTTGATCCGAGTTTTAAGTTTATTTTTCTTGTAATATTTTCAGGGATTCTCCAAATGGTTGGGCTCCTCTTCAGCATATGATTGTGGAGGGTCTTGTAAGGTCCAAATCTGAAGAGGCAAGAGCTCTAGCGAAGGACATTGCTATCAGGTGGATACGAACTAACTACGCAGCATACAAGAAAACAGGCGCGATGCACGAGAAGTATGATGTTGAGAAATGCGGAGAAACTGGAGGTGGTGGCGAATATGTACCTCAAGTAAGGCCAACATGTATTCTTATATTTGGAGCTTCAGTATTGTCTCCTTTCTAAGAAGTAAAAGATTGTGTACTAATTGCTAAATGTAGGCATGTAGCTTTGAGAATTGAATGCTATATATAAAACTAATATGTTCAGTTGTCATATTCTTCTAGTTCCCCTCCCTCTGACCTGCCCTTTCTTTAGAGAAGTATTTTCATGCACTTATAAATTATTATACCTATTCGAATGTACTAAATCGTTTCGTCGCAATTCAGACAGGTTTTGGGTGGTCAAATGGGGTGGTTTTGGCATTTTTGGAGGAATTTGGATGGCCTGAAGACTTGAAGGTGGGTTGCTGAAACAAGAATGTTTGAGCTTATAGTATGCAATTTGGAGGCAATGGAATTATCCAAGAAAATTCCTTATCGTAGTGAAGGGTTTAGCATTGTCATATCCATATAGTCGAGCCAAAAAAGTGAGAAAAGTTGTATTTAGGTTGATAGGGGTTTAGCTTAATGGATGTTTTGTTTTGTCAGAAAGCCACAGATCATACATCTAAACCAAGCATTTCTGCCAAATGCATAATGCTACAAATTTATTAGAAATTATATCAGTACACATACAAATTTATTAGAAATTATATCAGTACACAATATCGACGTACCCGAATCTGTCGCCTAAGCAGGTAAGCGGGGTTAGTTATGCTACAGATTTAAGTAGAGTGGGTAGTTGCTCCAAGTACAGAGTGTTAGTTATGCTACAGATTTAAGTAGAGTGCGTCGTTGCTCTAAGTACAGAGTGACATAACAAGTGGGTTTTTTTTTCTGCCAGTGTGCGAAGTTCCCTTGCTGTATGACAAGAAATTCACCCCTTAGTAAGATTGATGGCAAACACAGTGGAGAAGAATCTTGGCTCCAGCCATCATAACTTGAGTGACAACTCAAAACCACAAATTATGCTAATTCAAAATAGGACATTAACTAAGAAACAAAAAATCTGATTTGTAGTAGTACAGAATCTATTGTAAGCTATTCTTGTGTTCTTTGTCCTCACAAACCTCAAGAACCAAACTTTACAAGGATAGATGGGTGGGGTAGTTGTAATACACCAGTCCAAGCGAGTGATGTGATTAAGACTGATATTAGTCATTCCACCAAGATGCATCTTATTTTCAAAAAATTCAGCCTATAAAAATTCGAAAGTCGAATGTGATTGATCATGACTCAGGAGCAATTCTTGATTAGGTGACCGCTAGGAAGTTTCCAAGGGAATATATGAGTGAGGACAAAACGTGTAGGTAATATTCTTGATGGTTTGTGAGGTCACTAAATCAAATCTAATACCATGTGGATCCCGAAGTTCCAGGCGCTATAGTAGTCTTGCTGCTTCTGCTGTGTAGTCCCTATTGTTACACTGAGCTGTTTTATGACATTGATGAAATTTTAATAGTGGATGGTTGTTTTGTCATTTTTGATAAAGCAGATGCATATGCAACCAGACGAACACAACATGTGAAGTACATTCTGCAGTTTTCTCTATGATGTATCATCAAAGTTTCTGAGAAAAGTACTTCTGATTTTCTTAACACTTTTGGGTGTATCTTACATTCCACATTGAGTCATCCATGTTAAATATTGATGCATTAAACCTGGTTACATTAAATGTGATTTTAACATTTTCAATGATTCTGGCTTTTAACAATAATTCTAGTAGAAGATAATGAAAGATTTCTTTGAAAACCAGTCTCGGTGGTAGTTAGGATGACATGATCGTTAGGGTCGTGGCGGGCCAGGGCCACGAGCGACCCCAACAGCTAAGTAGTGGGTGGGAGCAGAAGGAGATGGGCTGGGGCCGTGGCCAGTTCGGCCATCCGTGGGATGGGTGATTCGGCCAGGGGCAGGTTCAGGAACAGCAGCCTATTAGCATTAGTGCGGGTTTCATATAAGCGGTACCACGTTAATAACATTAGTGAAATTTTACATTTATAAGCGTGATCATTCGTAAAGCCGGTGCCACGTTTGTAAAGCAGAAAGAAAAGAATCTTTGATTTCACTCAGCAAACCGCCCAGTAACGATGTGACATTAATGACGTATCGGCCATTCACGACACTTATAGCACATATCAAACTACTATACCGTTCATGACGTTCATTTAACCGCAATTCGCTGACATATCAAACTCTGCGTCGTTCCACGGCAATTTCATTAATACACCATTAACAATATTCACAACATATCAAACATTATTCATAACCATCATACGTAAATAAAAGAATGCGTAAAATAAAAACATTGTTCAAACTTGAAACACCGTAAACATCATATATATGAATATATAAACGTTGTTCATGTGTTCTTAATCTTAACCCGACGATCCAAGGTAGAGGCGTCATCGAGGGCCGATTGGAGGAATTAGGCGTGAGTGTCAGGTTGTTGAGGGAAAAATGTTAGAGATCTCTAGTCGCCGGGGCGTCGCTGTATGGATCTCGTAAGCGTCAATATCGTTCATAAATCCTCTCTTCCCGTCCTTAAATCCATTGACTTCTTGGCACAACCGGTTACCTCCGTGCTTAAAGTCCTACGTTCTCAAAGAAATATTCTCTTCAAGCAACTTCTTTGCATTATCAAGCTGGCACTCCGTGGGTTGATGCTCAGGCCTACCGGTTTGTTCTGAGTGGATGCGCCGATTTGAAATGGATAGACCTCCTCCCGGCCCGACCGTACTAGGTACCCGCCCCTATTAGAACACTTGAGCTGGTCCCATTAAAGTTACATGCCTGCTTTAACCTCAATGTTCGTAAATGTCTCACTTCGTCACCAGCATACTGCAAATAAACCTCAAATTTAGCAATTGAGTCGTTTCCTACCATCGACGCCTTATTAACACCGGCGCTTCGACATTCTAAAGGCAGATACATTTTTTACATTAACCAACAAATGGGATAAGATCATGCCATATTGTGGCGCCTTATTTTTATGGTAAAAAATGTGTTCTTGGATAATGTGAAATTGAATTGCTCTTTGTATCATTCAAAAAGCGTCCAAGTTGCGAATATTTGTATTGCGCTTAGTTCGGTGGCTTTATTGTGGTGAAACAAAATCCACTGGACCGCGCCCGTCCTGAGCCGCCTCATTGATTGTACTTATAAACTAACAAGTTAGGGGCTTTCTGATTATTGTTAGGGTAAAAACACGATAAATAAATACATGTGTTCTTGAGTTGGGTTCTAGTTCATTATCCATGTTTCAAAATGTCCTTGTTCATCACCTATATTTTAATAATAGGTAAAAATGGTCTTCAATGCCGGAATTCGTTAAGTTGATGGTCACGTGGCTAGCGCGTGACCACATTTAAAGAGATATTTCGTAAAAAATTTAAATTGGACATAAAGGCGTGTCATCTAAGCGTTTGCACGGGTTCGATTCATCCTTACGTTTCAAAATGTCCTTGTTCATCACTCAAGTTTAAATAACTGGCAAAAGTGGTCCAACTGTGATAATCAGATTGAAGTTGCTACTTTTTTATCACGTGACTATCATATATAGATTTAATCTTCAAAGTTTTTCTTAACAGCAAATATCCAACTAGAAGAACAAGAAATATGCACACGACGTTTCATTTGCATTATCCAAATGTATCAATGCTAAGTTCACATATAAGAATGTTATTTTGGTTGAAAGGTTAGGGTAATGAAAATTCTTATTGTAGTTGTAAAGTATCTTTGTTGTTGTTGATGTATAACTTTTTGATTTTATATTGTGGTTCCTTTGTCCCAAAATGATTGTCCAGTTTGAGTTTTTTTATGATTTTTTTCTTTCTAATTTTTCGCCGTTAAGTTGCTATTTGTTTGGTTATGCGATTACTTAGCGTGACTAAATTAGAAAGAAAAAATTAAAAACTCAAACTAACGTTCTTATAATAATGACTTTTCATTGATACGTTTGGATAATACAAATGAAAGCGTCGTCTAATATTTCTTGTTCTTTTTAAGTTGGATACTTGCTCTTAGAAAACTTTTGAAGATTAAATCTATATATGATGAGCCGTGATAAAAAAGTAGCAACTTAACGGATTATCACAGTTGGACCACTTTTGCCTGTTATTTAAACTTGAGTGATGAACAAGGACATTTTGAAACGTGTGTGATGAACTGGAACCACGATTAAGCGATGTGTGATGAATAGTGACTTACGTCGATTTTTTAAATTTTTTTAGAAAATACCCCTCGAAATGGTCACGTGCGAGTCGTGACCATCGACTGCGGTTCATCGCGGGAAGACCATTTGCCATTATTGAAAGCGTAAAGTGATGAATAGACATTTGAAAGCGTGGGTGATGAAGCTGGAACCACAATTGCAAACATGTATGATGATTGGGGGTTTTGCCCATTGTTAAGAATCTTAGCACGTTAACCTTTTGTCTTTATTGGCCCGATTAAGCTTTAGTGGAATAATTCTCTATACATCCCTAAATAAATCATCCTGCCTGTGCCCTAATCATAAAAACTCAACTGTAGCAAATCTGCTCCGTTATAAGTCCGCATGCGTCTTAACATTAAATGAAAATGCATATCATAGAATTCGCCGTGCTTCGAAGTTCGGCGCTACGATCATATCCATTGACTTATAAATTGCATTATAATTTTGGATACTATTCACAACTAAATGTACAAATATTACTTAATTTAGAGTCATCTAAGTATTGGAATAGGAGGTTACCCGTAAATTGTTTGATGCCGCTTTCGCCGAGATCGTTCCTTGCCTTGCGTTTGAGGCTCAGCTTTCCTGACTGACATCCTCGAGTTCGGCCTCCTCGACTTCCTCATGTTGTTGTTCTTCATATTGTGGTTCTTCTTCCTCACTACAACATACAGCCCCTCTTCTTTGATCCCTCGTTGTAATTGTGCCCCTCTTTTTTTTTGTTATTTTTTGGGTGTCGTTTGAAATTGAAAGTTAATAGACAATAGATTTGCAAATAGGAAGTATAGAAAGAAGTTTATGGGTTGATATGAGGATAATAGAAGAAATTTGTAGGTTAATTGTGGGTTGAGTTTAAAAATTGTGGAAGTTATGAGATGAACTTCAAAAATTGCCGCACTGAGCCACTGCTCTGACTATAAATGTGGTACCGTTTGAAATCCAAAAGCGGTACCACGTTCACTACAAAATGTTTAGCTTAGATTGTGGTAGCGTGATACCGTTTCAACAAAGCGGTGCCACGTTGAAATACAAGCGATTGGGTCGTTGTTGTTTTTATGGTGGGCCATTTGCTGAAGAGTATAAGTCATTTATTGACTTATGCGAGGTGCAAATGGTATGCTTGATTTCACGTTTAACTAAAGCGTGGTACCGTTAATGGTGAAATGCCATGCCGTTTTAATGCCATTTAAAGGTATTAAAAATAGATATTTTATTAAGCCGTTCACAGTTTATACTCGTGCGGGCCAGGAGCTTACATGAGTTTCATTCAATCAAAATTGTAAAAACTATACAAATCTAATCATCATACACTAGTTCATCTTCGGATTCTTCTTTGTCGGAGTATATTTCTATTGTGTTGCTCTCTTCGTCTACTTCAATTTCTTCATCAATGTCACTAAGGTCGTCCAGACAAATCTTTTCCTTTCTTTACCATAGGTCGTCCTTATCTTGCTTGCGTCTATGCTCGGCCATCGATCAGCAATTACAAACATACTTCAATCTCGAGCTTGTAAGTCTTGACCGTCTTTGAGTGTGTGTAGCTTCCATATGCTAAATGCGAGATTCACTAACTATTGTAGAGATAGGTATAGAAAATATTCTTTTGCCATCTTAGACAATACCGGAAAACAATCTTCTTACTACTTGCCCATTTAATATATCAAAAGAATTTTTATCATTATATTGACTCAATTCAAAGTTAGTAGTTAAATATTGAGTTAACTCATTAGTATCTTATGGAGCGATTGGATTAGTTTCACCTAATAATTGTAAAGCATTTCTAAGGTGATCATGTTGACTTCGTATTTTAACTCCCGCCGGGGCTTGTTTAAAACTTTATTTTTACTACTAAATTGCGGCCTTACCTTGTCCATACCTTGATTGATATTTGCTATACATGTTATACATATACGTTTCAATTCCATCTTTCCATTTCTGAACATCAAAACTCTTTAGTTCGGGATTAAAGGGTACTAATGCTTCATAATACGATTTCACATAGAAATTAAAATGACTTAATTTAGCGTTAGGATCCAAGATTATACCAATTGCATATGCATGTGGGATAGGATGAAAATATTTTAAAAACTTGTCTTCCATATTCGGAACCATATCTCTAACAACTGTAAACGTCTACATGTTTTGTCGTATGAATGGAAAGATCAGCGACACATTAAAGCAAGATAAATATTTGGTTCATATTGAATTGGAAAAAGCTTTAGTATAATCTTTGAGACTTTAGAAACTTAAGGCAATTCATAATAATATTTCTAATTATTATATGTAATTAGACATAATATTCACCAATCGGACGTCATCTCGCAAATGTAAGTGATTTCCTCGTATATATGCAGACTTCGTGGGTCGTAAGTCGGAGTTCATACAGTATCCTGATCCAAAATTAATTTCCTAAACTTCTTACCGGAAGCCTCGACCAATTTTTTATATTCATGTTTTCTTACCCTGCCATTAACAACAAAATTAGCGGCCTTACAAATTGGTAAAATAAACTCATTCCAAACAACTTTTATTCCATCTTTAGCGACTAATTGAAGGACGTGACATAAACATCTAACATGAAAAAGTTCACTAAAATCCGGGTTTTAATAGGCATCTTTAATCTTTCAATTTGAAGAAGCGGTATTAGCGGAGGCGCGTGCTCAAATGAAATTGAAGTAATCTTATTCAAACATTTGTAATCATTGGCATACAGTATACTTTTCGAGAAATTTGAATATTGTTATGTTTGCTTGTCGATCTAAAAATATATAATTCTCCTTTGTAAAGACCCAATTGAAGTCAATCAATGCATGTTACACACATTATATCAAATCCAAAAAGACACCAATATCACTAGTCAAACACATTTATAAGGCAAATTCATAGAGTTTACCTAGAAGATCTATTTCATTTTAAAATATTTAAAAGCATAGGTTACGTAAAGTAGATAGGGATCGTATTGCTTTCGAGGGGATTAATGACATTTTGATCCATTTGATGAAAGCGCCATTCATACATAATGATTAAAGGCAAGAACTACCGATTATAAATTTCATAGTTTGATCCTATAAGACAAATACTAAAAAAAGTTTTTGCGGTTTGGGTATCAATAGTTCCTTAAATGCCACTCTCCCCACCACTTATCTTTAGTGATCTTATGACCATAAGTGTCTAGAGAATATTAGGTTCTCCTTTACCCTACCCGTTTTCCATGATAGAGTACTCTTATAATTTAAACGAGTTACCGTTTGCTTTTCGGTCTCCATGAAAATATTTCCAAATCCATGAAGTTTTTTCCTCTCAATAGTAGTATCCATAGCACTAGATTGAGAGTTAATAACAAGTAGTTCATCCATACAGTTATCATCCTCTAAATTAACAAAATCATTAGACATACTAGCATTATCACTTTGAACATTTTTACCAAAGTTACGTTTTGATGCCATTAATTTAGAAGAACAAATATCAAAATTTATAAAAAGTTGATAGATAATACCGGATCGGAAATGGAGCAAGGTAAGATTGTTGATTCACTTGATTGCAACGAACAAGCCCAAAAACCAAACAAGTAATGAATATTGTAATTGCTTAGAAAGTGATTGTTATTGCTTTGAGATTGCTTAAGAATGATTGTGAGTTGTGAGAAATGAAGGGAGGTGTTGCCCCCTTTTATAGACCTCTTCATTGTGAGTTGTGAGAAATGAAGGATGGTATTGCGAGGGTCACGAGCGATGAGTGCAGTTTAGATGAAGCTTGGTACCCTTTCATCAAGCTTTGTAATTGCCCGGCTTGAAACAAAACGGTACCCCGGATGATCATACAAATTCATAGAAAAGTAGCCATTGGACATTAACGTGATACGTTAATGTCAAAGCGATACTAAATTAATATGTTGCATTAAGCGGGTATATATCCGTTATGTCGTGCGGGGTACCGTTCAATTTCAACTTGATTATCTTTGGTTGTATCGAGAAAAATGCATAAATGTTTCTTCATCTATAAATACACCATTTTCATGTTTAATAATCACAATTTTAAGATCATAGACCATAAGTATCAACTTAATAACAACTTAATCACAAATCATAACCATCAGCAATGCCTCGAGAAGAAATCAGGAGGAGTGTAAAGTGAGATTCTTCAAGATTATCGTAGTCAAGCGCCCGAAAAAATCGGGGCTACCTCCGCGCTGTTCGAAGGTGTCAACTTTTTTGCAAGGTGATTTGTAAGCTATTTGTTGATGGCAATTTGTATGGCTGATGAAATCGAAAATGAAAGGTCGGATGGCGGCGAAACAAACCATTTTTACTTCACGGATAGGTGGGGGTGAGATTTGTGGAGCGTCATGACCTCACCATTGGTGACTTTGAAACTTCAGGCTTCATCTGAAAGGATGAGCATGTCGTTGTATTGTCTTCGTTGTTCGTTTGTATGGGTATGAATGCTTGCGAGAAAAAAGCTGTATCTTAAAATAAGCTCTTGAAGTATTAATAATAAAGTATTTCATTAGACATGTTATTTGTTGATTTTCATGAATGTTATTTGTTCAATTTTAACCAAATTTAGGTTGAAGCAGTGCGTTAAATTAAATGGCTCGAGAAAGCGAATAGGGGCCCAATATTTACTTAGCAGATGGCAGGACCAGTTCGTTAGACTGTGTTTCAAATCAAACATATTACGGACCCGACCCAGTTCGTTGGACTCGACTACATCAGAATATTAGATCAGATAGAGGCCCAACACATGGCTTCAACATATAAAGTCCAATAACTATGTAAACGAGGAACGAATCAAACGATTATGATTAATGAACAATTATTTATTGTCCAGAAGATATAGACTTAAGCATAAACGATTATGATTCATGAACAATACTTCTTGACCATATGCAACACTATCAAGTACCAAGGACGGAGTTAGATTACCAATTCACCATAAACTTACATTATTGCCACTAATCCACAACTTTGTTGTTCTTGTTATCCTCCAGTTATAAATGTGGCAATCCCAGCAAGTCAGTTATACAATACTCCCTCCGATTTGTTTTATTTATCGTTCTAACATAAATTTTTTATTTTAAAATATTTATCATTTTAGCATAGAAAGTTATCTTATATATTTAATAATAACTTTTTTGGTAATTTTAAGTATTCATAGATAATATAGTTTTTAAATGATTGTAGGTGCAGGCTACCGATGTATTTCTTGACTACTTTTATTTTTGTTAATTTATCTGCAAATAATTGTATAAAATTATTATATTTTGGAGATCGAAATGTTGGTCATTTATTTTATAGGAATGAACTTCTTTGTTCTTAGAGGTTAAGATTAGTCGGCAAGATTTTATCTCCTCATCAACAAGGTGGACAGAGAGTTGGGCAAATCATCCTCCCTCTTAGTTAGTAGAATTTTTTAGTGGTAGCCTTGCCATTAATCTCAAAGTTTCTTTTCCTAGTCTCAGGACCATTTTCTGATTCAACCCAGGCATGAATGTGAAAGTTTCACCCAATATGTTCTATAACCTTTCAGTGTGAAAATCTACCTGATATCTCACTCCTCCATCCCAATTGCAATATACAAAAAAACAAAGAAACATAAAGAGCACTATACACCAAACCTAACATGTGGTCATAATAACTATGACAATAGTACTAGCTTGATGCCAACTTCTTGGGCCCTTGTTTCCAAACCGATTGGAGAAAAGGGATGCCATGACTTTTATCTTCTTGCTTCTTTTCACTAAAAATAAAGGCGCTAATTTTTAAATCATAGCTGGCTGATTGTGACTTCAATTACTTTTTTTGCAATTATATGTTCATATATCAATATAACTTGGTTGTCGGACCAAAGATTCCCTCAATTGCAATTTGCAAGCTTACATGAACCATTGATCTAATAGGAGTAATTTGCATGCCTCCCTTTCATATTTATGATATATACATTTTTCTACCCAACATGGATCGGAATAATAATAACTATATTGTCGAGACATTTTTCTTCTAGATGAAACGTGACAAATGTTTATTTGGGTTCTTGATAAAATGTTTATTTGGGTTCTTGATAATAATTGAAGGGCAAGATAAATGAATCATATATTCCTGTTCACACAAATTTTCATGGCCATTATGTATTAGAAAATGATAATATAATGACGGTGAAAACAAATTTCAAGATGGTTTGGCAAGGACTGAAATATAAGGGCATGGAGCACTAATCCTTAGACTTTCAAAATTATTACTAGTGCCTCTATATTTTTCCGAATTTTTCATCATAACAAATCTTAGTTAATCTTTCGAAACATACCTTGTCAGTCATTTACATTTTGTGCCTAAAAGTTTTATTATTTTAATTTAGTCCTAGTTTATTTCCTGATGGTCAAGACATTCATAATAACTTCATTGATTCTCTGATATAGCTAGTCTTGATAGCTTATCAATAAATACTATCGACGATAGATGACTTCATTTGTACAAATCTTCAGCATGCATATGTATACTTCCATCTACCTATAAGTTATTTTCAGCTTGATGATAATGAGTCTGTTAGATAAGTTTCTAGCAGAATGTCACACTTGTTTAAGTTTGGAATTGTATGTGTTATAATCTGTGGCCATGCAAATTAATTTCGGTGTTGTCGCCTCTTAATACTTGCTTACATTTATACTAATATATGATTATATATATTAGCCTTTTATCATCTTTCTTATTAATCAAAAAGAATAAAATGCCATTTTAATTGTTTTGTACACTTTTGTGAAAGCTTTGTTACTGTTACTCCTCTCAATAAAATACCTTTGTGAGGTAAACGCTTTGAGAGTTTAGGCGGCACCAGTTAGGTTGTCACTTAGACGGTGGTGGTACATTTGACATCGGTTTGTCGGGAATCAGTGTCAGTGATAAAGTAGCCTTTAACAATCTTATCGATCCATAATCTCATTATTTCTCGAGCTTGTGTTTGATTTGTTGTTGAATAATTGAATACTTGAGTGAATAGTGATTGGATGAAGATAGTCTTTGCTCTGATACTATTCGCGTGAGCGGTGTGCAATCGCGGAATCATTTGGAGTTGCGAGAGGAGATTCGCGGAGGAATTTTTGTTGGAAGGTTCGTGAACAACGGCCTTGGCCCGAACGTCTGATGATTAAATACTGCCGCGGTGTCAGCTGATCGGTGAGCGATTCGTGAATAGTGCCGTTGACGGGTTTGACTAGATCGAGAAGTTGACATAGTGTTGACTGCGTTGACTTTGTGTTGACCAAATTTGACTTCGTTATTTTGGAGCTTAAAAAAAATCCCCGTACGGGGTAGGTAAGATCGAAACTTTTTCCGTAAAGTTTCGCCTTTGGTAAGGAAACTTGATCACTTTTTAAATTTCGGTTTTTATTTATTGTTGTTGAAATCCGGATGCATGTTCTAGGTTACGTGTATTTAAGTTAGTATATTTGAGTTTTATTCGTTGGTTTTGTTGTTAGATTGCTTAAAATTCAAAGTACTTTGTGTTTTTCTTGTATATTATTTGCTAAAATTATATTTGTTGAAATATGACTCTTTAGAATCAATGGTCAATGACTCCGTTTGTGAAGGAGAGTGGAGTTTAGCATGTCGAGCAAAAATCCCAAGTGTATTTTAATTCAGAGAAAAATAGCTTTAGAACATTAATTGAGCTTGTCCTTCTGCAGTAACAGGATGATAAAAACTTGAAGCCAGATATGAAAATACATGTGCCGGTATTTATTTGAGACATGGAGTCTGTTAGAAAGTTGGAATTACGGAAGTGTGCTAAAACTTCTTTAGGATAAAGCGAATAGTCCTACATCTTTGAGAAACACCGTACTTTAGTAAAATGTTCTTACTTGAGAAGTTCTTTAAGTTGAATTGAATCTTAAGGATATAGAAAGAAAATCTTGATGTTTTACTAAACTTATTTACGATATTAAGTTGGCCGGGCGATAAGAATATAGATGATTATGCTCATTTAACTCTTTTAAATGTTATACCCGATTCTTTTGGTGATGTTAAATGCCTTTATTATTAAAATAGTAGGGATAAGTCGCTTAGACATTGTAGTAAATGGTCTTAAGAATAAAGAATTGGATATGAAGCATTCTGGGGTAGTAAGAATTTCGGAGAGGTTATGCATGTGAGGGGTAGATCTCAGAATAGGTTTAATTCCCAAAAGAATGAACATAATGCATACAATACTAAAAGAATACTTACACAAAAAAGGGTAGATCTAAATCTAGGTCTAATGGAAAAAAGTGTTTTAATTGTCATGAATTTGAGTCATTCATTAAGTTACCCCAAGTCATAAAAATCAAAAGAAATGAGCATCTTAATTTGGCTATACGTGAGGGAGTAATTTGGGTGATGTTTTTATGACTAGTAATCTTTGTGATTATGCATTATTTGAACTCTGCGTTTTAGATTCTTTATGCGAGTGATTGGTTAGTATTAGACTACGGATTTGTACTTTTCATATGACTCCTTTTAAAAACATATTTTCAAACTATAAAAATGTTGAACATGGCTTTTTGTGTCATTTGCAAATTCTAAAAATTACAATATCTTAGGAATAGAGATGTATACCTTAGAGTTCTCTTACAGTTACATTTACTTTGAAGAATGTTGGAGCATGTTCTGGATTTAACGGTATAATTTGCTTTCATGTGCATCCTAGAGGATGATGGTTTGGAGGGTAAATGGGGAGTAGGGGTTATGAAAATTCTAATGCTGTGGTTTTTTGAAAGAAAAAATAACACCAGCCATGTTTGTCGTCTTTGAACTTGCTTATGCCTCTGTAAACTGCGGTGAATGTAAATGCATTTTGTAACAATAAGATTAGTGTTGAAATCAATGAGGCGATTCCCTTTTATTATGCCGTTGAGACAATTGTGTATCAATTCATTTTACCGGGTTGGTTAAATGTGATTCTTGAACTTAGTGTTCACCTTAGTAGTGTATATTACTAGTTTGGGTTAAATAATTTAAGGGGTTATGGCGGTGCTAGATCTTACTGTTAATCGTTATAATAATAGTAATTGGTCAATTATTATTATTATCTGACTTCTATTCTCTTGAGCCTAGAAGGTCACACACATACAGTGACGTTGGATTATATTTCATATATGAAATTAAACTACATTTGCTAAATTGAGAGTTGATTGTAATCAGAATATTCTCAATTAGAATTTTACATTGATAATGTAAAATAGAAATTGGATGAACCAATTAATTAATTAGTCGATTGAATTAATTCGATGATTGAATGAGCTTGTTTATAACTTTGTTAGTTACTAATAACAACTTGTTAGTGTTTGATTTTACTTGCGGTTTAATTAAAACACTTGAATTAGAACTCGTTAAATTTATTCGGTTGGGCTTTTAGGTTTGACATATATAAAACGGAAACTTATTAGGTTTTCATTATATGATTTTCATGAAATGAAAAACAAAAAACTTTACCTCCTCCATTTTCTCTCGTGGCGAAATGTTCAAGGGAAGGTGAAAATTCTTAACTGATTTTCGTCAAAAAATCAACTTGTGTTACATGGCTTCGAATGTAGGATTCGGCACTGCTCACGGTGTGCGACAGTAGAGGCACTACATTTGAAGTGCTCAACGATGGAATTCAAAGGAAACCGTGAAAGATTTGTTGATAGACTTCATTTGGCGTCATTTGTAGAGTGCCTCTGTTATTCATAATTGTTAATTATGTGTTTTAGATTAATTTATATCGTTTTGAGGATCAGGGATGTATGAATTTGAGTCTTTATCATGATAAGAAATTCATACTAGATTTCTTGGTGGCACCGAGCCTACTTTCAGTTTGATATATTTTATCTAATTTGATTGTGTGTTGACATAGTTGTTAGTTAATTTGATTATTTCGTGATTTATATATTCAATTGATGAATATATAATATGAAAAATCAACCCATTTTATATATGTTTCACGTAGACAGATCATGTATTGATTTTTGATGATTTGAAGTTTGACTAATTGTTTCATGAATTGAAAGGGATTAAAATTGATTAATTTGCATTTTTAATTTGGGGGTAGGAATCATCTTCGATTTCTGATTGAGGTTCAGAACTTTTCGAGAAAAATTCTGAAATTAAATCTGTGTGTTCTTGTGGCTGGGATTCATGCAGTTTTTGAGAATTTTTTGAATTTTAATTACTCCAAAAATTCTTTATGAATTTTTTTGAATTTTAGAGCCTCCAAATCGTTTTAAAAGTTGCAATTAATGCGGAAGCAAGCGAAATGAATTAAAAAATCGGTCAAAACTTGCGGACCTCATCGGGCGCGTCGGTGCCCAGAGTGCGTTCGGCCACCGTGTGAAGCCCGTCGACCGTACTCGGCACCGGCTGGCGTGTGTGTCGGGTCGTGGGTGGCCGGGCCGGTTTAGTCGTTGAAGTTAAGTCGTCCGTTTTAGAAAACCAAACAATGTATTTTATGTAATTATTTTGGGTTTAAAATTTATTAGTAATTATTAATTTGGGTTTTAAATCATAAATACATCTGTTAAGATGATTGAATATATATCTTGAATGACATTAAATTTGATTATATTTCCACTTTCATAATTATTTTCGTTAATTGATAATTTTTTGAAAATATTTTCATGATAACTTTAAATTTTGAATTTTAGATTAATTACTTGTGAGTAATTTATTCCATGATTTAGTGGCTAATTATTGTATGAGTATGAACAATAATCGTATTGGGAATATATTTAAATTCAAAAATTTACATTAATTGATAATTAATTATAAAATAATGGGTAATTAATTAGTCAATTATGAACACATTTAATCTCATTTCATTTAATATATATGACATTAAGTGCATTTATTTGTTTTAATATTTTGCCCATATATATTGTTATGGAATGGAAAGGAGTATTTAGATATGACCAGTTTAATTTATTTATTACGGTGCAACATCTGGAAAATATATTAACTTGTTTAGTCGTATTTCTTTATTATTCATTCTTTTACCCTTGGCCTGCGTCTTTGTCCCAAGTTGGAGTTAGAGTAGTAGTATGTACTGCGTGGTGGCATTGAAGATAGCATTTTCACATAGGCGGCTACTTGGAGAACTGAGGGTTTCAAGGTCTTTGAAGAATCTGAAGACTTGCGCTTGTTAAGTGTAATAGAGACTTATGTTAGCAGTTCCAGCATTAGAAGTGATGTAATAGGTCCTAGGGGTCGTATCTATATCTCCTAAATGTGTGTTATTTATTTATTTTTAAGTATTTGTGCGTATTTGCTTGAATATGTGTTATCTATGCATGGTTAAATAAAGTTAAAATAACATTAATCTCACAGTGATTGGTAAACAAATGTCAGTAATTTAAAAGTTGTGCGATCAATTGCATGATTGAATACGCCCGTGATGGCGGGTATTCTGATGTTGCATTTGATATGACAATGGATCATGTTGAAGTGATTTCCTTTAACGTTGTGGGCTTTAGGATGATCACTCAGTAACTATTTGTTTAATTGGGCATGCTTAACCGGTTTATCGGAGATACAAAGTCGGATAGCATCACCGTATGGTGACATGCTAGTGACCACAAAGGGATTATGTACTCTCGTAATTGGGTGGTTGCACCTACTATTGTCTTTGGATTGAAAATGTTTGCAGGTGTTGGATTTTGAATCTGGGCATAATAGATTTTGGTACCTTGCATGTGCGTTTACATGGTGGTGATTAACCTACTATTATGCTTGATTCAAAAAAGTTGCAGTGTTGCCGTTTGAATGTGAGTATAGTGGATCTTGATACCTTGTACATTTTGTGAGATTTGAGTAAATTATTATATTTACAATTCATTTTGTAAATACGTATGGATTGTTTGAACTATTTGTATATTTTAAGTTGCATATTTCTATAATATGTTTGTACATTAGTTTACCTATTTTTATTCACCATTCGTTTGGGCAAACTAAATGCATGACTTTATAATGTGAAATAAAATAAAGTTAAGACATCCGAATGACTTGTTGATACAAAGTGTTACAACGCTGATCTTAACGACCATTCTGTCGGTTGTATGCTAATAGAGGATAAAACTTTAAATACGCAAACATTTAGACTTGATTCAATCGTATTTGATGCGTTGCACGAACTTTGGTTCAAGTGAGCAACGAAGTCACATGATATGATTGAAGGATAATTAATTTTTTATTCAATCAAAGGTGATGATGCTATGAAGACAGTCTGTCATATTGTCTCTTAGCCACCAAACAAGTCTTAAATGATAAATAGTTTGATCTGCTTTTACTCTTTCGATTGAGAAAAGCTGAATGATCTTGAATGTGGTGTATCTACATTTCCAGGACATGTGATGGAGTATTTAGTTTCTTTAACATGATGAACATGGCTCATGAATTGTGAGAAACAAAAAGCATAATTGTAGAAACCAAATAAGCAAAGTTATATATTCGGTTACTTGCTTATGCAGTTGAGTGAACATGGAACTATAAGTTGAAGTTAATGATTAGCTTCATTATTTGAAACTTTAAAGCATAGAAAGAAGGATTTAAGTAACATTTAGGAATTGAAAGAAATTTGATTAAATCTCATATCTCAAATAATTTGTTGTGAAAGGCTGTAATATGCTTGCATTTGGAGCTATCGATGTCGAGAACTCTAGTTTTTTTTGGCTCACATGATTTAATCATGGATATGAGCCGTATAACAATAATTTGAAGACAAGATACAAAGAAAGTTATCGAACTCTTTGTGTAATGATGGCGACTACATTATAAGAGCACAGTTTAAATCCTCCGTGAAGATGGTTGGGATTCTAAACTATTTTCTTTGCCAACATAGAGTAGAAAAGAATGTCATGTTTGACTTGCGTTTCCATATCGGGTGGTCGATTAGGAAACATTACTCTACTTTCTTTCTTTAAAAGCCTTGAACCTTGCTTGATTGAATAATACTTATGGATAATGACTTCGAGCGAGACTTGAGTATAATCTTGAAAAAGATGAACTAAGTCGACTCTTTACTAGACTTAGTGGGAGGTTCACTAGTCTAAATTAAGTTTGTATGTTTGCATACAGAAGTTAATTAAAGAGAACAAGACTTGAGTATAATCAGAAAAAGATAGACTAAGTCGACTCTTTACTAGACTTGAGTTAAGGAGGTTCATTTAGTCTAAGAATTAAGTTTGTCTATTTAAATACAAGTTAATTGAAGATTTGAGTCATTGAATGATACATCAGAGTTGATAAGGGTATGGAAAGGACCATATGAATACTATCAAGTTCTGAGTCAGAAGTATCATCGATATAAGTAGTATATCATCCGAAGAATGAGACATCATTCTAATCTTAAAATATGTTAAGATCGTGAGTGAAATTGTGTTTTAATGAAGTTAAAAAGCACAAATGGATGAATCTTTCAATTTGATAACCAAGATAGTTTCATTCTAACGCCCAGAATGTGTCATTGGTTAGTGTCTAGTAAGGATTGTGTTTTGCGTGTTTGAGACACAAAGATAATTTCACATATTAAGTTCTTCACGCTACGCTAAATTAATTTATTCATATTATTTGTGAGACAACTTCCCGGGGAGTTGTGTTTGATAAACAAACTTTGAAACGTCTCGTATAGGATAAGTTAGTATTATGTCACTGTAGTAGACATAATTTAACTCAGATTCAAAGTTGATATTAAGTCATTTTATGCATGTAACGAAGAAGGCGTGTTATTTCCACCCGCTGCAAGGTGTTGCAATTTATTGTACATATAAATGCTTCATTATGAAGTACTAATGAGGTGGAGAATGCGTACTCCCCAATGAGGTGGAGGAAATAATGTTGTCTGATCTGAGAAATATTTGCACGATTAATGCTTTTGAATGACTATCGACTCGCTGGGGATAGAAGTAAAGAACCGTTAAAGAGCAGAGAGATATAAAGATAACAATTTGAATGATTGTAATTTAATACGTTTTTTGCTTTTAATGTGTTTGAATCCCTTAGTGTGATGAGCACAAGACTACGGAGGCAAGGTCGAAATATTCCAGATAGTTGATGCTATGAATAGTGAAATGGAATCCTAAAAATTAACGGACTTGGAAACTTGTTCCTCAACCCCTGAATTTCTCCGTGGTAGGCGTAAGTGGTTGTTTGTTAAGCAAGAAACTAATAAGGTTAGATTTAAAGGCTAGGTTAGTAGTAGAGATTTACTCAAAGGAGGAATAGATTATCTGAAATTTTTGCTCGCGTGGTTAGAAGTTTACTCTTTGTTAAGAATCGTGCTTGCTTTGGTGCTCATTTTAATTGGGAATTAAAGCAAATGGATATTACTACTTGCTTTCCTACATGGTGATCTTGACAAAAATATTTATATCTGCATCAACTTAGAACTTTGTAGACCCTAAATTACTGATAATGTGTGTTTGTTAAAAACGTGTAGCATGGTTTAAACAATCCCGGCAATGGAATATTAAATTTGACAATTGCATCACGTCTTTGAAGTTTAAAAAGCTCTTGAGCATTGCATGTACTTTAAGGAATATAGACTGCATTAACATGTTACTTTGCTTTATGTAGATGACATGTTGATTGTTAGTCCATGTTTGAAGTCTATTGAGTATGTGCAAAAATGTCTTTGTGATAATTTTGACATGAAAGACTTAGGTGATGCTAAGAAAATTTTAGGCATGAACATTAGGCAGAGAAGAAATCTACTGCTTGTTTTTAAATCAAAGTGCATATGTTGAAAAGATTTTGAGCAAATTTTCTATGTCGATCCTAAATAAATGAATGTACCCTCTTTGCTTCTCGTTTGTGTTAAGTAGGATCAAGTCCCCAATGAAATAAATGATATGAAAGATATGCCATATTAGCCAATGTATAGGATCATTACGTATCTTATAGTTGTACTTAGGCACGATGTACATATGCGGTTAATTCTTGAGTAGATACTATGTACAATCTTTTGGTATGCCTCGTTGGAGCAGCTTTAAAGTGGTTGTTAAAATTAATTTGAAATCTACAATTTGATGTTGGTTTGAGTTTCTCTAGATATCATGATGGCATTAAGTTAGTTGGCTGTAGATTCTAGGTATGCTAATGATAGAGACAATAAATCTACTACTTTTATGTATTTACTTTGTGTAGCTCTTACGTAAGTTGGAAGTCTCGACTTCAACCCAATTGTGCTTTATCTACTCACAGATAAAGAGGTATGTAGGCGTCCTTGAAGCTTTTAAAGAAGCTATTTGGCTTGGACTTTATTATTAAATTGGTTTCTTGACAAGCATGTGGTTGTGTTTACGATGGTGATACGCTTTATTCAATTGTGTAAAATCATGTTTTCATTGAAATGGGACTAACATATTGATGTTGGTTCCACCCTATATTATTGATATTGTTAGTAGGAGCATTGTGAGGGTGGAAAATTCGCAGGAATTTAATCTGCGGATATAGATGCGAAATGCTTGCCCGGTGGAGAATTGTTTGTGTCAAAGTCGCGAGCTTTGGCGTAGGTTGATTAATAGGTTGCGTATCTTGAATTTCGATGACCCTATGGTAGAGTTCGGTCCACTGAGGACTGGTTGCTGAGTGATTTTTGTCGGTCTTTGTTAATAGTATACTTTGTGTATCTGTTTTCATTCTTTGTATTGTCTTTTTGTGATTTTCTAGTAATGGTTTGTGACGATGAAGTCCTGTGATTCTCGTATTTGTATGTGAAATGCGTTGCGCTTGGTCGAGTGGAGAGTATGTAGTACGTTCATCTCTAAAAAATTGTCACATTTTAAATGATTTTTTAAATTTTGAATTTAAATATGTTTTAATGTGTTATATTTTGGTATGTAAATATATCAAAATATAGTATTTTAAATATTTTTTACTATCAAATTGATAAATTTTGAGTTTTATGTATCATCAATTAAGATCGCAAAAGTTAATGTTGATCATGAAAAAATAAAACTGGAGAATGTGTTTTAGGGATGAAGTAAGTGAGTATATGATAAGATATCTTCAACTTTATTAATTACTCAGTATTAGATACAAGTATACAACTAATCTGGGACAGAGATATATTTCTTACATCAACCCATAAATACGATTCATGCGTTAGATCACGGGCGTCATTAAGATTAAATATAAAAATTGTTTTCCTTTAATTGGTTTGTCAAAAACTTTTCCGACCGGCCGGGGTTTGAATAAGAGTAGGGAATTACTAGAGTTAATAAATATAACTCTCACTTTTAAATGCTACGGAGTAATTGATATGGACATTAAATAGATTCCATCTTATTAAATTCATTTAAGCACTTATTTAGAAGATTGATAAAGATGAACTTAGTCCGTACGGATAGTATGAGAGGCTTTTAAGCGTGGATAGTCGCGTAGGGTTTTAAGATGATGACAACATGCTATCTTAAGACACCAAAATTCTCAGTATTTTACATAAATAATGCATGTCAGTCGTTATTTGGAGGTAATGTAAACTTGAATTGATATACTATTCAATAGCTCTTTCAAAACATCCGAACTAATTTAAGCACCAGAGTGGCGACGACCGACTTCGGTTGTGGTCTAGGTACAACAACCCCCGGGTTTCATCATCGAGATAATATAGAACAAGGAACAACTTCACAACCCGGAGTAACAACTGACTGCAGAGTTAAATATGCGCCGAGGAATTTCTTTAGAAGATATCGATGCGAACCAAGGATCCGGTCCGGACGAGGAGAGGGGGCAATTACTTTGGGAAACTTAGGATGCAACCGGAGCGAGTTGGTGAGTCCGGACCGGGCTGGGCGTTCTCTTTCTGGAACAGGAAAAAGATACACATCGAGTATGCTCCCGCCAGTCCCCGATTTGCCGATCACATGGAGTTAAAAAGTGTTTTATTAAGAGATTGACTAATATTACTAACATATATCCCCCAGCGTGCTTTATCAAAAATCTCACTTTAATTGTCGTGAAATAAAGTATTTTTATTAAGGGATAAAAGTGGAAAGATCGAATAAAGTTGTATTGAATTCCTATGATCAGAAGTAAAAGGAAGGAGAAATTTTGCTACATGATCAAATGAGGTGGAACTAGGGAGTATACCCTCACGTCATTTAATTGTTTCTGTTTATTGAGATAATTTTTTTTTTTGTAAATTAGCAATGAAGAGAGGACAATTACATAATATAAGTATATATGCAAATTATGATAAAAAATTATTAACTAAAACGATTAGACTAAGTCTTATAAATAAAGTAGAATATATTATGTGTCCAACGAGAATAGAGCCTTGAAGACATACGGGTGGAAGCTTGGGTGGATACTATTGAGCCGTGGCTGTGGAGATAAATCTTTGATCTTGATTACACTTCACTATATTATTAAAATTAAAAATTAATATTATAAAGTTTTTTAAAGCGAATCCAAAATATGTAAATTTTTTATATTTTTTTAGAATAAGGAATAATTAGTAATTGATGAGTCGAGACCGATTTCAAAAGTCAAGCAACAATTAAAATGGATTGGAGAGGTTAGCTAGTATTATTTAGTATACTCCACTCGATCCGTTTCTTTCTCACATATGAATAATTCTTTGATCTTGATTACTCTTTATTTATATTATTTAAAAATTTAAAATTAATATTATGAAAGTATTTTAAAAGATGAATCCAATGATATAAATTTTATATTTTGTAGAATACAGAATAATTAATTATTGATAATCAAAAATTAATTTCAAAAAAGTCAAATGAAAGTGGATTGGAGGAAATATATATATTGGACTTATTAATTAGTTACTTAGGTTTGCATTACTTTTTAATTTCAACTAATTGAATGAGATGTTCAAAAGTACTAGAATGCATTACTTTTAATTTTTATATTGGTTGTAGTGACCGTCAAATGACGGGTAATGAAATATTTTATTCAATAGTTGATCAGAACTACAAAAAAGCAGTCATATATGGCTGCATAGAAGTAATGAAAAATGAGCGAAAGAGCGGATTATTAATTTAGCACCACAATCCAGTCGGGAGGGCAAAATATTATCTTAGAGTTTATTAAATAATCGAGTATTAATTTGTGAGGTTTCTATTGTTGATAATTGAAAAAAGCAGTAGTTAAAAAAGGAAAAAATATTCCGTGAAAAAAAGAAAAAAAAAAACTCTGAGTCGCGTTGACGGTCATAGAAATCATGAAAAATGAGCGAAAAGGCACAAATTATTAATTTGGCACCCTATTCCCGGTCGGAATGGGCAAAAATATTATATTGGAAACATTAAATAATCGAGTATTAATTTACCAATTTACTGTAGTTGATAATTGGAAAAACAACGGATTAAAAAATCGAGAAAGGAAAAAACAATCACCGCCCGTGTCCGACCATAAGTGCTTGTCAAATAGCTGAGGCCGTGTTCTATTAATTGTTGGTTGAGCTACTGAAAAGACATAGTCATGTAAGCTGCGTAAAAATAATGAAAAAGGAACGAATTATTAATTTAGCATCATATCCCGAGTCGGGAGGGGCCAAAAATATTATCATAAAGAATTTATTAAATAATCGAATATTAATTTATCGAATTTAAAAACCATATAAAAGAATTTTTTTTAAAAAAAATCAGTTTCACGTGCGATGGTCCATGACCATTGGCGTGGAAGCCTAACACGCTACTCTTTTAATATACTACTATTGATATGTTAAAAAATTCAAACGGAACACTCAACATTACGATTGCGTTAATTCTTTGAGTTAATCAAAGCCACCGCTGACTTATATTCTTCTTTAATTTGTTAGGTTCGTTGAGATAATGTGCTTTGACTTAAAGATCTTAATTTTGACTCATAAGTAACTTCATATAAATAAAATATTACTATCGAATATATATTAACTACGCCATTCCTTAAGATTATTCATTTGTTTTTTCGTAGTTAAAAATTAATAAATTTTATGGTGATTAATTATCGAAAGCTTTTATTTAAATTTTCATAGTTAAAAAGTAATAAATTTTTATGGTATTGATTGGTATCCAGCTTTATTTAAATTAAAATAATCGAGATTAAGAGTGAAGTATATTAAAATACTACATATTAATATATTTTTCTCAAATAAATAAATAACACATTAAAGATTATTTAGAGTTTAAAGTGAAAAAATTCAAGCCATTAAAATAAAATATAGGTTTAATATATATTGAAAAAATTCACCACCATCATCATCGTATACCTGATATACAAAAGTTGAAACACCGTTGAATAAAACGGTCCATTCAAGAGAAACTGGCAGAGATCCACGTGGCACTAAATTCTAACAAAATTGGTCGACTATTTAGATCTCTGATTTGCCCAAAATTGAAGAAAAATAAATGATGAGTTTAATATATATATTTTTGCTTTGTTGTTTTGTTTCGAGATTTGGGATTAATTGTGGTTCTTTGAATTTTTATGTTTTTTGGTTGAATTGATGTCAATGACCACTTTGAAGGGTGAGTTGTTTTGATAAGATCTTGGTTAGTTGGTGGTGAAATCTTTTGATGCAGAAGGGGTTGAGTAGTGATCTGCAGCTGCGGCAACGGAGGGGTGCGTAGGGTGAGGTGATGGAAGAGGGGTGAGGTGGGAGGTTACGGGATCACGAGGGCAGTGGTGGTAGTGTACTGTCTCGAGGCCATGGTGTTGGGTCGGGGAGGAATTGGCGGGGGGTGGGGTGGGGGTGGGGGGTAGGTGGGATAAAGATGTTTTATTTGTTTTTTAATTAATTAAAATTGGTCATGTAAATATTGATCTGATTAAGTGTTTGTTATTTAAAAATAAAATATAAAGTGTAATATATTAAAATGTATGTTTTGTCCTTATTAGGCATTTATTATAGTTGAGTTAAGTGTCGAAAGATATTTTAAAAGTTCGAGATCACCAAAATTACTTCTTGGTACCTATTTGAAATGTGTCATGCAAAAAAGAATTTTCATTATTTATAAAAAGGACACAAAATAAAATCCACCGTGGGAAAAGTCCTCCTTTGATAAGTTTTTATCGAATCCAAAGAGAATCATTATCCGGCCCATAGTCGCAAGGGTTTGATGGCGATTTAGTGAGTTATCGACTTGCTTGATTTGAAGCGATATGAGCTTGGTATGAGCTCGGCTTGATTTGAGCTTGACTTGGGTTGGATATGTGTTTTATTATTTGAATATGTGTCGTAGTCATGATGGATGAGACTTAGTGCGGAGGCTTGGATATGGATTCGGTAGGGAGCCTTAGCGGCATATTAAAGTGTTGAATTTGTCTTGGACTTGATTTTGGTTTTGGACTTGATCTGATCTATTTCGATAGGACTTGATGGACCTATTGCAGCGTTTGCAGTAGGACTTTTTGCTTTTAGTGCTGATGGTGGGACTTCACCTTCTGTAGTGGGATTTATGTAGCTTGAGGGGCTATTGTCTTTGGTGGGATTTGATTTGGGATATGACCCCGAGCTTGGAGCTATGTGGAGTGATAACAAACAAGTGTTGAAGCAGCGCTCGCCTTTGCTTATGCTTCTGTGGCGCTTGCCGGCGTGTTCTTGTAAGTGATGATCAGTATGAAGGTGGAGCGTTCTAACCTTGGCGGTAATCACCGTCAACTAGACATAGATGCCAGCAGCGTGTTTCCATACAAGCTATAGGAGATGAGCGTTGAACATTCTTGCTCTCTACGGAACTTGTTAATTACTACACGAGATCTATCAATCTTCATCAAAATTTTGATGTCGGAAGGCTCATAACTTAATTATGAATATTCGAGCGTTAGAAATTAACGTCGATTCTCAAATGATTTTGCTTGAGCGAAGAATTACTACGTTTGTCGTGTCTTTTATTCGAATGCCTATTTGGCCACGCGATTTTTAAAAAGATTTAAGCTTTAGAGAAATGCCAGAGATGGATTCTTTGTATTTTCTCGGTGTTTCTGAATATTTTGGGCTTTTTCAATGGGATTTTGAAAGAGCCGGAGTTTATAGGCCTCCGGACTTGAGAATAATTCTTGATTGGTTGGTTTATTTCGGGTGGATCGCGTCTTACTTAGTTGATTTACGGTAAGATTTGAAGTGTGAATTTTTAGAAATTACTTTACCTCCAATTAATCAAAAGAGGCGCCTCCTCTTTCATGAAGTAACAGGGAGGATTAGATTTTTCTGGTATTTCAAACACATTTTATGCTCAGCCCGATACTTTTTTGATATATTAAATTCAGCCCCGTACTTTTTAGAAACCCTATTTCGAAATTAAAACTAGGGTTAATTAATATAAAATCCTAATTTTAAGCTTGGCTTAATTTCGGGAGGCAATTTTAGGAATTCTATTTCGATTTAGGTTTAATTAGAACGCAATCAACCAAATGACATTTGTAGAGTCTCGATCATTGTTAATTTGATTAATTCGTCTTAATCAATTTAATTCATATTTTAATAAATTTTCGATGTCTATAAAATATTGAAATGTTTGAGTCATGTTAAAATAATTCCATTAGTTGGTGTCTCGATGAAATTTAATCTAAATAAATGATAATTTTTTTTTAATTAAAAAAATTAAAATTTTATTGAAGATGACTTCTTCCCATGTTCGTTAGTTCCTCCAGTTAGTTCCGATTTTCATGGAATGTTTGAGGGACCAAAGTGATAAAGAAACTCAAATAAAACAATATAATAACAAAGAATGAAAATAATTGAATAAAAGAAGAAAAGCACGTATAATAATCATGAAATTGACTAGTATTAAGTTTTTGGGACATAGTGGCCCCTCCTCCAAAGCTAACTCCCCACCGGGGAAATGCTGACCGTTAGCTTAGCAGAAGGGACAGAGAGGGGAGGTGTGTATTTACAATTCCAATAATACTTCAATTATTATTATTTATTTATTTATTTTATTATTTTTTTAAGCTAAGTCGTTAACAAATAGTTGCTTGGTTTTACAACATTGCATTTATTTAGTTGTGCAAGATGTGAGTTATACTATTTCGCTTTTCATTCTTAATTATTATATTCATAAGCCCATAATATTTACATTGGTGAAAAAAAATATGTTTAAAATTTTAAAGCGAACTCTATAACAGTGAATAATTGGCAAAGTAATAAATTTTTTACCTAAAAGTTATAACAATTGGCTTGTAATTAGAGTTATCTAACTATAACATAATATGTGTAATAGTTTTTATTAGGCTTTAAATATAACCTTAGGGGGATGAATAAGGTTTTTCGATTAAAGTTTTACAGCTTTTTCGGGTTTAATAAATTAGCGGAAATGATAAACTAAGTGGGTTAAACTTAATTGATTAAGCAACTACGAAGCTCGAGAATGATTAGTTAAAAGTTAAATAAATATGTAATCAAATGAATAGAAAAAGACTTGAAAGTAAAAGAGATAAGGAAGAAGATACGCAAGATTTTAACAAGTTTCGGCTCACCAGTGTTCGCCCTTCGACTTTCCAACCTCGACATTTAGTACTTGCGATAGCCAGCCGCCCGAAGAATTGTTTCTTCTGGCTTGGCTTGAAACTTCTCTCATGAGTATCGAACTTTTAATATACAAGCTAAGTGACAAGCTTCAAGCTAAAAGATTTATTTCTAATCAACTTAGACTAAGACAAAACTTCGCTCCTAAGTTTAAATAATACTCCAAACAAAGAGCCTTAATCCTATATACCTGAGATTTCCCAAACAATCATAAAATTAAATAATTATTATAATAAATACACAACTAATGAAATATACTATAGGTATCAAGATCAGAAGTATGAAGAGCTTTTTCATCTTTTTGAGATTTTAAGAAAAGATTGAATGTTTAAAGTGTGTAAAAAAGGTAGGGTTTAAAAAAGGAAAGATGCTTAAATAGTATTACAAAATAGCACAGCGCTTTCAGTTTCGAGACCCCGTCGAGATCACGGGGTCTCGATAAGCTCTCGATTAGGCGGATAAGCGGCTATAATTGGAATACCAGCCAGAGATTTCATTGAGACGAGAGGGTTCACGGTGGCAACAACTATATAGACCTTTATCGAGAGGAGCTTGTGCCGATAAATGCTTTCAATGAAGGAATCAGCGCGTCATCGAGACACCATCCGGCAGCTCCTCGATGGGGTCACGATGGCCAACATTTCCTTCTCAAGTAAGGATCGTTTCACGCCAATTCTCGAAAGCGAGAAATAACACGCGATCATTTATGCGATCCTTGGCCATTTAATGTTGATACTTAGAATTTAGGAATTACGGACTATCTATTTTAAAACACGTCGAGATTAAGATCACAAAAGTTATCTCTGGCTTGACATAATCTAAAGTAGATAGTTTCCTTACAAATGCCTATAACGAATATAAGACCACGAGGCTCCTCGTATGGCTTATCGTTTGGTAGAACTCACATCTTGAGTCTGCGAACATTCGATCGACACTTTAGCTTTTCAGGCTTCACCGATAATGAAACCTAAGCACAAGTTCACTTGAAAGCGGAATTAGTTCGTTTAACCAATTTGTTATCTTCAAAAAAAAGGTTTGAATCGAATTCCATTATTCAACAAGTTTCACCAATTTCATACATATGCTAATTACCATATGTTCACTATTTACATCTTCGTCCAATTATATATAAAATATTTAAGATTTTTACCAAGATATATGATATAATAATAATGCCTTTCGATTTTTTTAATTTTATCGTAACAATAAGTAAATTTCATTTTAATACAATGAATTAGTCTACTCATACTAAGTTTTTTTGTATGATAATTATTTAATTATAAATTGAAAAAAAATTTCTAATCAAAAATTGTATTGAAGAACCACGTATCTAAATTGTTATGTAATATTTTTGTATTACGTACAAAAGTGAAATAAAAAAATATCAAGTTACATATCTAATACTCCCTCCATCCCCAATAGATTGTCAAGGTTTAAATTTGGATTTTTCACATATTAAATATTAAATTCAAATATTTTTATTTATGTTGTATAATATTTGGTGAAAAATTATCAAATAATAATATTTTCAATGTACTCTAATATTGACATTAAATTTTATTCAAATCAAAATTATGTTTATCGATGAAGGCGTAAAAGTTTGTCAATTTAGAACACTTAAATCAAGCATGACAATCATTTAGTATGGTAGGAGTAATAGATTTGGATATTTTATTTCAGAAATTTAATTTTTTATTATAATATACAACACATGTTAGGTTTTATACTTAAATAAAAATTTCTTTATCTACAAACTATAGATGCAATAATTAATTAGAGTTGAATTCAATATATGAAAGGAAAAAAAAATCAATCTTCACTTTTAATATTGATTAGTAATTAGTTAACTAAATAAGAGTATATTATCATAATAATACTTATATTAGTTTACACTCTATGTGAAATATAATTCATCGATATTATGGTATAAAAAATACATGCATGAATATGTATATTATAAGTATATAATTCACTTTATTGATGAACATTCGATGTACAAATCGGTAGAATGGCTTCTTGTGATATTTTATATTAAAGTTGTTATTTATGTCAAAATTTTAAAAAATTTCATATCAAGTAATATTAATCACATATATATTATTGAAGTTTAACTTTTTATTAAAAAAATTATTGCATAAGATATATAATTTTTAAAAGAGGCATGCCATCTTTATTCCATTGATTTTTAATATAATTGATTTGGAGTATTTCACATTCGAACAAGGACATCTAATGTGTGGCCTCTTCGGCTGTTTTGCGTGGCTAAAATTGAAAGAATTTCATAAAAAGGTCTTGATATTATTTAGTTTTGTGCAAATATTATTGAGTCAATCATCAATTAAAATATGTTAAAATGAATACATAAAATAAAATTGAATAGTAAAATTATGAATAATTTATACTACTAATCAATTGAGAAGTGATGTTTTCTAACAATAAATAAAATAACATAAGGTGCATTTATTTTATTAAAAGAGAAAAGTGATATTTTCTAACAATAAATAAAATTACATAATGTGCATTATTTTATTAAACCTTGAAAATGAAGAGTAGTATGGTAACAAAACTTTTAAATATATTATTAAAAATTATAAGGGATCATATAACTATGAACAAAATGAATTACAGAGTATAATATAAATCAAAAGTATAATTTATAAATTTATGTAAATAGTTAATTACTTTATTTATTATTTTAATTTAAATATTTAAAGTATAAATAGTTATATGAAACATAGGAAGTAGTAGATACTAGAGACTTGCTCTGGAGCATGAATCATTGGGTACGTTGATCAAATTAAATAGTATTTGGTTCTCACTTATAATTGGTAGTGCTTAATAATCATTATACTCTTCTGACCTCAAGATTGGAGCAGCCTTTTGGTGATAACAAAATTAGATTAGAGCTTTGACAAGATCAAGATTTTTTAAAATATTAGAGTTGTACTATGCACACTACTCTAAACAAATGAAACATAAGCAAATGAGATTAACTTTGTTTAGGTGAGATGCACATGATCTATAGTGGTTGTTGGTAAGTAAAATAGCAGCCTTTTTGTTTTATTATAACTAATGCAATATATTAATCATAAAAAATAAATATTTGGCATTCTTAAGATTATTAAGTATTGTTCATAATCAAAATTAACATAATTAAAATAATTAATAATAATATCCTTTAAATTCGAAAAACAACCTTTTGAAGTGTTTAAAAAGCTACTAACTTGAAGTCATGATTGCTAAAATTTCATCCAGGCATCTGAACTATCGTAAATAATTTCAAAATAGACAATCTGAAACATTTCAACTAGGCACTTGAAAATAATTTTGGCACCTGAACTTTTGAAAAACGTATTTTTGGCACCTAAACTCCACTATATAACAGGTAAACATAAGGGCAAAATAGATATTTTAAATATATTACACTTTATGGGTCATTTTTAAATAATAAATACTTAATTGGGTCAATATTTAATAAATTAATCAATTTTAATAATTAAAAAATCAAATAAAAACAACATATCATCTTCAACCTTTACACCCTACCACTTTTTACCCGATAAAAAATACCTTTCTGTTCCAGTTTAATCAACTTACCATTTGATAGCACGGTTGGACACGTTGACCCAATAAGAAGCTAACTCTATTGCAACCAACTCAATTAACGGTTAACCTAATTTATAGTCTTCTTTTAGGTTGTTAAAGCGGATAAAAGGGAAATTAACTATTCTAAGCTTTGTGTCTCTTAAAAAAACTCTTAGATTTGTGCCTTAGAGTCTTTGTGACTTTCTTCCTCCATATTCGAGTCCCTTCTATTTTCATCTTAGTGTGAGGTCTTAGTCGGATTTATGAAAAGTTAGCGGCTAGTTGCCTCTTTTGCCTGATTGATGCACGGTAGTTTGATAGGGAATCAAACTAGTAGGAAAATGAACCAATCCGACATCATCGATTCCCTTTCTTAACAGTGGTATTAGAGCTTGGTTGATTGTTGTTGGACCTCGAGTGAAGTCGCTGCCGGATTTGTTCATCGGAGAAGAAGCAACCTCGCCGGATCTTGAAAGAACAAGACACCTCCTACAACCAAATCTGTAAGTTAGATTTGGAGAAGAAGCTCGTCGGAATTTGACCAGAGAGCAGATCGCGACTCGAAGGAGGTCGCCGGAGTTTGAAGGAAGCCGCTGGAGTGAGAACTGGGTGGAGCCAGCTTCACCACTGCCGGATCTGCTGCTGGAAGACCACTAGAGTTTCAAATCTGACCGGATCTGTCGAGGTGGCTGCCGGATATGTTGAAGACCGCCGGATCTTTGGAGAAGATGAACGGAGGTGCAGATCGGTCGCGAGCATTTGTTGCCGGAGTTCGCCACAGTTGTAGAGCAGTCGTGAGTCGTGCCGGAGTTGACGAAGGTCGCCAGAGCTGCTGGAGAGTTCTTTCTAAATAGTAGCAGCGTGAACAGTAATGCGCTACAGTAGAGTCCGACTATATCCACACCGAAACAGTGTTCAAAATTATTGAAATGACTATTTTGCTCTTAAGTGAAACTTTATCAAACGTTACACTTACAAATAGGGGAAAAAATAGTCATTTCACCCCCTTTTTAACACTTTTTCGGTGTGAGTTTAGCTCCTTTGGTTATAGTACCTGCTACAGTGGCCTGAATAGTTCTGTTGACTTTTTCGGATGAGTTGACTAAGTGTTGACTGGTTGACCAGGGTTTGACTAAGTGTAGACCATAGTTAGACTTTTGAGTTGACCAAGCTATTTTCAAAGCTTAAAAAATTCCTGTGCAGGGTGGATATGGTCGAAAATTTTCTGTAAAGTTTCGCAATGGTAAAGAGGCTTAACTTCTAAATTTCAGCTTTTTTCTATTCTTCTTGTTGAAACCGATCTGGTTCCGGGTTGTGTGTCAAGAGTTTTGAATTTTGTGTAGATTTAGTCATTTTGTGTTGAGTTTTGGTTGGATCAATTTTTGCGTTGTGAGGCCAAACTCTAACTTTGTGATATTTGTGCTATATTTGATTTGTTATTTTACTTTTTATATGCAGCTGTCCGAGCAAATCAATATGGTATGGTTCCGTTTAACGGAAAATCTAATTTTAGCATGTGGAAACAAAAATTCAAGTGTATTTTGATTCAATAAAAATATTTTAAGGTTGTTAGTCACACTTATGTAGCCACTGAAACTAAAGAAAACAAGATTGAAATGAATGAAAATGCATGTTCTATAATTTACTTGAAACTTATCCGACTGTGATTAGAAAAAGTTGGAATTACGTAATGTGCTAAGATCACGGGATAAGTCAATACTCTATATACCGAAACCTCTTTGCCCAGTAGTAGAATGTTCTTGCTTGAGAAGTTTTTTAAATTTAGATTGGATATGTCTAAGGATATTGAAGAGAATCTAGATATTTTTTCAAAACTGATTGGAGATATTAAGTTGTCTGGTGATAAGAACATAAATGATTATGCTCCCATTGTCCTTTTAAATGTTATTTCTAATTCTTTTAATGATGTAAAGTCTGCTATTAAGTATGGTAGAGATGATGTGACCCTTGATACTGTGGTTAATGGTCTTAAGAATAAGGAATTAGATTTGACTCACTGTGTGGGGAGTAGAAATCCTGGGGAGGTTATGCATGTGAGGGGTAGACCTCATGATAGGTTTAATGCCCAAAAGAATGCCGGTTATGGAGAGTATAGGGAGAAGAACACTTACACTAAGAAGGGTAGATCTAAGTCTAGGCCTAATATGAGAAAGTGTTATAACTGTCATGAAGGAGGTCATTTGATTAAGGATTGTCCGGCCTAAAAAAGAACCAACATCATGTGTAAGGGATAATGCGGCCGCTTGTGAGGGTAATTTGGGTGATATTTTCAAGGATTAATAATCTTTTGGTGGATTATGCTAGTTTGAATATAGTGCTTTCTCTCGATCCTTTGTAGCGAATCCATTGGTTGTAGATTCCGGGTTTCACTTTCCATGTAACTCCCTTTAAGCATATGTTTTCAAACTATAAAGAGATTGAGCATGAGTTTATGTCTATGGCAAATTTGAAGAACTATAATGTGATAGGAATAGGAGATGTATGTCTTAGGTTCTCTTCTAGTTTTGAGTTTACCTTGAAGAATGGTAGGCAAGTTCCTTAATTATGGTATAATTTGTTATCTTGTACTTCTCTTGAGGATGTTGGTCTGGAGGGAAAATGGGGAAGGCTGTTATGAAAACTTCCTAAAAGGTTCTTTCTTATTATTTTGATCGTTGTGAAGAAAAAATAATTGTATGTTTGTCATGTTGAACCCAGTTTGAAATTGTAAACACTATTATTGATGATAAATTTGGTCTGGAATAATAGATTGAGTCATAAGAATTATAGAGTCTTCAAGGATTTTGTATAATCATAGCTACCTTAGTAGTGATAAGTTGTGCCCTGAAGGATCGTGTCCCCATCTTGGTGGACTAGTATGCTGAAGTTCTTGTTGTTGTATTTTGTGCGAGTGTACTTGTGGGCATGCATGGTGTTCTTGTCCCGCTTTTGTGATGTGAGTGGCATTTGGTCCTTTGTGGACTTGGTATGTCGGTGTTCTTGCCCGATCCATGGAGTACATTTGTGTACACTCTTCCAATACTTGTATGTCTTTTGATTACAGGTAAATGCCTGATGAAGAGATCCTTCATTTCTGTGGTTAGACTAAATGTAACCCAATTCGTAAGGTTAATGTAATTCTATATAGTATTTTAAGTTGTTAGTGTGATAGGTGAGTTGAACTATTCTAAGCGAGGCCTTTTAGAAAACTTTAGTCAGCTTTAGAGTCTTTGTGACTTACTTCCTCCATATTCGAGTCCCTTCTATTTCCATCTTAGTGTGAGGTCTTAGTCGGGTTTGTGGAAGGTAAAGGGTTGGATTGCCTCTGAACCTGACATGCAGCGAGTTTGATAGGAAATCAAAAAACGACAGGGAAAAAATTGAGACAACTGATATCATTGATACTGCTTTCTTAACAAGAACGGTGCTATATTCCACAGTATTCCATATCATAATAAAGTCAGCTTGTGGATTAGTTTTCTGTTCCAGCCCTAGATGAAATGTTATGAAATACAAAGTGCATATTAGATTTCAAAAGGATAACATGTGCAAGCAACTAAGATTTTATCAGACCAGAGAATACCATGGGGGTTGTTTCTTGACTTTTGAAATTATGCAATCTTGTGGATTATCATTCATTATCGTTGAGTAGAAAATTGATCCTCTAACTTCATCCTTACTTTGACAAAAGTTAAATTATAAAAACCAAATTGCTTGTTAGCCAATAATTTAGGAGGCAAAATAAATTTAAGCCTAAAATAGATTATAACCATATGAATTTAAGCCTATTGTTAAAAAAATAATCCAATTTTTTGTTTAATGTTTGAAAATTAACGAACTTTGATGTATTAAATAATTCATACAATTTTAGTTTGAATACTATAATTATATTTGATATAATATTCACAATAAAACTATAAAGTATATTCAATTTTCATAATAAAACCAGAAAATCTTTTAGAATGGAGTGAGTACAGTATATCTCACTGGTTCAACTACATAAACACCAATGTAAAGTGTTGAGGTTTAAGATTTAGGTACTACTCTAGTAGTTATGGTTTTCATGTGTTATGGAATTAAGCATGATATTCTATATTTTAAGACAATGAAATGATATAAATCAAAATGATTTCATCCGCAACCTATACATACAATCTAGTGTAAGATAGTAGATGTTGGTTATATTTCATTGAGTCAATTACAAAACAATGTTCATATTACATGAGTAAGATTGTTTAATATTTTACCCCTTATCTACTTAAATATGAGTCTCTTCAAAGATATTTAAACATATTATTATGGTAGTAATGATGATGGTTCCTGGAAAAATCACTTCATCAATGAACTACTACAACTAATATTAGGGGTGTGTACGGATCGGTTCGGTTCGGTTTTGAGCCAAAACTAGAACCGAACCTATTTCGTCGGTTCTCTCAAAGGCCGAACCTAAATCGGTTCGGTTCCGATCGGTTTTCATCGGTTCGGTTAAGTTTCGGTTTTGAGACAATTTTTGAGCTTATCGTCTTTAACTTAAAATTAAGTCTAAGACTAGATTCAATCCTTTAAGTAATTTCAATGAACTCCTTATACAGTCTACATACATATTCAATATACAATACTACATTTTTATATATTCTTTATTCCCTGTATTATTAGTTTTAGAAAAGATTTATATATATTCCTTTTATTTCTTATTTATGCAATTAATAATGAATGAAAGACCCTAATTCACCTTCTTAAAATGTGCACATGCAAATACTGGCAAAATCTTGAAAAGGATAATAAATAAAAATTGAGAAATCTATATAAAATTTAGAATCGCTCGGCCCGGTTCGGATCAAAGGCTGAACCTAAATTAGCTCCTGGTTCTTCCGACGCCGAATCTAAATAGGTTCGCCGGGTCTTAACTCACCCAAAAATTTTCGCTTTCGTTCGGTTTCATCGGTTCCAAAAATTGTGCATAAAAGATGAACATTATTTTATTGTTACACAAATTGTTGTTCAAATCCAGCCAGCCGATGGCTACAAGACCCATGTCCCAAAATGACAAACAGCATAAAACAAATGTACAAACAACAGCAAGAAAAAGACTACTATATTCATCCCAGATGATAATGGATGATAACTAATAATTGATCCAAACATGTAATCATTATTGACAGTTAGCATGTCATTCTACAACATGAAAATAAAAACAACCCAACTTTAATGCAAACTGCACATTTATTTATTTATCTACTATTATTTCATTACTAGAAATATTCATTTATTTATTTATAACAACTGAAAATACTCATCATAGACTTGCTCCAGCATATTAGGCATTGAATCTTCAAGCAAGAAATGACACCCTTCAATAAGAACTTGATCATCATCAACACACAATGGAACTGTCGCATAATTTGAGTCTTGAAGCTCAATCATTGGCCAATCAAAGTAAGAATCTTCATCATTACCAAGTTGTGACCATGACCCTTCATCCACTTTGCCCCCTTCATCAATTTTCCCATCTTTTCCATCATTAATTTCATGGCTTGAAGAACTACTCAAGACACTATCCACTGTGTTGTTGCTTGAAGAAGCTGGACAGACCCTTATAGCCTTGGGGACAAATACTTTGATCTTGGCAACTTCAACCTCATTATTTGAACCTTCATCACTTGAAACCTTCATTTTCTTGTTTGCATTGCTAGTAGCAGAGTCTACTCTGGCTTTTTTCTTTGAATCCTTGCGTTTCTTTTTAGCAATTTTGTCCGGTTTTGGCTCGATTCCTTCGTTTCTGAGCCTTTTGATGAGATGGGTATTCCAATAATTCTTAATCTCATTATCTGTTCGACCTGGTAATCTTCCTGCAATGAGAGACCAACGATTTCCAAGAAGTTTATGGAGCCTTATTATGAGGTCCTCCTCATCACTTGTAATGTTCCCTCTTTTTATGCCTGGACGAAGATAGTTCATCCATCTTAGTCTGCAACTTTTGCCACACCTCAATAGCCCTATGAATTGTACAGAAATCAAGAAAATATTTAGGCACCATGACAATTTATCAAAAAAGTCAATTTTGGCTCAAGAAAATTGTTAATCACAAAATTCAACTATAGGGGAGTAACAAATTGTACTAGAATGGAATGCATTTATCAAATTGAGTTAAAGTTCGCTCAAATTTATCTTCTTGATTAAGCTCAAAATGTAGAAGTTACACAAATTGTAGTTATGTAAAATATGACAATCTCTCAAGATATTCATCAATAATGTAATATTCTATATAATATCTAATGTGATGATATAAATTACTGAGTCCGTACAATGTGAAAACATAATAATATTGATATACAATATTATCAAATTATCAAATTTTAGGCACAAGGAGAAGTTATTAAAAAGTAAATTTTGGCACATCAAAATTGATGATCACAAAATTCAACTATAGGGGAGCAACAAATTGTACTAAAATGGAATGAAGTTATCAAATTAAGTTAAAGTTAGCTCAAATTTATGTTCTTGATTAAGCTTCATTTTAGAATAATGTTATAGAAAAAGGGTAATTGAAGTTAGAGGATCAATTACCAGCTTTCTTGGGTAAATTTCTCCATTGGCCTTCACCATGAGTTTGAATGTAATTAGTAAGCAACATGTCTTCTTCAATAGACCATGGACCTCTAAGCAACCCAACTTTTGAGCAACAAGGAGCTTTACCCATTTTCTTCTCCTATTTTTTCCCCTAAACCTTTGATGAACTCAAAAAGCTCAAAGAATTGAGCAAATTGAAGTAGAGAGAAAAGGGGAGAAAAAAACAGAGAGGGGGAGGCTTTCTTGAAACAGAGGATATCAAAGAAAGGCTACACAAGACCACAAACTCAATGCACCCTTTAAAGCCACTTGAAAATTCAGCATAATTATTAATAATTGAGAAAAACATTTAATGTCAAGACAAAACTGAAATGTCAACCTATGAAATTTTCTTTGGTCTGTCAATTTGTGATCAGTAAGCAGTAGTACCATGCAATGGTCTCTATATTTGTATACCATGGTCAAAATATGAGAATATATAGAATAGTACTAGTAGAACTAAGAATATAACATGTAGAGCTTATTATAACTTCTTCAATAGCATGAATGGGTTGTTCATTTCGAAAATAAAATTGGTAAATTGATAGCCAATGAGAAGCCTTTAGGGCCATGTGATCATTTTATTACCTAGGTGATGGGTCAATAATGTTGAAGATTTGAGCCTTTTTTAGTAGTCTTGCTTTTTACCTGATTGATTGGAGTAGTAATAGTGATATCTTGTCAAATTTGTTCGATCCATATTCGACTGAAGATTGGTACAATACTTTTTTCGTTGTATACTAATCTCTGTTATCATTATTTGGTGTGGGATAAAAAAAATTAGGAATGATGACAACATTATTGTTGGTACCAAATTTAAAAATATATATATTTTTCCAATTCCAAATTCTAAAGCACATTTGATACTGAGCAAATTTAGATAATAATTAATTACATGATTATGTTTCCGTCTAATTTATCATCTCACATTTCGATTAAAATGTGAACAAAAATTTCTATTTTAAGAAAAAATATCTTAAATTTTGGAATTTGGGAATATTATAAACTAATGATGTATACTTATAATTTGTAAAAATAATTTATTGTGGATCAAAAGTAGCACATAATGTAGCAAAATCACTTCTTAATGTATGTAACAATCGCATTATTAACCTGGATATAATTAAATAACGCATGGCTTGTATCTTGAAACCTCCAACATTTCCAAGAGAGAATGATTTACCCTTGACAAATTGAAACACTTATTTTAAGAGTATTAGTACTGAATGATTATACACTACTTTAACACTATAAAATTCAATCTTCTTGGTGTTAGGTAAAGGTTAGCGTGGTCATAATAGAGGTCAGAATCATAAAACGCAACTTAATTAGTTAATTACTCCATAAATGCTTATTGTTCTGAAAAAACTATGGAAAAACGACTCAGTTAATACCACACTTAAGGTTGTAGGGTTCAATGTGTATATTAAAATGGAAATAGGTCCTAGTGTCATACCCAAATTAAAGTCAGATTTGTCAATTATATTAATTATTAGCTTATTAGCTTTCTGCAGTATCTTTATGAGCAATATAAAGTAGGAAGTAGTGTACTATTTCCACAGCTCTCCACCTTTCCACCTCCAACACCACATGTTTAGTGACATGTTCTCAGTTATCCCACTTTGATTTGTCCTAAAGATTTCACATCTTTTATCACTAATTGTTGGTTTCTAATCTCGGGACATGGTCGAGAGTTATAGGTCCCGACTCCATGTCGTGATGTTTTACATGGTACTAAGAGCAGATTTTAAATCTAATTTTTTTCTTCTTCATGACCGACTATTCCAATAATCCGCAAAGCCACCGCTGCCGGGCAAAGGTGGGGCAGTGTCTCGTATCCCCCGAAAAATTCTCTTGATGACAGAATCCCCTTTATTATCCAGTAATCAAGATTTTACCATATCTTATTATTATCTAAACAAGTTTTTCTAGGGCCCAACAGACATAAATGGTCGAAGTCCATTCTCTTGTCCCTTGTTTCTCGCAGAAAGATGCGTTTCATTAATGGTTCTGAGGTCAAGCCTACAGATCCGCTTACTCTTGAGGCGTGGCAGGTGTTGCAGGCTACGTTGGTCCAGTGGGTGATGAACACCATTGATCCCACTTTGAAGAAATCTATCCCACTTTTTTCGGAGGTGCTTCCGTTATGGGAGATGTTGTGGAAGCGGCATAAAGCTTAGTATCGTATCAGTCATGAGCTTAAAACAAGCTTTGGCTCAATGCTTTCAGGGTCACTCGTCTATTGAAGTTTACTTTGGCAAATTACAGTCTTTATGGGATGAATTGAACACTCATGATCCGTTGCCTATCTGTTCTTGTGGTGAGATTGCTGCTCTTCTACTGAATCGACGAGAGATTGATCAATTCCATGATTTCATGTTTGGCCTTAATGTGGAGAAATTCGGTCATACTCGCTCTTCTCTGTTGTCTCAAGATCCATTACCTTCTAGATAGGGCATACAATATTTTGAAACAAGAGGAACGTTTGCACAACTCCAAGGCATGGCTCTGACAATACATGACTTTAGCGCTACGTGGTCCTCTCAAGGCTCAAACGAGTATTATTTGTCATTATTGCAAAAGGCCATGTCATGAGGTGGCTCAGTGCTGCTAAATGATTATTCCGATCGGTGTAAAATCTTCCCCACAAATGGGAGGCTCCTATGGTTTTGCCTGGGCAAAGGCTCGGTGTGTGCCGGTTCATGGCACGCAAGAGTCTTACTCAAAGATGCAGTAGGGGGCACCATTTTGGCCGTGTTCGTACCGCCGCCGCCTAAGGCGAGGGTGAGCGGTGTTACGAAGTTCGGCGGTGTTTACGGCGCATGGGGAGGGGTTACCGTCCTTTTCCTCGGATCAATGGAACAAACTCATGAGTCTTCTTGGTAACAGTTCTACTACACCTTTGATAATACCTTGATGGGTGAGTATTTCTTCACTACCTTGGATTATTGATACTCGGGCGCTACACTTCACGCCACGCGTACTTATGTTTATTTAATCAGCATGAGGGCCCTGTGTCTCCTGTGGTTCCACCTGGATGGTAGTGTCATTCATGCTACGAGACGTGGTGTGTTTGGGTTGTCGAGCATCATGTTTACCTTTGTAGAAATGTTGTTTATGTTCCTACCTCGAGCTACAATCTTATTTCGCTCTAAATTTCTGATGGATGATTGTTCTTGTGATATCTCATTTACTCATACTTTGTGCATTTTCAATCTCTCAAACTACTAATATGTAGCAATTGAGCTATGAAACTGAGGGGCGGACTATACTATTTCAGCAACCTCAAGGGTTCGTATAAAACTGCGGTTGGCAGCAACATGCTACCAAAGATATAGTTATGGCATAAGGTAGATTGGGGCACCCTTTTAAGAGAAAGTACTACTATATTTACCGTTTTAGCCATGCTAGTTTACATTTATCACGGCTTGCGAGATTTTTCGTGAAGAAAAAAGCAAAAACAGACTAAGATATTTTTATAGATAGTAATAATAAAGCTGTCCACTGCTTTGATTTAATCTTAATAGATCTTTGGGACCCTATCGGGTTACATCTTCTTGTGGTGATCATTACTCTCATTTTTAGTTGATGATTTCTCGGTGCTGTATGGGTTATTTTGCATGATAAGACTGAAATGTACTCTGCTTCTTAAATTCCTTGCCATTATTTAAAAGCATTAAATTTGGGAGTAGGTTAAAATGATACTGAGTTTAATTGTCTAAAACCATATTTTTCTAGTCATAGGATAGTAGTTTCAAACCTCCTGTGCTGGTGCCCTCAAATGTAATAGCCGAGTTGAAAGAAAACATCATCATATTTTATCTGTGGCCCGAGCCTCATTTCAGGGACATCTTCCTATCGAGTTTTGGGGTGAGTGTGTGTTGGGGGCCGTATATTTCAATTAATCGAACACCGCCTCGTATTTTGGATTTTAAATCGCCTTTATGAGATATTATCTCGTACTTCCTCAGATATGATTATATGAGAGACATTGGTTGCCTAGTGTTTATGCTCATGAATTTGCGTTCTAAAGCAGGAGTGCTCGCTAGTCGTAGTCGCCGATGTGTGTTTGTTATCCATCCTATAAAAAGGGTGAAAGCATTGATGTTCACTCCATGAATATTTTGTGTCTCTTTAGCTGTTATTTTCTATGAGAAAGAATCTCGAGGGTGTGTCGATTATGATGGAACGGGTGATTCAAGGAGGGACTGCGCTCTCGGTTGTAGCGACCGACCATGGTTGCTGCAAGCATTGGGTTCTGATGAGGAGGAGGCCGAACTGGCGTATTAATGTAGCAAAGATCGGCTCGACCTCGGTGCTCTTACATGAGGAGGAGGACGAGGTGGTCTCCTCTCCAGCTGTCTAGCTGAGGGAGGGACGATGGGCACCGAGGTGGCTGTAAGTTCGGGTAATGAGGTGACTGAGACTCAAATCGGGGACATAGGGGTTCGCTCTCGTCTCGCACATCTCAGAGACTTTGTGACACATGTGATTAGTCCATCCTCCGCTCAACATTCACCTGTTTCCTCTCCTATCTCAGGTATTTCGTATCCTCTTGCACATTGTTTGAGTTATGACTTATTTTCTGGTGGACACAGGGGTTTTCTTGTTATTATTAGGTGTTGAAACCTAAATCCTATCTTCAGGCATCGAAGGATTCAGGTTGGTGTGCAGCTATGTTGAGTGAGATACGTGCTTTGGAGGATAATGGCACATGGAATCTGGTTGACTTACCTCCGGTGCAAAGGCAAAAGGCTCTGTACTCTGCGGTGTACAAGACAAGGAACAACCTCGATGGTAGTGTTGTGAGCCGCTCCCCGGCGACTTCGTGTATTTGGTAATCATCTGAAGGAAGGGATTGAAAATTTCTAACACCTTCTTTGCACCTGTAGCGAAGATTGCCACCGTCTCAACATTCTTAGTCGGCTGCACTGCCGAGGCCGGGTAATTAGCATCGCATGGATGTACATAATGCTTTTTGCATGGCGATCTCCATGAGGATGTATATATGAAACTTCACCAGGAAAGTTTTATTCAAGAGAGCGGAACCTAACAGTGTGTCGTCTCCGTAAGTCATTGTATGGACTGAAACATGCACCTCGTTGTTGGTTCACTAAGCTCACTGCAGCTTTGATTTCATATGGTTTCACCAAAGGTAGCTCTGGACTACTCTTTATTCTCTCTTTAAGCGTATGTGATGGTGTTAGTTGTTTGTTCTTGTTTGTAAGGATGAGGTTGATTATTTCTGGTACTCATTTGACTACAGTAGATTCTTTCAAGTAGTCTGGGCTCCTCGCTTTTCAGCAGCTGAAGGATCTGGGTCCTAAAGTATTTTTTGGTATAGAGGTGTTGGTGGAGTGTTACAGAATTTTTTATGTCAGAGAAAAACATGATTTGACATATTAGTGAGTGTGGTCAAGTTGGGTAGTCGTCTTGCAGCTCATGGAACCAAATCATAAACTTGGCTCATCTGTTAGTGCGTGCTTAGCAGAGGGGGAGAAGTATATGCATTTGATTGGAAGACCTACTATCTCTTATACTGGCCCCGATATCAAGTATGTGCATAACTTTGTCAATTTTTACAGGAGCCCGGAGAGGATCATTGGAATGCAGCACTCAAAGTGGTGAGATACCTCAAAAATTTGCCTGGTCAGGAAATTCTCAAGTATTTAGTCATCTCAATTTAAGATTGTCCGGGTGGTGAATTGGATTGGGCGAGTTGTCCTATTACTAGACGTTCCGATATTGGTTGGGTGATTTTTCTTGGCGATTCTCCTATTTCTTGGAAGACAAAGAAGCAGAAGACTGTGGCTGTATTTTCGTTCCCTTCAATCGAGGTAGAGTATTGTGGCTATGATGTACTTTGACGTGTGAGATAAAGTGGTTGAAGGGATTGTTGGAATGTTTGGGCATTGATCATACTTCCGCGGTTCAAGTATATAGTGATAGTCAGTCGGCCTTACATCTGGCTTATAATCCTGTTTTCCATGAGCGGTCGAAACACATCGAGATTGATTGTCATTTTATTTGGGACGCTATTCAGGATGGGACTATTGTTGCTTCTCATGTCTCCACCTCTTCACAACTTGCAGACATCTTTACTAAGTCTCGGAAACAAAAAGCGACAGTTAGAAACTTGATGAACAAGCGTACTGTGATCTTCATGCCCGAACTTGAGGGTGGGTGTTGGTTTCAGTGTCAGGACATGGTCGGAGTTATAACTCCCAACTCCATGTCCCGGCGGTTTCCAGCATGCAGAGTCAGTAGAGTTCTGGAGAAGTTCGGGAGGTTCCAAAGTCCCGACCTTCCCAATAAGTTGGACTCAGATTTGATCTAGTATTTTATATTGTTCGACCTAGTGTTTGTATAGGAAGCCCATTAACTATTATGTATAAATTGTACTCTAAACTCATTATTTTATACAAAAAATAATTATTTCCTACACTAATACATCGGTCATCGGACAATAGACTGTCAAAATTCTAACAGATTATTAAGTTATTTCAAGTAGATTTATAAGATTCTAAATCATTTTTTTAAATCATCACTTGAGTTTAGAATGAATTAAAATGCATAAATTCTTAACAGACTTGAGAAGAGGCAAATATTTCACTGATAATGATTTAACATGAATTAATACAGATTTATTCGAGCTGGAATATATGGACCTTATGATGGCAATATGTATAGGAGAGTAGACTGAGTAGTTCAAAGCCTTGCATACAGAGCATTGAATACTCAGTATCATTTTATAAGTAAATATTAGAATATCTTGAGATATTTTGTATCACTACTACAAAAATCGATTTAGATAGCATTCAAATATCAATGTGCTACCTAATGGGGCGTTATCCAAGTAGACATTTACTTAGGTAGTACTTTCACGATGTGATACCTTAGTATCACTTTAAGATAACACTCTTTTAATACTACCTTAATGATTGATAAACTAATACACAAAAGTTACTAAAATAACACTTTAAAATATTTTTTTAATGATCAATTAAGCGTTACTCAAGTGACAAATGAACTCTACCTAACTTTTAGTATATGGTTACTCTTTATAATTTAACCACATATTTTTATTTAGTAATATTAAATATACATAAATTTTCAATTTAAAATCTATTAATAACATATAAATCAAAACAAATAATTCTTCATTTCATTATAGACAAATAAATATCTTTAAAATAAAATATTTCATTGTCATTCAAGAATAACTTCATTTTTCATTACAAATATGTAAAACTAGATACAACATAAAAAATGAAATAGATATATATAATCTATATTGTATCACTAAAAAATTATACCACTATATCTTCATCTCCGTTTCAGGAATTTCTTGATCTTCATTCCCAAATACTCCGTATAATTTAATATACATGTTCACCACTGTCACTGAAAAATATTTCAAAAGAAAGAAATATTATACAAAATGTAAATAAATATTCCAATATTATACAAAAGAAAAAAAGTAAGAAAATCATATATTTCGAGTATTACATGAAGCATTACTACTTTTGTTGCCTACAAAAAGAAAAACAATAAGCACATGTTACTCCAATATAATTTGAGAACAATAGCATAGATTTCGTACTAACTATTCAATATAAAAGAGTATTTAATTCAAATTAAAATATAAACTAAGGCATAGATAGATGAATTAAGCAAAATTATAATGACGTCCTATATTAGACGATATTTTCTATATTGAAAATTCAGTCTCGTATTGATTGATTAATACCTTTCGAATTTATTAATAATGTTCAAGTACGTGTAACTCTATTTTGTACAAGAAAGTAGTAATTAGCGGAACTTATATATATATGAAACTCATTGAGCAAATTAAGGAAGCAAATCAATTCGTTTAACCTCAAATATTAAGAGAAAGAGCGAACGGATCTTTAATGGTAAAGACATAGAGCTACTGGTTACCGCTGCGAACGAGTATCTGGCAAAAGAGGATCCAGTGATAGGCCAGTTGGCTGAAGAATATTTGGCATCTGCAACTGCATCAATTAAAAACTAAATAACCGATTTCCTCTGTAAGAACACATCGGATCGGAATAAAAATGATACGGAGTATTATGAGATATAGAACCAACTATTTGTGGTTTTATCATTCCTAGCATAAATTGTCCCTGCAAACAAACAAGATCAGTGAAGGATACATGAGAAAGCTCCATCTAGAAAATAGCAAAAGTGAGGTAGCAAATTTAAATTACAGAAGAATAAACCCTAAACTTCTTTTTCAGAGTTGCATACACCTCATATTTATTTATGATGATGGCACATCGTAGTTTTCCCAATTTTTATATGCATAGTACTCTTAAATTCTTCATTAAATCAAAGAAAATGGTTTCTATTCCGGTTGACATATTACTACCCATACATCACCTGTAATGACCTCTCTACATTTGAACGTTTAAGTATTCATCCTTTAAGCTTTGAGTGTAACAAAATGGTTTCATATTGATTTGAACGAAGAAGTTTTAGAGCCATTTAACCCAAATTAAATCAAAAATATTTTTTAAATTCCTTTGAAGCTGAAGCTGAAATTAGAAGCACGGCAATTTTTGAGGAGAGAAATGACATGGATATACGTTATTTACAAAATCAGATTAGAATAAACTCTAATTCGGTCATTGATCATCCCCTTTTTTAACAATGTCTCTGGGCGATTTCAAGTAGGATATTTTGGGAGAGTTATTGATTTGATTTTGCCATTTTCAGAAAGCCTCTCAATGCATTAATTGCTCACACGCCTCACAAACTATAGCATGTAATTATATTTCTCCGGATTTGCCGCCTAATTTTATTTTAAATTTGATTTTTTTAACTTTTGATTTTATTATTTTTATTTTCCTTCCTTTTAGTTTATAGTTTTATGTTTTAGATGATATCTTATAATTCAATTTTAAAAAATATTCAATAAATTATATTTCAATTATTCATCATCATGGATCCAAAAAAATCGAATTCAAAATATATAAGTGGAGAAACTTATTCTCTCAAATTTGAAAAATATTTTAATGGTTCTATTATTTATATATATAATCATATATGTAAGTAGTAACAACATATTTGTATTATTTCATCCTATGAATGGGCCAATGAGAACACCAAATTTTTTTCCTCAGATTCATGGCCGTGTGGTCTGTCTGTAAAACCACTGTATAGTATTTCATGATATCCATGCAGTGAGCAATTCCACTAACCAGTTTCATATGGTATTTTTTTTTTTGCCATTTTCAGAAAAAATAAGTCTCCCACCCTCATTAATTGTTCACATGCCCCATAATTATAGCATGCACAATATATTTTTCGGATTTGTTGCTTAATTTTACTCCAATTTAGTTTTTATCTTTAATTTTATTAAGCTTTTTTATTTGTCTCTCTCCCTTTTAGCTAAGTAATTTTTTATTTTAGATGATTCACCCAATTTTTAAAACATTCAATATAATTTTACTCTCATCATTGTATTCATCATCATCATGGGTCCCAAAAACTCGAATTCAAATATATATGGAGAAACTTCTTCTTCAAAATCAAAAAAAGGTATTAATTTTGCCCTCGCATGTTTATATATTATGAAAATGCAAATACTGCATACTAATTTGTGGTATTTCAGTTGACAGAATGGATTCCTAAGTGATATGAGGAAATAATGAAGGCCATAAAATCTAATAAATAATATATGGGCATGCAAATATAACAAATAATTTAAGAATTACTTAAATTAACATCAAACTAATATATAGATTCAATTTCATGATATTCTTTATTAATAGTATTGAACAAATGTGAAACAAGATAGTATGTAAGAAGAATATAATGGTATTAAGATATGTGTAAAAAAAGAATAAAATCTATGCAAACTAGAAGTACATAACTAACATAAACATATATATACCAGCACATACTAGTATGAGGTATTTCATATAACAGAATGGATACCACTCCATTAGTAACATGTGTATTACAGACTCCAAGTGTCAATCCTAGACTAAATGATGGTCTAGGGATGTCGTCTATCATCAACTCCTCCTTATTTTCTGGTATTCGCGCTTCAGCGTCTTCATCCACCTCCTCTTGTGGCAATCCTAGACTAAACGATGGTCTAGGGATGTCGTCTATCCCTTGTCTGAACTCGTCACCTATCGAACATGTACAAAAATGTTAGTGTATTAACTGAAATCCAATCAGTTCATGTCATGTGGGATCATGAACCTTCTATGAAATACCACACTTAGTTCTTTCAAATGAACATCAATTTGAATATTGGTACCCTCCCTAATATTCAACCATCTACTAATCTACACATTGACACATCAATCTGAAATCCCACCATTAGTTCTTTTAGTGTATCCTGATCCTATATTGAAATCCCACCATTAGTTCTTTTAGTGTATCCTTGATCATATATTGAAATCCCACCATCTTATATATGCATTGGTATCCTATTTCTAACAAAACTACAACATAATATTTCAAAGACAATAATTCAAAAACAACCAACAATATTTTAAAGACCTAATAATCAAAAAATGACATAATTTAAACAACAATATTCCAAACACATAATATTCCATATTACAAAAAAAAAACTCAATCTTTTCAATGTTTATCACACAAATTGGATTCAAAACTAAATTATTATTAATTCTATGAATTTGCTTCAAAACTACACTTTTTAAAACTATTTCTTACTATGTCTAAACTTATGTTTAACTACTTCAAACATTAAACAACATGTAAAAATAATTAATTCTAGCAACACAATACTTTAATTCTAAAAAAAATCATTCAACATAGTATTATGAAACCAATTCAACATAGTATTATACAACCCATTCAACACAAATAGTGTAATTTTTATTAGGTCGCAAAAAATAAAATTAATTATAATGTCGAAAAAAAACCTGTGGGTTTGGTTGTCTTCTCCATTTTTTCTTCAATCTTTTCAACTTCTTTGTTTGCAAATTACTTTAATGGTGATTTCTTCTCAAAGTCTCCTCTAATTCTCCTAATTTTGTTTTTTGTTATTTCTTACAAATTTTGTGGGTTTTGGTGGCTTATTTTGTGGGTTTGGGAAAGAAGAATTTGGATTAAATAATTCAATTCAAGAATATTTGTCCTACAAGGAAACTAATTATGATTTGATGGAATTGAGAGAAATTAGGGGAATAATATTTTTGAGGATGAATTGATTTGGGGGTGAGCAAAATTAGGGGGAACTAATTTGGGGAGGGGGGATTTCAGTTTTTTATCTATTTAATTAAAATATGCATTGCCAATTTTAACCTTGTAAGCATGGTGCTTACAACCCCTTATTTAAGAAATATAAGAGCTCCATTTATTACTCTCAAGAAACGTGACTTCTTCTTATTTTAAGGAAAATGTGATTTAATTTCCCTCCAATTTTAATAAATTAAGTTCAATATTTTTAAAACTTCATTAAACTTCTATAAATATTTTTTGGCCAACAAATAATTCAATTGCCTATAAAAATATCATTTAGTTAAGATAACTTTTTATTACAATTTTTTAGCATTGTAAACTAAATAATTTTAAATTTATCAGAAAATGTATACACACATTTTAATGATATATATAATTTTTTAAACAAATACTTTATGTTAAAAATGATAGTTATCTATCAAACATCATACATCATAAGTTTAAAATGTAATGAAATTGTGGTATGCCTTACTAATAGGTATTAAGATCTTGGATATCGTTCATAAAATAAGTGTCATCATAAGTTTAAAATGTAATGAACTTGTGGTATGCGTTACCTTAACTCGAAAAGAATTTGATTATTTTTTTTAATTAAGTGACATCTAAAATATCAAAGAGGTAAGAGCTTGCGTATCGCGTGTGAAATCGCTACCTAAGTAAGATTTTGGATATTGTTCATAAAATAAGTGCTACCTAAGTAACAAGTTGGATAGCGTTCTTAAAGTAAGCGCTACCTTACATTGAAAACAACTTAGATATCCTTTTTTAGAAATGCTACCTAATAGATATAAATGCTACCTTATTACGTACTTGGATAACGTTTTTAAGTGAGCGCTATCTAAGTTATCAAAGTGCTACGCAAGTAAGAGATTGGGTAATGTTTGAAATAAAATGCAGTACCTTAGTAATATCTTGGTAGCGTTTCTAAAATAAGCACTATCTAAGACTAAAAAGTGATACTTAAGTACCACTTAGATAGCACTATCTAAATCAACGCTATTTAAGTGTCATTTTATAGTAGTGTACGTTTAGTATTTGTATTATTTAAACGTACCTTATTCTTAATTAACAATTTGACTACAAATCATGATTCTCTAATTACATAATAAATCATGATTGTCAATTTAAATAATGTACAAGATATCTCAAGATATTCTAAATAAAAGTAAAGTCATATTCCAATGCTTCACCGTGCCAGCATAAGTGCGGATGCAGAAAATTATTTTGAAATAGCATGATACGCGGACACGAATATTACAAATTGAAATCCTGGGCACAACCTCATTTTACATGCAACTTCGGCATCATGCATATGCTAATTAATACGAGTAATTGTAGAAAGTCAAATTTTAATTAATTTTAATGACAAATTTTAGTTTTTTATGAATTTTTTAATTAATTACCCATACCGATCACACGATGATACGTAGATTGGAGTTCGCCTGAACTTAGAATTAAATTCAAGCCATAAAGTAAAACAATAGGTTCTGTGATTCAAGCCCCTGATATTAATTTTAGATTAAAATTAGGGTTTAAACATTGATTAAACCTTTTTAAACCTAGAATAGGGTTCCTTAAATTTACGGGGTTTTAATAATTAATTGGAATAGAAAACCAAATTAAAAATCGAGTTTTCTGGATAAACGAGCTCAAAATGACGGTACCTTGGAAATCAATTTGGACGCACGAAATTCCAAGGCGGCGGAAGTTTGACTTGTTTAATATTATTCAAATATCCAAGGTATCCGTATCATGCCTTAAAATCAACGGTGGTCAAGATCATGATTCATCTGGAAATGGATCTTAATTCAATCGGCGAGGCCCGAAGCCTATAAATTTTTACATCATGAAAAGAGGCAGTTTCATTCATATCCAGAAAATCAAGGCAAAAAAAGGTGGAAAAACTGCAGAGAAGCTCTAAAGAAGAAGATTAGAAGAAGTACCTGAGGCACCCGAGGACTCCAAAATAGGCGCCCCAAGCCCACCTAAAGTAATCCCTCAAGCTTGAAAGATTCAAAGTTGAAAGCACAACCCACCAACTTTAAGAGACTCAAAGGAAAGAAGAAGCTTATTGGATAGAGCACCTGCATCTTCAGACTTGAAGATTCAAATGAAGAAGTAGTCCCGGGACACATGAATACTAAATAAGCGCCTCTACCCCTAATGAAGGCGACAATCCCGAACTCCGGCTAAGAAAGCGGATAATCCGACTTATTAAGAAGTGGGGAAAGAGTTGTCCCTCCCTACCAAGCTGCAGGAAACAGGCTGTTGAGGCCCCTGCACCAAATCAAGTCAAGGAGATTGGGGGTTAGAAATATGAGATATTTAAAATAGTGTGCCTCATGGAATAATTCTGATTGTGGCTAAACTGATAAACTTCATTTATGTTTAAGTTCGTATATATGTTCGATTATGTAGTAATGTTCGTATTAGGATACTGATATGATGGCTGGAGGTTATGATGGCTGTTTACTAGGTCACATAAATCAATGTACTAATATATAATGTTCAAGTTAACATTATTTAGTACATGGCCTTTGGTCAATCGAGCCTAAGAGGTCACACTTACAACGAAAGGAGTCATAATTTAATTATAACTTTCTTTCGGGTTTAAAATGGATCTATGTAAGAACATTGGGTGAAATTCAATTATTGAAAGTGCCCTTTGTTTGACCGAATTGAAGGAAGGCCTCCAATTTGCTCTTTGTAGAATCTATTTATTTGAATATTCTACTTAGCTTTTTACGTGCCTTTATTTTAGGAATAAGAAGTGAGAAATTTAAACCCTTTCCCATTTTCTGATTTAGCTTCCACTCAATCCTGGAGTAGGAGATAGAGATTCCAGAATCTTCCTAAAAAAGAATAATACTAGAATATTCCTTTGACCACTTAACGTACCTTTATTTTAGGGATAAGGAAGAATTCTTAACCTTCCTACTCCATTCTAGCTTCCATCAAGAGGTTAAGGAGGTGGAGAAATTTTTGCCTTTATTTTAGGTTTTTCCTTTGTGCCTGAGAACAGACTCATCTTTTGAGGTGAAAAATTGCACATTCACTTTTTGATAGTCACTTTTGTAAAAATCAAAAAGCTCTATCTCCCTCCTTTATCTATTTTTGGTCGAGTAAGTAGGTGGAAAATTCCATTGAATTTTTCTGTCCAACCTCTTCCATAGTTCAATATTTTAAAGGGGTTCTAGTAAAACCTCCCCGGAGGCACTTGTTTGCCTCGCTGGTGTGGACAATCTTAGAGTATCTTGCTCGCATGCCTCATCACAATTCATTGCTACCTACTATTTTATCTCTAAGAACGGTACACATATTTTCCCTTTAATTTATTGTTTATAATAATTAGTAGTGATCATAGGATCTCTGGGATTCAAATAGTATTGTTAGAATATTATTTATAATGCTAGGAAACACCAACAGTTGAAGCCCCTCTACCTCCTGCAATCAAGAAGGCGCCCAACCCTCAAAGCAGCGCGACAATCCGGAATCTCCGGCAAGAAGTGGAGCTGTCCATCCCTAACCAGCTGCAGGAAACACGCCGCTGGAATCCCTTGCACTATATCAAATCCAGGAGAGGATCAAGCCGCAGCCCCTACCGTAATACCCGACCCAAAAATGTGTTTGTAATGTTTGATATGATTTGATTGGTACTACTCATATCACCAAAATACATCTTCTTTTCGGAAGCTTGTCTCATACGAACTCCAATGTTACGCCTTTAATCTGGGGTGGGGCTCTTTGGGATGGGCAGACCCAACGGGAAGCCTGCTGGAGCACGTGAGGCACAAAACCTGCTGGGAAAGCACCCGTGGTAGTTTGTGAGGCCAGTCCATCAAATCCAATAACGTACCGACCCGGTGAGCCGGGGCGTTACAGATGGTATCAGAGCCGAACCGTCCGGAATTGTGAGAACTAAGTGCTATGCGGCGCAAAGTGCGGGACACCTCTTGAGGCCGTAGGAGCCACCTCTAGAATCTCACACGGATGGTACGGTCTTGGATGTGTTGTGGTTCAACGAGGACGTTGAGGCAACTTAAGGAGGCTATAATACCTGACCGAAAAAATGTGTGTGTGTGTGTGTGTGATATGTTTGATATGATTTGATTGGTATTACTCTTACGTACTACCAAGATGCATCTTCTTTGGAAGCTCATATCTCATAAGAACTCCAATATTAAGCGTGCTCTTGAATTCTGGTAATTTGGATGGGTGACCCACTGGGAAGCCTTTCTCGCTGAGCACGCGGGAGTGAGGACAAAACGTACTGGTGACCTGCGGGCGGGCCTGTGAGGCCAGTCCATCAATTCTAATAACGTACTGAATCTGGCAGGAGCCGCGGTGTTACACCTGCTCTATATCAAATACAAGCAGGAAGTTTGCTTAAGGCCCTACTATTAGTGAACCCAACCCAAAAAGCTTCATATGTCTGGCCAAAGTCCCACCCACATATCCGGACAAGGAGGGTCACATCCAGCCAGCCCACCTATCCAAGCCGTAATGCCCAGTCTACCAACTAGCCTACCTATCCAATCAAGGCAGAGGTCCAAGTCCCTCCTTCCACCCACATGTCAAGAATCCAAGTCCAAGACAACGCATCAAGTCCGAGTAGACACAACCACACGGGATCAAGGCTGCTCAAACACTCCTGTTCGGACTATATCTCAAGTCTAAGACCAAGTCCTCGTCTCAAACCCTATCCAGCTATGATCCAACTCAGACTCCAAGTCTACTGAACCATATCAAGTCATTTATAATTATGTCAGTATATGTAGGGAGATATCAGACTGATAGTCTTGAACCCCAACCTGCTTGATAAAATATTCTTTTGTATCAAGAACATTTCCTCAAAAAGAATTATTATTCCCAAACGCACATAAATAATAAAAATCTTTCTTCTTCATGATACAGAATATAGGCTAAGTTTTAGATGATGTGTGTTTGAGAAAGTATATGCATTAGTGTAATATCTTAAATATTTAATTTTAATTTGTCAGAGAGACTCGGTGAATAGTCATGGTGAAGGTAGCAAATAATGACACGAATAAATGGAACTTTTTAGACTGCATTGGTATAGATACGTGCCTTCATATTTTAATGCGGTTCTTGATTGATCATCATCATAACAAATTAAACTCTCATTGTTGCTAGAAAACATCAGCTCCTGCAGCTTTTAGTAGGATCCATGGTACTGTGAAGTTCAGAAAATCTTTGATCATAAAACAAGTATGTATTTGGCCAGATTGAATATGTCCAATTCTCTTCAAATACTAATATTTAAGGGAGTAGAATTAATAATAAAGCTAAAATCTCTCCTTAATATCATTTGTCCATATTGATATGCAATTATTTTTTAATGACATTATGAACAGAGATACATTTATTATATGTTGTTTTGTACGTAATATGGTAGGGAACTAGCAGGGACAAAGTGATAATATATAGGGCCTGAGAACGGTGGTTAAGATTTGGAAGGGAGGGTTGTTGTGCACTGCCAAGGAGATAGCCCATGCAGGGCCCCTTAAAAAATTTGATTGAAGCTTGGGTAAATGAAATTAAATTTAACTTCAAATAAATCTTAATTATATTTCAAAATCTATGAATGTATTTATTTAGTTATTACTCCCTCAGTTTCAAAATAAATGATTATCTATAAAAAAATGAATTTTTCATAATCGCTGATTACTTATACTTAATGTACCTTTACAATGGAAATGTAACTTTTACATTTCGATGTAGTTTTTTTACAATCCTAAATGAAGCCACAATCCCTTAATAAAGTATTTTTCATCTAAACAATCATCTATTTTGACACCGAGGAAATATTTAACAATCATTAACTTAAAATACTTGTCCTCCTAGCATAGAAAATTATATTTTTATATTTTCAATGTACTTTTGACTACTTTTTTATTATTAAATTATCAACCAATCAATTATATAGTTTCAATTAATTGATATTTTATATTTTTAATGTATTTTGATTAATTTTTATTTTTATTAATTTATGTATAAATGACTAGAAATACAACTAAAATGGAAACGATAGAGTATTAATTATTAAATTATAGGAGCTGTTTCTTTTAAAACTTTAAAAAATATATTTTCATCAATAGAAAATATTATAATAAGGGTAATATAGTAATTAATAATGTGAAAAATGGATGTACTACAACTCAAACTTCTTTTATGGTGTAGGAGGATAGGAGTGATTTGAAGTATTATTTGATTAAAATTTCTTCATTTATGGCCGCCGAAGTGTAACATAATTAAGCATTGTGTGTCTTCAATTCTTAGCTTGTTCAGTTTGTACTAAACTACAGAAACTATAATAGCTATTCATGATTACCTTTGAGGATGTGCTTAAATTGTAGTCCGTATTGTTAGATTGTAGGTGTAGAATGGGCGAAAATAATTATTAGACTCAAATCAACTAGAGTATGAATCTTCTAGCCTAATTATCATTTTAAGTCTTCATACAATGAGTTAATAAATCAAGTTGGCAGATTTTAATGTTTTGGATGCTTTAATTAAATCAAAAAATCACAATTTTTCCAACTATATGCTCTCTAAAACAGGAAATTGGTCCCCTTTTTACCACCTAACTATTAAACTATCTCGGTTCTTTCTTTGGGAAGCAAAGCCATCAAATGGCAGGAAAATCTTCCATGCATGTCTATATATTTTAAACGTATGTACTCCGTAATTGATTAAACATTCACTACAAGTCGTCAAAACGATAAAATAGATATTGTTATCCGTTTCAAATTCGGATTATTTAATATATCTCATTTTAATATCCTGTATGTTTTGGTCGACATTATAACCTTATGCACATGACCCTTAAATAATTAGGATTAAAGAGTTTCTAAAAATAAAAGAACTAAAACAAATGAACTCCTCTAATTATTTGTAATGAAGGTTGTCTACTTTTACTCTATTTTTATTGATTTACTTTTTATAACTTGTCTCATTTTAATAATAAATCAACTATATATAACAAGTATTAAAATGTCTCTCTTAAAATTTTGAAAATGTAAAAATAAAAAAAAAATCATGAGAGATAATTGAAGTACTTTAATTTTACATCGCTTAGTCCCATAAATAAACTATGATTGTGAAATTTATCTTTGTTGAGTCATGTTCGTCAATATTGTACCCAATAAATCCACCCACGAATTTAAAAATTACATTAAGCAGTTATTATCTCATAATACCATATTAAACATTTATTAGTTTTACCAAATTGCAATTAACAATCAAAACAACAATAACTTCTGATAAAGCATTTGACTGGCCTTATATTGTTCCAAGCAATATGTGGGATACATATATTTATTTAATTCCTCTCAAAATCTATAAAATATATAACTCGGCATCTAAATATGATTACAAGAAAATCATATTCTTTAAACTCCCATTTTTATATCAATCTATCCAAAATGGCTTCCATGGATTCGGATCACGAAGAACCATATTTACTTATTTAATAATGTATCTCATTATTTGTATTCATCTTATTAATACATTCATGAGATAGAAAAGCTTCTATCATTTGAACTTTTGGACACCTAACCAACTTCGACTTCGCATTTTTTTTAAAGGATGCAACATTTAAAGATTTTCAGAGAATCATAATTCATTCTAGTACTATTTGATCTTTATCCCAACATGCTTAAAATTTGATTTAGATCTGATGTATTAGTAATGATATATATGATCAACCTTACATGATAAAATATAGTCCCAAAGTACAAGTTTTGTTTATTAGAGAGTATGTATTTGGCATTTTATAAGATACGTGCATGTGTTCATCATATATGCATTATCTTCCCAATAATTTAATTAAATAATACGGAGTAAAAAACGAATTGGAGAGTAGACAATCAAGTAGCAAAGTGACCTTTTCCCACATGTATTTTTGCATTCTAAGGTTTGTTTTTTAAGGATTCATATCAAGATACTCCATTCTTTATGAATTGTGTTCCCCAAAAACAATCTCCTTTACAAAAGTTACTTTGATTTGTGAATATTCATCTTTTCCCTTTAATTCCAAAAAGGTCAATCAAATATCTTAATTACTGTAAATTTGATTTGAAAAGCAACACTAATCATTGCAGTCGCGGAAGAAAAAAGTTGCATCTATGCATATAAGTATATAACCTTAATCAATTCACACACGGGGAAACTGGATGAAGATGACATGAATCACGGGACAATTGGACGTAAATCATACGGAATATTTCTCAATCAAAATTGAGTTTTTAATACAATAAAATATGCACTTCATATCATCAATATAATTTTATTTTTAATTTTTTCCTTAATATCTAACAAATATTTATATAATACTCCGTATCTATTTAAAATTAATATCTACTTTATATCTAACAAATATCTATATAATATCCATTTATTTGAGGGTATTTTTGTCTAAAAGAATAAATAAAGGGTATAGGACGCAACTTTTATTAAAACTAGTAAATGAGACGTGTGATGCACAACATGCAGTTGATTTCTCAAATAATTGATATATTTTTATGTTTAATTCGAAATTATTCGAAAACTATGTTAAAACTTACACTCCTTCGAATTTTTTTCTAATTAATATTATTATTTTTAAAAATTTCTATTATTATTTTTTTTAAAAATCATTAGTATCAATTTTATAACACAAATCGGGATTACTTTTTTGTGGATAAGTTATTTATTTTATTTTTCTAGTATATTTTATTTCATATTAATTTTATTTAATAATATTTCTTAAATTATTACCATATTATTATTAATACATATCTAATAGAAATAATAAGTTTTGATAAATTTAAATATTATATGTCAATCAAGTGTATGTAATAATATTTTTTAGTAAATAAAAAGGAAATTAAAATATTAATATTCAAAATTATATTATTCTAATAATCAGTCAAACATGAAATTTACAATTGATTTGAATAGATAATTAGTTTCAAAAGATGAAAATTTTCAATTTAAACATCTCATCTCTTTTCCTCCAACTAAGAAAATAAAAGAATTTTTTTGACATGACACATTAATCATATAAGCATGTTGTAGAACCTCTCGATTACTTCATCAATTAACGGGAAGACATTATCTATAATGACATTATTAAGGAAATGATTTGGTACTCTACTTGTATGTTCTATTTTTACAGAATTTTTTACCACGGCAAAGGTGAATTGTGAACAATGAGAATATCAATGGCCTAGTGGGTTAGAGGCCTCCAGTGACTAGCCTGATTCTCAATAAAGTGCCATACAAAAAAGTGGGAATAATAATGAAAATTTGATACGACATGGGTATGTCAAATAGTTTGGTATATTCAGTGTGCTTCAATTTTGTATATGGAGCCAGTGAAAATAATTTATTGGTAATCCTAATACCCTTTTTATCAAATTTTATAAAAAGATTTATCATTATTGCCAACTCTGAAATTAAAATTATTTGAGAGTTAATCTCTATTATGCTCCAAAATTAGCCTAATTTAATATTTAATTTTAATAGGATATTTTGTGAAAAAAATTGTGTCTTAATATTAGTTTAATAGGAGTATTAGTATTGTTTTCATAATATATCTCATGAAACTATAATTTTTTTACTAATTTTTAGAGATAAGGGTAATTAAGTAATTAATAGTATGAAAAGGGGAAGAAACACAACTCTTATTAACACTTTTATATATGTTAGTGATTAGTGATGCTTATTTTTATTACTAGAAAAAGTGATATTCTTGCATTTCCGCTGTAAGTTTTGAATCACATGAGCACTCGAACCTGATGGAGTGATGGTCAAACAAGGAAACAGAAGCCCAAAAGATTGATTGGCCTGTTCTTTGCAGCTACCCAGGCCAATTTGTAAAGTTAATTTTAAAAGCATCTCTGCCTCTGTCTCGGTGTGGGGTCAGTGGTGGTTGATAACAGTCCCTGAATGACTCAGATGCTCTGAGTCTTGAGAATTGTCTGGATCCAAAAATCAAGGCTAAATACATTGTTTATTTTACAGATAAAATTCATTATTATTAATAAAAAAATGAGCTATAACAAGCTCCAATACCAGTTATTGGCCTATTACACGGATTGAAATCATCACAATATCACAAAGAATATTTATTTTTATTTTTAAAAAACCATGTTATTCTTTTAAAATGATGTTGTTCGCTTTCTAATCTTTTTGATAAGTGGCGGGTCTCGGAAAGTAATCTGTCCCCTTATATAAAAATGATGGTTCGTACATGAATAGTTATTTGGCAGGTGATCTGGAAATGCAAGGAAATAATGACGCATGGATGTTTGAATAATTGTTATGAGTTACAATGGGAATCAAACATAAACTCTGTTTTCACAAGATGCATGCATTTGAGACAGAGGGGGACAAATTAATCCCGTGTATATCAAACAGTTGAATGCATATATGATTCCATTAAAAGACTGAGGTGGAAAACCATTTGGTAAAGAATAAATTCCTTTTTTACATTTGCAGGCTATCACGTGATATCTACAACAAGTACGAATTTGTGGGTATATATGCATCCACCAGAAAGAACCTTCAAATTGTATTCCTTCCTTATTCACTAAGAAGAAAGAACCAAATTGCTACAAAATTTTAAATGGAAAAGAAATGGTAACTACAATAATTTTCATATAAACAGAATCAATATTCAAATTCCAAATCAAGTCCTGTTTCAATGAACTAGAGTACCATGATGCCCAATTGTCCATCCATGATCCATTTAAAATTAGCAAACGTTTTATATTTTTCTTGCAAAAAATGACATTTATTTTAACTTTCCCTCCATTTCAATTTAACAACATTTTAATAAATTTATAACTTATAAATATTAATTTTCTAACTTAACAATCAGTAATGAATTCACATGTGCTTGACTTTATTTTAATTTAAAAGATTGATTCAATTAAATACCAGCCACGATATTTAATGTTTTTGTATCTCAAAATATTGAACAATGAAATTTATTTTAATAGTCATAGGTTTAATTGATTTATAAAACTTTTAAATTCAATTGTGATGAACTGATAATAGCATAACAAAGTAGTGACCTTATAATTAAAAAAATAAAAATAAACCTAACAACTTAAATAAAACCATACTCATCATACTTCTTATTCTACGAAAGTGTAAAATAAAATCAATGGATATATCTTAAGAAAGTATAATTTCAAAATACTATTTCTTTTATTTGTTGACAAGATAGGAAAATGGCACAAATAGTGCAAAGTGATAAATTTTTTGCTAATTTTTACATGTGAGTGGTCAAAAAACGATCAGAATGAACTTAGAACGATTCAGGTAGGAATTTTGGTATCAGTTTTCCTTAAAAATTATATTCATAAAATGTTCCAAAAATAATTTTAAAAAATGGAAAATATATTATGTTCAAGGGGCCCCACTTTGAGGGTCCCCTATTCCACCCAAACTTTTCCACCGCCCTCAATCACTAGTTTTGTGGGTCCGCCTTCAGACTCCATTAATTACTGTAGAGAGGGAGGGGGCATCATATGCGGACACGTTTTGAATTTTCTAGGGCTACTGTTCTCTCATTCTGGGTCCCACTATTGATTCGCCGCCGCGCAGATAGGCTTTTTTGGTGGCTCCATTGTTCATTAATTTTGCAGCCACTTTTGGTTCCATCTAGGAAGCTGCTAAACGTATCGGGTAACTGATACTCATTTATTATTATCCGACTCGATTATTCAAGTGAAATTTGAGTAATGTTTTTATTCTGATATTCAGCGTATCGCAATTACCTGATCTGACAAAGAGAAAACCTGATCGGATATATCGCTAAAATACCGCAACCCGGCACCCGGTTTATTCCGCCTCAAAACCCGCTCGATAATCAGATCAAAGGTTAATACTCTTTTGGCTCGATGAAAACCAGATAATCATCTGATCTGATAAAAACCTGACTGAATAACTGGCACTCGCCTCTGTACTCCGACTCGTTAACAAACACTAGTCTCAACTATGTAAGACCCTCAAAATAATTAATATTCGTACTGTATAATGTTTAATTTTAGATATTTGTGATTTATGGCGGTAATGGGAATTATTAGATAGTACATGTGGATGTAACTATGTTTACAAAAACACATTTTCCAGGAAACAGCTAAGTTACCTAATCCATCCATGTGTGAGGTCTTTGCCTAATTAATTCCAATGCAATTTCATTTTTATATTATGCACTTGCTGACTTTAGTTAGGTACGTCTCATCAAGTAAACAAAATTTCTTTTTAGGCCTCATTTATCGTTTCTATTAAATAAATAATTATTTCAGATAACAAATTATTTTGACCTCATTTAGGGATTTTTTAATGCTTTTCCTAGAAGCAAGAGATCAGAGTAGTCATCCTCCAATCATAAAAAATTCTTGGTATGATAGATGAGTCAGATATTCCTACAAGAGAATGAAGATAGGTATGTAGAAGGCTAGCCAGTTCAAACCTGGGAATTCAGCATTCAATTTGTTCTGCTTGAGATGTTAGAGATGGCCAAGATTAGAGAGTAGAGACCATGGGCTTTGTCCAGAATCGTCTTTAAGAATGCAATTTAATTTGTTCCCTTAGGGCTGCATTTAGTCCACTTAGCTTGTTTATAATGTAAATGCTTGCACTTTGACGTCTAATAATTGATGTGAGGTTAACTTTGCAACAACATGATTTTAATTTCTTTTTATGGGAATTGACAAAAATGAATTTGAAGAAAACTTCATATTAAAATTTTTATCCCAATTAGTTCAAGGTTGTTATTTTTATTGGGCTTATTGGCCGACAGGCCCTGCAAACTATGTGGATCCTTTGAATTTATTTATTTTATCCGGACAGGCCCTTATGCTTCCTTCTTCTTCTTCTCTGCACATTCCTAGACTTAATTTTTCACTAAAATTCATAGTAAAATGATTATATTATCCCTAAAACATATAGTGAAATGACTATGTTATCCTTACATTATACCACAAGAGACAAAATGGTAAATAACTATATTACACCTATATTAAAATGATTATTTTATCTCTAAGACTACAAAGTAGTATAAGACTAATATATAAGGATCACATTTTAAATATTTTACATAATTAAAATAAACCCCACACTTTTATTTTTAATATATTCCACCATTTTCTGGTCTAACAACCCTATTCCTATCCTACCTCCGCTGCAGCCCCTGCCCCCCACTGGCCAAACCCCCACCCTACTCCCTCACTAAACTGCCTCCCCCACCTCAGCCAACCCCTTTCCATCCCCACTGCTACCCTGCCCCCCACCGCAAACAGATGACTTCGAAAACAAACCAACCACCACCAGCTGCACATTTCAATCAACAACCCAATTGTAGAAACTCCAAATTGCAGAAAAATATCAATTGGTGTCTGATCTGTGCTACCTTTGATGGGTGTTAGTATGCTTATATTATTGAATAATTTGAACACAGAAATTGTACCTGATCTTGAAGCCTTTACCCTCTCCCATTTAGTGAAGTGTTTGTTTTCATTAAGATGATTTAATTATCTTTTAGAAAGAAATAGCAAAGTCTCTTTACATCTAAGTTTGATTTTTATTAATGACAAGAACTTTTGCCTCTCTTTTGATAAACCATGGCAATAGATTGACGGCTTTCAGTATCCTCATACCCTCTTTCTTTAGTAAATATTTTGCTTGTGATGAGTTTGATGGATGGTGGGTGTCTGGTTTGTGGTTTGGTGGCGTGTGGGGTGGGGATAGATAGAAATGGGTGTGTTAAAAGAAGTTGAAAGGGTTATACTTTTATTTTAATTATATAAAAAATATTTTAAAAATATAAGCTTTATTCTTGGTGTAGTGTTAAGTCAAAATAGTGTTTAAAAGGTGGAAAAATTAAGTTTAGGGATATTCTTACAGAGTGAAACCTAGAGAAGAAGAAGGGTGTTCAGACAAAAGAAAAAGTACTGGGCCTGTCCAAATAAGATGAATAAATATAGACTTTATATAAAGACATACTTATAGTTTCCAAAAAATGTCAATAATGTTAGTAATAGTTGTGAAAATTAATTAGATTGAATATGTTAAATATTAACTTCACGTACTTGTAGGCACTTTTGGTATCATTTTTGTTGAATTCATGATATATTAAATTTCATGAAAATGTTCATTCAACAATTTTAGATTGTATAATCGACGTATACATTCAAAATTATAAGTTTAATTATATATCAATTGTTGGACAATTGTTATTTAGGATTTACCTGACACATTAGGGGTTAAGATGATTTATTGTATCCCGCCATAATCTATATATATTGATACAATGGTTGCTAACATTATTTAATATATTGTCATTGGTTTTCCATCCATTCCAGAGGTCACACACAAACAATAAACCGAACTAATAATAAAAGTATTATAAACTTTCGAGTCTAAAGAGAAAACATAAAGGAAACATTTGGGGTGAATAATCAAATCCAGTGATTTGTTTAAGCCTTGGCTAAGCGGGTATTAAATTTGATTTTGAGATTTATGAGCTTTTATCTCCTTAAACTCTCTATCTGTTTGTCTATATAAACAGGGAGCAACCCTCCTCATAATATTTTTTCATCTTCTGACTTTTGAAGCCGCAATTTCACTCTTCTACCTCTTAGAGCCTGACTAACCCCCCGCTTAGGAAGAAACTAGCTTTCTTTCTTAGTTATTCTGCTAGTCCTTCTAGTAAAATGCACTCTGGAGGAGTTTGGGGTTAATTTGTCAGTGTGTGGACTTTCTTGGAGATACTCCATTTGGGGAATTGAGTCACATGTTTTCCTGCTGCCATTAAAATATTCCAGAAGAAAGGTACACACTTGTAATTCGTATTTATTGTTTTTGTAATCCGTAGTATTTGGGATTCGCATCCGATTAGTTTAGAACTAGTTAGATTCGAATATAAAACCCAATAGTGGCCTCAGAGCTCAGGTTACGTGATTGCAATTATGTAAATAATATGAAAAATTTGTTTTACAAAATAACTGACGATTTGCATGTTTAATTTGTAAATTTAATTATGTTTTAGTTCCTATAGAAGAGTTATATTAATAAAATAATTAAATATATTAATTATTAATTATTTTTGAAAATTTATTAATACTTGAAACATTTTCAAATAATATTTCTGATTTTTGAGAATTTTTTTGAAATTTTGAATGCAATTTTGTATGAGTTTATTAATTTCGAAACGAGTGAAAACCATCGATTCTGTTCTTGAATCGCACGTACATAGAAAGTCGAGGCATTTCATGTCAACAGCTGACGTCAAAGACGATGTCACCAACTCGAAGTCGGAATCGATTTGACTGGTCAAACGAGTCAACTGATTGACTCGGTCAACGAGTCAACCCTGTTGACCAGGACTCCGTTGATTCCAGGTCAAACCCGGAGCTGACTGATCCGACCTGATTGACTACGGTCAAACCCGATTTGACTCCGACCTGACCCAGGACTCCGACCTCGATCCGCATCCGGGTTTGGCTTGACACGTGGCAGTGCCACGAGGACGATATCGGTGATGGATACGTGGTATCCACGCCACCGCATCGCGGGCGCCACATCATCCACCGCCACGCGACTACGCGCTGATGACGCAGGCTTCATGTCACTGCCATTGCCATCGACGTGGCTGAGGCTTATGTCACTTAACGTGGCATGGGCGCTCAACCACATTTTGAACGCCTGGCGCTGGGGCTTCAACCGCTGCTCCTTTTAGGTGTTGGGATGATGTGTTTTGGGGGTTAGAGCGACATGATTTTACTCATTAATCGTTATAATAATAGTAATTGGTCAAACACATACAAGGATAGAGTTTGGAATCAAGAATTTGAACTTGCTAGAGTTTTGATGAACAAATGGAAGAGAAAAACCCTCCTGATATAGAGGGGGAAGTGGGGTTATCAGGATGAGGCAAGGGTTTTGATTTGTATGAAAACCTTTGACTCTTCTATATATACCACTGTCAATTTCTCCCGATAAGCAACTCGTTAAGAAATCAAATTTTAACTCGTTAACTTAATTAGATCGTCATATGCTTCTAATCAAATAATGAGTCACTAGTGAAGTTAAATTTGGCCTTAATTAACTTAATGTCAATTAAAAAATACCAATGAGTCACTATCAAACAATCTCTACCGTTGTTCTATCAATTTCAATTGTTTACTCAATTAAAACTTACAAGTTTTAAATCTCAATTGATATTCATCAATATATATTTGACAAATATATATATATATATAAGTAAGTCTGTTTAATTTCATACATGAAATATAATTCAAATATCACCGTATGTGTGACCTTTCTAGGTCATTAGTGTTGTATACGCAATAATAATTTGACCAATTACTATTATTATAACGATTAATGAGTAAGATCTAGCAATCGCCTGGCAACCCCTTAAAATTATCATGAGAACCCGAACTAGTACTAAGTCCCAGAATCACATTTAACTAATTCGGTAAATGAATTGATACACAATTGTTTATGAACGGGCATAATAAAAGGGAATCAATTTTCATTGATTTCCAAATAAAGGCTTCACGGATGGATGGACTGACTTGCGAAAACGTCAGCAAACCTAAATCCGTTGGTGACTTTGTAACTTTCAGGTTTCATCCTGAAAGGACTGAACGTAATCATTGTATTGTCTTCGTTGTCCATTTGTACGGTATGAATGTTTCAGTGAGAAAAAGGCAAGGTATGTATCTTAAATAGCTCTTTTGAAGTATTAATAAAAAGTTATTTCATTAGAAATGTTATTTGTTCAATTTTAAGCAAATGTTATTTTCAAGTCTTTCAATTTAACCAAATTTTTAAGGTTCAAACGATAACGCTAAATTCCAGTTGTGGTACCGTTTTAGTCAAAAAAAATAGCATTATAATAGTTGTAAACGTGGTACTGCTGGAATCAAAATTGCTGGCTCCTCGATGGGGCCTCGAATCAAATAGGGGCCCAGTATTTACTTAACGGACTGCCCTGCTCCTGTTTAACGGCTTCGGGGTCTTGTTGAATACGTTTCCGGCCCGGTTCTATCCCTCAATTTAGCGAAAGACATACTAATGGATAGAGAATAAATTACTAAATCTGGCTAATAGAATCAGATTGTGTATGAGTTTCATAAAAGATCAACAAGGGATGGCCTTTAATCTTTCCTGAATTCATAGAGATCTAATTGCTAAACTCAATAAGTTGAGTTATGTCACTTATACTGATAATGCATCTAACTAGGATCAAAGTGAATCTCTTAAAGAAAGAATCTTTCCAAGAGGTACAACTTTTGTCCCACTTCGTAAAGTTGTATAGATGGAAAGAAGAGCAATGAAAGGAGGGTTATATTTGTAACATAACAAATGACCGCAGTAGAATAAACTGGGTACACAGCTTTTATAAATCTGAGAAGTTGTAGTCATAGCAAGTCGGATTATAACTCTAATGAGTCTTGAAAGGTTGCTCCAGTTTGATATCTCTAGTAGCTATTGAAGCTAGGAGTAGAACCAAGATCTCATTATAAATCCAAGTGTGTACTCGTGATAATGATGTTTCTCTCAAGTTTAAAAATAGCGTATATGTGCATAAAGTTGAGAACAAAGAACAACATTTGACTAGACACCCAGCTAATCAACCACACTAATATAAGCATATTAAGAAGAAGTAATGTTCTTCTCTCGATGCTTAAGTGGTGCTAGATTTAGTGGGAGCTAGCCCTTCGTCTAAATGTCATAAACAACCATTGTATGACAATGCTTTGAATCTGAGCTTCAAGATTCAAGTCCACATCATTATTATGGATAATGATGAGTATATATAAAATATGCACACTTTATTACTATAAGTAACGAACCTTGTTGGATTCCACCGCAATCTAATGTTATTCGAGAGGCTTGCTGGATACATGATCCAAACAAGAAAACAACCAGATACTCTCATCCCTAGTTGGCAAGCCACTGAACAGAATCAAACACCAACGACTAGTATGTGCTTGATTGTGTTGACCAATTCCTTGTATCAAACGGAGTATGGATACTCTAATCAATCACATGGGTTTATGAAATTGGAACTGCTTCAAGCCGTAATACTAGACTATGTCCAATGAGAGAACTTGAAGATAGAATATCTATGTCCCAAGAAGATTCTCACAGAGCTTATGTTGAATTGCGATTCTTAGACCTAAGTGATAGGATTTCATGGGCAATCGAGCGCACTTTCGACATTTTCAAACTCTCTTTGTAACAAAAGAGGATCTCATAGCGGCATATGTTGAGTATAATATAAGAGTATAAATGGAAACCTAGGTACAATAGAGGATTTATGCAACCTGATATTTTGGTAGATTTCTGGATTCTTTGAGAGTTAAGGTGATTTAGTACACTATCAGCTATGAGCTGGATATCACATTAACTTGTCTATTACCAAGACAACTGCGGGTGCAAGAGTTTGGTGACACATATCTTACCATAGCTTGACTGTTGAAATCGCGTATCGAAGGAATCGTTGATACTAGATCATAAATCGTCCAAGGGCAAGTGGGAGTGTTGGAACTAAGAGATATTAGATCTCATGAAAAATGCCCGTTGAACAATTTAGATTGTACAACCGATTTATACATTCAAACTATAAGTTCAATATGTTAATTGCTGACAATTAATATTTAGGATTCTACTGGTATCGACATCGTGGGTTACGGCGGATTACTTTCTTAGGCCCCGCCATAATTTAGAGAGAGTATTGATACAATAGTTGGCTAACATTGTTTAATATATTGTTATTGTCGATCTGTCATAAGAGGTCACACACAAACAGTAAACATAACTAATAATAAAAGTATTATAACTTCCCGGGTCTAAAGTGAAACATAAAGGAAACATACAGGGTGAAAAATTAATTCCAGGGACTTGTTTAAGTCGGCTAGGCAGTAGAGAATTGGATGGGGATGGAGGAGTTTTTATCTTCTTAAACTCTAATTGCTTCTGTTTTATAAACAGAGAGCTACCCTCCTCATAATATTTGCTCATGCTCTTGACTTTTGAAGTCAAAAGCAAATTTCCTCTCCACCCCTTAGCCCTGACTAACCTCCCTTAGGGAAGAAAAAATAGTTTTTCTTAGTTGTTTCGTTTCACGTTAATCGTTCTAGTAAAATGCACGGAGGAGTTCAGGTTAATTTGTTGGTGTGGACTTTCTTGGAGATACTCTATTTTGGGTATTCGAGCTCACATGTTTTTCCCTAGCCATTAAAATATTCCAGAAGAAAGGTACACACTTGTAATTCGTATTTATTGTTTTTGTATAATCCGTAGTATCTGGGATTCACATTCAATTAGTTTAGAACTAGTTAGATTCGATTATAAAACACCAATAATTTTAACCATTATTTTTTCAGCTAATGAACTAGAGTCGTAGAAGCCGTGTTATTGGGGTTATGAGTTTTTATTCAATAATTTAGAGATCAAAGTATAACTATTTGTAACATATTGAGGGTAAAAGGGCAATTCTAACCCTGTTGAAGATCAAATTATAATTTATTTATTTTTTAATATCGGAGTAGATCAACCATTTTCACTTCAAAAGCAAAAAAAAAAAATGCATTTATGCAAATTACTAGAAACTATCGTCACTACACTTCTACAAAACATATACACTGACATAGGTATATTGCATTTAGCCAGTCTGATTTGATTACTTGAGCATAATCATTTTCCTCTCATAAATTTTATATGTATTATACTTAGTGGATCAAGAAAATTATTGACTAATACAGATAATCTCTCCTCTGCTCCTCACATTTTCTCTGATCTCTAACCATATGAAAACCCATAAAGCACACAGAACTGAGACAAACCATCTGAAACATTCCTTTTCCAGCTTTAAAAAACACTTGAAAGACAGCTACTTGTTGTTTCTCTCTTGGAAAATATACCCCCCTTTCTCTCTCCCCCTCTTTCTCTCTCTTTTTCTTGTTCATCAGCTCCATTATCATCATCCCATGGATACTGCTCAATGGTCTCAGGTATAGAGATCTTTCATTAATTCTTGATTATTGTTGATCCCTATGTTTATAGCCTATTGTTTTGTTTTATTAATAGCTAAGGACTAATTTGTTATGGCTATGGCGTGAAGTAGATCGTTGCCCTTTATTATTATTGGTCCCCTTTTTTCAATCCTTATGAAGTGAAAAGCTTCTGACTTTTTTGTTTGTATCTCTAGATTATTTTACTTGAGCTTATTTTTCATTGTTTGATCTTTTAGTTGTTAGACATTATTTGGTATCTTCTTTTAACTTTGTTGTTGCTTTTTGGCACTTTAATTAGGAGACAGAGGTGAAACCAATGGAAGAGATATTAGTTGTTCCAAATAATGCATGCTCATCAAAGACTTCTAATTCCTTAGATAGTAAAGTGAGGCCTCTAAAAGATCAAGTTCATAATTGTCCAAGATGCAATTCAACCAACACAAAATTTTGCTACTATAACAATTATAGCCTCTCACAACCAAGGTTCTTTTGCAAGGCATGTAGAAGATATTGGACTGCAGGTCAGTACCGGACTTCCTTTGTTCAAGCTTATTATTGTTCAATCGAACACCTTTAATATTTCATAAATGAAAATTAACATCGTAATTATATATTAACTAAATTTTTTACATTAAATAATAAAAATATTGAGATTTTTGTGTTATTTCTATTTGTATTTTATGATTGTTAAAAAAATTAAATTTTATGATGAAGGGTCGATAATTCAGACACCACTACTAATGTTCTAGACTCGTCCTGGTGGTGCAGGTGGATCTCTTAGAAACATTCCCGTTGGGGGAGGTTCAAGAAAGAACAAAAGATCAGCAACAACTTCATCTTCTTCTACTTCTTCAAAGAAAATTTCCCATGATCTAGTAGTAACCCCACATGTTAATAATCATTCTCAAACTCAAGATCATTCTCAAAACCCTAATATGAAATTCCATGAAGGTCAAGATCTCAACTTGGGTTTCCCCTCAGTTCAAGATTTCAAAACTATCAATGATTTGATCCACGTTCCAAACTTTGATAATGACCCCAACAAGAAGGAAAACTTACCCTCTTCAACAAATTCATCATCTCAACTTTCAGCATTGGAACTTTTGACTGGGATGACATCATCAACAAGAGGATTTAATAATTCTTTTTTTCCAATCCAACCAATTGGTGATCCAAGATTCTCTTTGCCAGAGCTGAAGCCTTCTTTGCATTTTACACTGGATGGAATTGGAAGTAGTGGATTTGGGAGCCTCCAAACTAGTATCCAAGAATCTAGTGGAAGGATTTTGTTTCCCTTTGAAGACTTGAACTTGAAGCAAGGACCAACTACTACTTCAACTGCTACTGAAAATAATGTTGAGCAAAATAAAGATCAAAATCATGGTGCTGAATCTACAGGATATTGGAATGGAGTGTTAGGAGGAGGAACATGGTAAACAATTACTTTCAATAATCTATTATACTAATATATAGTAGTATGTAATTTTTTCTTTTGTGTGTCTAATCTTTGAAAGTGGTCTTGTTTGGGTTCTTGGAAATCCGAAATCTAACTTATGATTGGTTAAAATGAATTATTTTCTCGTCCTTATATCTCGTGTCAACTGAACTAACTTAGTGGTTTGGTTAAAATGGGTTTATTGAAATAACCCTTTTTTTTCTCACTAGATTATAGTTGAGATTTTTAGAATATTGAATTAAAAATGAAGCTTTGATTTTGTAAGGGCAGAAAATGTAAGGAAAGTAAGCATTCTGCTTCATACCCTTCATTTGATATATAGTGCCTCTCCTATAGTCCTATGTAGCTGTCTTAGCTGTGAGAAAAAGGAGGAAACTGAGTGACATTTGTATCGTACCTGATTGCTTGAGTTTTCCATTTGTAACATAATGTGTAAAATCGAAATGTTATAATCTTGTGGTAGTTTGTGTTTGCTGTTTTCGATATCAATTTTCTTGATCTGTTTCTCATTTGATTGCCACTTTATCTTTATGTTCAGCGTATATCCTTCCATTTGTGGCTCAATAATTGGAATTAATCTTTTACCATTCCATTAAGTATTAAGAATTCATGCAATTTTACAAACAACTAATTGGTCATAGGCAGTCATGAAGGAGCAAAGGGCCTTAAAAAGTAATCGATCCTTCCATCCACAAAAATTGTTAAATTTGACTTTTGATAGTTGTATTTTTAAACCTTTGATCTTAAATATATTTGTTTGTATCGCATAATATTTCAAAAATATATCAATAAAAGAGTTTGAAATATATTTTTATTGATATAGTTTTCTACTGGGCATTATATAATAAAAAAAAATATTTACGCTTAAAATTTAAAAGGTACAATTAGTAGTAAGTGATACGTAATTTGTATGATTTCACATTTGATAGATTCAATGTGATAGTATATATATGGAATTCGTAAACATTGCATAGTCTGGCGCTGAATGCGTCCAAGTTCTAACCACTATGTATGTAGTATGTGTCAGACTGTCAACTGCTACTACCAAATAACTGATGGGAGTTTAGCTTACAAGTTGCAAATTGTTGTTTATAAAATTAATTAAGTTTAACTCATAATTTTTACCTCAAAGTAATTGGGTGAATACACATACTGTTATTTTTATTGAGAATGAAATTTACTGAGATAAAGAAGGGAGATATCATTTTGAAGGCACGATTATAAAAGACACACAATTGGACTTACTTTTCCATATTAAAACGATACGAACGGGTGCATCATCTGATCGCTTGGCATTTGAACGGAAGCATGAACTAATTTCCAAAGTCTTGTGACTTTGAAATGGTTTTCACAGATGATGAATGAGCATTGCTTGTCCAACGATATGATGCATGTTGGCTTTCTCAGCTTTTTTCTATCTACTAAAAAAAGATTTGAGAAAGATCTGTCAAACAAAACTTTAATTATTCTATGGTTCATGCTTTGGGGCCCATAAAACATTCTCCTAGGCATTTGTGCTCAAGGAATAATCATCCCCACTTACTCATTCCACTATGGGATCTGAGCCACAAGTATTTAATTTCATTTAGAGTACAGTTACAAGGAATATAATATGCTCAAATCTCTTGATGTCTGTAAGCCACTCCCTGTGCATAATCACCGCCCATATATATTGATGTACCTCGTTGTCGTCAAGCTTGTTTTCCTTTTGTTAGTACATACTTTATACGTATTTACTTTGGTTTTAAAACATAAAACATCTAGGTTTACATTTTTCAATATCATTAAGAGACTTCAGTTAAATGAGATAATTAAGTGGGATAAAAGAGGTTGTATATATGGTAATCCTTTTATTTTTTTAATTGTCATTTTAATTATTTTCAAGTCAATTAAGAATTAATTGATAATGTATGACCGTTTACATATACATTCCTAATTAATGAATCAAACAATAATTTAATGAATGTATTGGTATTAGAAGTTTTTATTACATATACATTAAATAGGGGTTTTAAAGAAAAAATCAATCAAATATTGCATTTGAATTATTCCAAAATGACAAGTATTTTAAAATAATTTTTTTTCAAGGACGGATGACAACTAAAAAAATCGAAGGAAATATATATACACTTTTATATATGGGAATTAATAGGGAGGTGATTTTCGAATTAGTTCAAGGGTGAACTACAAATAATCTATTATAAAGTATATCTCAATAGATAAGAAAATGAAAATAATATAATAAATTATTTTAATTTATTTCATCATATTTTATTAACTTAAAATCTTTGACTAAATAGAAAGTGAAAATAAATCGAAATGGTTGGAAATAAATAAAATTAAGTGCTGGAAGAATATATTGTTAGGCAATTAACCAGTCAGTCTAACTTGTATTGTTGGAACAAGTGTATGTTTCCATGACATTTGAATGATACTGATAAAGTCTTGTTAGAAATCAAGTGTTGTCAAGAGAAATATAAATGAAATAAGTAAATTACAGATTTTTTCAAATATGCAATATATGTATTGTCCTTAAGATTATTTTGTCCCAATAATGTGATTGAGGTGGATTGAGCGTCATAGGAATGCTAAGAATCACCTGCTTTGTTAATGTCTGGAAATTAATGAGAAAACCTTTGTATCAAATATGATGATAGCCTTGAGAGAGTTTTGTTTTGGGAATGAAAAAGTTGAAAATGCAAGTTATTCCTCTCAAAAACTGTCTCAAAGTACATATAGAATTGCTCAAAACTGTCAAAAATCGTCACGAAACGGTTTGGTGGACGTAAGTTGGGACTTACGGCAATATAAGTCGACCCCCGAAAGCCAAAGAGGTAGAAAGAAATAATAGTTCGGGAGGAGGTCGGGAGGTAGCTAACCTCCGACCAACTCCGGAAGTTTGTCGGAAAACTCCAACAAGTCTTTTGTATAATAAATTAAAATACAAATAAAATGTGTATGATACTATGATAAAATATATTATACGGACAAAACATGTAGCATGTCTAATCATCCATGAAATTTCTATCACCATTATATTCGTCCCATATAGTTAATTGTGAGGTATGCGGATGGTGGCGTCGAGGATTAACAGTGCACTGTAATTAATGTATAGAAGTTTAATAGCTGTAAGTGACACAAAAGTTGCGCTTTAATTAAGAACTAACATTTTTAGTTAAATCTTACCAATGATTGAAGTTGGAGTTTGGTGCCATGCAAGTGAGTACAAAGTTGCTTGGCTTTGGTGTTATGAAGCCGTCGCAATTAATCAAGATGTTTAGATTTGAAATGTTAGTTTGAGGGAATAATCTGTTTGTCTCTTATTCAGAGGCAAGCGTTGATAACTCTTATTGAGATAGAAGTACGAACGATCTTAGTGCTCGAATCGTTCAGCCGATTTTCTCTTCATTTATACACCTACAAATATTCATATTTGATTGTATCATGATTTATTAACATTATTGGTACAAACAAACAAATATTTCTCGTTCAATCATCCCATAATTTACTAATGTTCAAACTTAATAAGATTTGAACATATAGTAAATCGTAACAATCTATTATTAGGCTTAAATTGTGTTTTCAGAAGATTTCAATTACTCCCAAAGTGTATTTCATAAACCACAATTGATATATATGGAGTATTCCAAATGTACAACTAGTGACTCCCTACGTACATAGCTCATCACAATTCTGTTACTTTGCCCTGAGAAGACCAAACTGGTACTCCTTTGGCATAAATCATGCATCCATTTTGGTGAATAATTAAAAATAAGTGTGTCCATGTGAACTTTAAGTTCTTGTATCTTTCATCATTCCCAGGTAATTGGCGTTTGATTTAGGTATCGTGATTTTTCTTGTGAGTACTTTTGATAGGTGTCAAAATATAAAATTGATATCGTTGGATTCGTTTTTAAAACTATTTTCTGTCTATTCTTTTTATTATAATTTTTGATAATATATATAAAAAGTAATTAATATTAAAATTGTGTTTCGAAAAGTGAAAAATTTAATTAATTTGAAATGGAGTTACTATCATATATGTGGCTGCCACTTCTTACCAAAGTTTCAACCAAGATGGATGCTTCAGGGAGAGAAAAATGATGAGATGTTGCATTGATGGCTCGTGCTTGATTATATATGATGGGCGGGCTATTTTTGGACCCTGCGAACTTTAGTCAAATTTCACTTCCTTTATTTTATCGTTATTGTGTTTCCAATATCTTATGAGTCCAAAATTTAAAATTCTATTGATTTTTTAATATAATGAAATAAATCAAAATGTTTCATCATATTACTTATATTTAACTGAAAAAACAAACAAACTAGGAGATAACCTAATAAAAATCATAAATATATCATGTAAAACTAATAAATACTCGTATATATGGATGTCCGATGGGTGACTTGGTGGGGGATTGCGGTGAGCCGCTGCCGGCATAGCAAAAAAAACACCAGAATCGTAACTTAAATTTCTAATATATATCATAATAGAATATGGAGTAGAGAAATATTACTTGTCATCCTATCACTATATTTTTGTTTGTTAACTAGCACGTAAATTTACGAACAAGCATGTGTCTCATTTCCTATTATAGCTACTGAGCATTTAAATGCGATAGCGATCTTTTCTTCTTTACTTTGAATATTACATGATAATCTGATATATATTCAATGTTTCATTCTCCTATAAATAAGGTTATGTAAGTAAAAGAACAACATTTCTTAATGTAAAAAAAATGGAGGTAGTATAAGTGTATAACTCATCTTAAGTTTCTAATATTTTACATCATTTCTGAAATATTTCTATAATGTTTCAGAAATAATTCTTATTTTTATTATTTTGAAACTATATTCGAAAAAAAAATTTGAATCATGTATGTGCCTACATACAAAATGAGGCCCTCGTTATTAAATTTATTAATAATTTTTCTTTTGTAATGATTATAAAAACTAAGTAGTCATACATAATATTTTAGTTTTAAAACTCAAATACTTTTATGAAAATAAAATTAAGAATAAAATAATTCAATGAATATTATTGTTGGTTATCTCACTGTATGTGTAATGCAAGAAAAATTTTTTATTATTTATTTAGGTAAAGAGAACAAAATAAAACCCTTGAGGGAAAATTCCTCGATAATGCGGGTTTCTGGAAATGAGAAGAGGATCATTTGTCCAAACTATGGATCACTAGCGTTCTGCCCGGCGATTTGAGATGTCTAACTTGCTTGATTTGACTTGGTCTTGATATTAACTTGATATAAGCTCGGCTTGATTTGACTTGACTTGAGCTTGATTTGACTTGACTTGGATTGATTTGGATAGAAGCTACATGGTGAATATGTCTGAGGTAACATGAATTTGAGATTAGTGCGGACTTGGATATGAGTGCAGTCGAGGCCTTACTTGGCGTATTCGTGTTGGGTGTATGTGAACGTCTTGGAGTGCTTGGACTTGATGCCAGGTCATGTGTCAGGCTTGATGGACTTGCTGAAGTGTCTTTGCGGTATGAGTCTTAGTTTAGAGCTTCCACGCTTTTGTGATGGGATTGCAGGATATGCCTAAGTGGAATTTGTGTAGTTGAATGAAATTTCTGCTAACTTCTTGTGGGACTTAGTAGTTGTACTCTTTGTCTTGATTTGGGATAGAACTCAGAACTTGCGTGGGGTGTATGAGTGATGGCGGCGATGTGTGTTTACGAGCGATGTCATTGCGCTGCTGGCCGGTGTAGCGACTTTTGTTGTAGTGACTTAGATCGAGGACTTAGGTAGAGTTTTTTCATGACTTTTAGCTTGTCTTACGACAACGTAGCGTGCATTGTTTGTAATGACGATCGATATATGAAGGTGGGGACGTCACGTCTGTTGATGATCTTGTCATTTCGAACGGGGCACTTGCTTGACGTGTTTTTTGCTGAGAAATCTGGCTATGAGGTGAGTATTCAATGTATTCACATATCTGAGGCGATAGATAACTGAGAATTTTTAGAATTGTTCATACAAGATTATGAATGTCATTTCTTAAGCTTTGTGTGCGAATATTCGAGCGTTAGAGATAAATATCGAAATTCTCATCGATTTTAGCCTTAGCGAAGAATTATTCTGCGTTTATATATGTTATTTATTTTAGACAACACTATTGCAGGTTGCGGAGGTATTTTCGACCACACGTGGTGTTTAGCTGGTGGTTTAAAGATTCAACTCAAAAGAATTTAGAGGTTTACTTATATTTTCAGTGTTTTTTGTGTATTTTAGAATGAGAATTGTGTATCATTTTTTTAAAAATGGAAAGTTATAGAACACAGGTATGATGTTGATTACCGTTGGTTTGTGGTTTATTTTTAGGTAGATCGCGATCTGCTTTGTTGAATTTTGGGGCAAAATCTGAACCGTCGTAGATTTGAGGTTAATAATTTCCCTCAAGAGAAATCAAAATAGGCACAATTTGATGAGGAAGGTTCAATTTTAGGTTGAAATATATTTTCATGTGTGCAGAACCTTTGGGAGCCTTGATTTGAGCCACATAACTTTTGGAGTCTCCATTTGAACCCCGAATCTTTTGGAGTGTTTATTTTGAACCTCATAACTTCCAGAACTTCATTTCTAGGCCCTTTGGCCGATTTTAATTAAATAAAATTAGGGGGTTTTTCGGGAGGCTGGGCCACAAATTTAATGGTGCCCAATTCGGTGATGTTTTCAGGAAACCTTGTTAAATGCGAGGTTTTTTGCATTAAATTGGAGTGCTTTCGATCGAGGAGACCACAGCCACGTGTCAACTTTTTGATTTTAATTAATTTGATGAAATCATCTTAATCATTTTAATTATTATTTAATAAATTTTCACTGTCTATAGTATGTTTATGATGCTTATGGATTGCACATGAATTTACATAAACTAATGAATAATTTAATTGAGATAATAATTAAAAAATAAATAAATAGACATGTTATGATTGTACTAAATACTTGATTGAAATTGATAATTGTAAAAGTCAGAAAGATCATCATTCCAAATCCCAATTGAGAATTGCGAACTATATTTTTATTAATTCACTATGGCAAATTCAATCAAGTATTTAGTACAACCATGTAAGTAATACGTTATTTATTTTTTCGATTATTATACCGATTAAATTATTCATTAGTTTATGTAAATCAAAATTCCAACTTTATTAATTTAGTAAGCGTAGATGCTTTATAAGGGGTATAATTGTAATTTAATTTAAGTAGAAATATGTAGCTCATAAATATTAACATATGCGATATTAGTAGTTAATGAAAAGAAATGTGAAATATCTTAAATATTTACATTGTATATGGTAGATCAAATATATTAATTATAGTATGATTAACAACGATTATTATAACGATCTTTATAAATTTGCGTAACTCGTAATTAGAGAGTAGCGCAGCTGATAATCACCTCAATTACTCCTTCAGAAATCGCGAACTTTTTGGGATTTTCGCATATCCAATTCCCACTATATATTCACAATAAACCCTATTAAATCACACTTATATTTTTCGTCATCGATTAATCAATTTCATCCCTTTATTTTATTCAATTTCAATTATCAGGTAACATATTTTTTTATTTATTTTACCATAAATTTCGTTTTTTTTATTATTGAATAAAAAAAATTATAATATTTTGTTTAGGATTATTGGAATTAAAATGACTTCTTTATTGAATTTTAGTACTATTCACTTTGTCCCAAAAAGATTGTCCAGTTTTGGGTTTTGATGGGTGATTTTAATATTTTTGCATTTGGTGTATAGTATTTTTGAGATAAATATAGCAAAGGATAGTATTTTAATGTAATTGTGTATTATGCTATAACGGCTAGGATTATTGGAAAAAGACGATCTTGATTTTGAATTTTAGTCTGTCCCAATAAAGTTGGCCAGTTTTGAGGTTTGATAGTTGATTCTAATATTTTTGTATATGTGTATAGTACTAAAAAGATTGTCCAGTTTTGGGTTTTGATTGGTGATTTTAATATTTTTGCATTTGGTGTATAGTATTTTTTTTATTTGTCCTTTTTTAGGCTAAATTTTTGTTTTCAAACCAATGGTAGTTTTAGCGTAATAAAATTTAATAACTACGTTTAAATGTATTTTTGACTACTTTTCTTTTTAAAATTGTATCATTAAACTTAATCGGCAAATAAAAAAAAGGAGGGAGTATTAAATATATCGAAAGATCTAGTATTTTAGTGTAATTGTTGATGATATAGTGGTTCGGATTATTGGAAGAAAGATGATGTCATTCTTGAATTTTAGTACTACCTTCCTCCCAAAAAGATTTGTCCAGTTTTGAGTTTTGGTGCTTCACTTTATAAATTTGAAGGCGAATGTTTTGTATTTGTTATGTTATTTGGTGATCAAATTTAAGTTATGTGTGTCAATTAAGGGTATAAAGTTTGTTAATTTTGATCATTGAAGATCAAACTGGACAATATTTTTTGGATGGGATGGAGGGAGTATTAGATTTCAATTTTTTATGGTTAGATTGATTCCTTTTCTGGGGCTTGGGTATTTTCTGAAGGTTTTCATTCGTTTGCAGATTGCTTGTTTGGTGGGGAGAGCGAAATGGTTTATTTTGGTTTTGATTAAGTCTGTTTGGTTAAAAAGTTAAGGATGGAGAATTGCGAGGAGGATATTGTTGAAGTATCTCCTTGTAAACGCTATATTCGGGTACATATCACCTTTATTTGATTGATGTTGTTTTCATTATGATCTGATTTGTTGAGATGACTAATCTTTCTGTTTATTATTTTGATCAGGGTTTCTGAATTTTATCAATTTCATTATGATCTGATTTGTTGAGATGACTAATCTTTCTGTTTATTATTTTGATCAGGGTATCAGAATTTTATCGATTTTATTACAAGGATGTTTTTATGTTTGTGTGTGTGTACAGTGTTTTTATCTATAATGTGAATTTAGTTGTTCATTGTTGAGTGCACGGAGCACTTATGATCATGATTTGAATTTAGTTGTCGATACTGTTTTATTGTTATATTGTTTCATTATGAGGTTTAGTCTGGTATCATTACAATTTTCATGTGTTTCTTTCTTCAGTATAGTGAAATCCTGGGGAGAGGAGCATTCAAGATTGTGTATGCATTCTACACTGATGCTCCTTTTTCTTCTGGTTCTTTTAGTTGGATGTTCTTACTAGGAATTTATCTCAATTTCAGTTTCTTCTTTTAATTAATCTAGATGTATATTTTAAGTTTTGTCGAAGTGATTTGCTCCCTTTTGTTTGTAGTTATAAGGCGTTTGATGAAGTTGATGGGATTGAAGTTGCATGGAATCAAGTGTGTATCGACGATGCTTCACCGTTGCAGTGTCCGAAACATCTGGAGAAGTTGTATTCTGAGGTTCACTTGTTGAAGACCTTAAAACATGAAAATATCATCAAGTCGTATATGTCCTGGGTGGATCATGAGAACAGAACCTTAAACTTGATCACTGAATTATTCACTTCTGGGAGTTTGAGACAGTGAGTTCTTTTTGGCCTCCATTTGTGCCTTAACTTGTGTCATCATTCTAGTATTTGATAGTAATTAGTTTATGCTTCTTGATTTCCTTAATTTATCTCATCATTCTATTCTCTGATCTTAATTACTTTAAGCTTCTGTTTACAGCTACCGACGTAAACATAAGACTGTAGATTTGAAAGCCATAAAAAACTGGGCAAGGCAGATCCTCCGTGGCTTACATTATCTTCACAGTCACAATCCACCTATCATTCACAGAGATTTGAAATGTGATAATATTTTCATTAATGGGAATCATGGAGATGTTAAGATTGGTGATTTAGGGTTGGCAACAATTATGCTACAACCTACAGCCTGCAGTGTAATTGGTAACTGAACCTGAAATTTATTGTGTAGGATTGTCTTGTAGATATATAATTGTACCTGAACCTGTATACATTTTGCACGATTTTCAGGCACCCCAGAATTTATGGCCCCCGAGCTTTATGATGAAGGCTACAATGAGCTTGTTGATATATACTCATTTGGCATGTGTATGTTGGAGTTGGTGACCGGTGAATACCCGTATAGTGAATGCAAAAATGCAGCTCAAATATTTAAGTTGGTCACTTCAGTAAGTTCAATAGCTATCTCCTTCATAGTCTTGAATTCTTATTTAAACCAAGATTATTATCTAATTAGTTCATTTTCAAAATAGTTTCTGGGTGTATCTTTATGCTGTTTTACTGCAGGGTGTAAAGCCTGCGGCCCTTTCCAAAGTCAAGGATCCATTAATCAAGCAGTTCATAGAGAAATGTCTGGTACCAGCATCACAGCGGTTGAGTGCAGCTGAGATGTTGAATGATCCATTCCTCTCATCTGGTAGTTTAAAGGAGATGTTATGTGCCTCATCCCGTATATCAGATATCATTCTCAAATCTAACAATTTACCAAGTTGTGGACATATTTCCTTGAAAGTGGACCCCAAACGCAAAAACACTTCTCGTGGAAATAGTTCTGAAAGCATGAATATTACATCCAATTTATCAAGTCTGGAAATACAAAGGCACAATAACATAAATGAATTCAGATTATGGGGAGAGAAGCTGGACAGTGATTCTATATCTTTAACATTACGTATTTCTGGTAAGTACTCTTAAGGATTCCACCCTTATGGATGATACTCGTCACCTCCTTTTTTTTACTCTCTGTTCTTTGTTCACAGGACCAGTCAAACATAAGATCGATTTCCCTTTTAATCTATACTCGGACACAGCATTAGCAATTGCTGTAGAGATGGCCGAAGAGCTTGAGTTGCCAAATGATGATATGGCAATCATATCCGAGATGATCAATGACTTAGTTCTGAAACTAGTACCTACTTGGAAAGCTTCAGTTGGGACCTCAGGCTCTCCCAACTCTTCGGATGATTATTCACTTACTTTACATGTGGGTGCACTTTCTATAGGCTCAGCTTTCAATCACGGGTCCAATGACGTCTCTACTGAGGCAATGTGTGAGAATTATATATTATCTTCATTCTTTGAACAGTTTGAAGCAAGCCAGGGTTCTGAATCAGTTGAACCATCATTTGGTACTTATGAGACTGCTGCATTAGATGCTGCCAGAAGTTCCAGTACTGGAGCCAATAGCATTGGTGAACGCAACAAAGAATTTACTCCGTATGATTCTGCATGTAGTGACAGTGATACTTTCTTCACTACATCCAATGATATGAGCTCCAGCTTTTCTTCTTTATCCTTGATGGACGAGAAAGAGCTTTGCGATGACTTGAAGCTGGAACTTGATATAATTGATTTTCAGTATCAACAATGTTTCCGTGATCTGATGATTAAGAGACAAAAAGCCATTGAAAACATCAGGAGAAGGTGGATCGTTAAGCAGAAATTGTCTCACTAAACAGAAATTGGCATATGTCTCATGTAATTAGAAAATTTTGATTCACAATTCTTTGTTTTGATTGAGGTATACATATCTTATATTTTCTCCCCATTCTTTTTTGTTGAGTGAGGGAGATCAGCTTATGGTCTCTGATTGACTTTTTTATGCCTTCTGAATAACTTGTAAGTTCATTTGATCCTGCAGTGTCCCTAACTCCAATAGTTCTTTGTTACATCTATTTTCCATTCTGATGTTTTGTGAGTGTTGATTCATTTAATTTTCCTCTGGTCTTTGTTTTGATAGAGCTATTATAACAAGAAAAAAAAAGGAAAACTACAATGCTTATGCTATTCTTTTCTAGAAAAAGTTCCATACTGCCTAATTTTTAAGTAGGTAGTGTTGTTGGCTCTTGGAAATTTACTCAAGTGAGTAGTTAAGAATTTTCATCAAACAAGTCATAACTTAATCATCCGAATTGGAATATGTTAACTTATTGTTTTTCTTTAGAAGTTAGGAGAATGGTAAAACTGTTTTCATGACTTTGAATCAATTTCTTGAGATGTGGCATCCTCTTATTTTCACTGTGGTGATGGATTTGGTCTAATCCAAACGTTTTAGACATTTACTTGTAAGGATAGAGATTGAAAGTTCGAGCTTCGCTTCTCCTCAATCAGATAATATGGTAAACTTAAGTTCCACTTGAAAACGAGAGAACATTAACATTATGTAACATAAATTATGGAATAGATAGATATTGTTGCATCATTCTCTTTTTTCTTCTTTTTGTTGGATAATTGAATGCATCAATCTCTTTTAACCTGATATGAGCAATCATGTATATCTTGTCAATAATGACATGTTCTATTAGCAGAGCATTGATCAGAATTCAGAAGAATAAAACTATAAAAGCAAGAAGTGACAAGAATTTAATTTTGCAATCAATTAAAAAACACAAACAATAACATACACAATTCTTATTTACAAGATCCCTAATTTCCAGATACAACATAAACAATCAACTGACATTTGAATTTATGAGCATTGTGTCTGCTTCATAAACATGATCAACAAACTTGTAGCACAATTTTGAATATGAAACAAGTTACTATACTTCATGCTACCAGTTATCCTTGACAATTTTTGATTTCTCCAGTATGAACTTCCCTTCCTTATACTTCTGTGTCTCCTCAAAGGCTCTTTCATACTTCCATCCCAATACCTCGCGGCAGTCAGAGCAATAGATATCAGCCACCGTGTGGAGACCAGTCATAAGGTGCCTATCTTCTTTTGGCCCCGTGAGAACGTTCATTGCATGGGAAAACAAGAATGCTCGACCATGTTTACCCTAAAATTAGGCCATTTGAGTCTATGTAATGACACGCATCATAAGAAATATGCTGCCTACCAAATAAACTCTCAAAGGTGCAACCAATCAAGGAAATTAATACAACCAACAGAACGATTAAGTCCTTGTCATTCTAGATAGTTGCACAACTAGTTTTGTATCCGCCTGTTCTTAACAGAAAGGGGTAGTTTAATAGCCTATACTAACTCAATGTTTCCAAACCTCACACTGTATCATAGGCTATACACATCCTTGTTAACTTCAATTTTCTCAAGGCAATCTAGTTTTGCACCTTGGTCATCATGAACCAGAACTGTAATCTTCCCATTCGTTCAAAGTATTTCATCCCATGATTTGAACCATTTAACATATTTTAGACCTTCTACATACAATTCTAACGGACTTAATCCTATTATCAGTAACAGGTTCTCAGTAAAGAAGGGCACATATCAAACCGCCCCTCGATCATACCACCAAATACCTCAGTGAACATAGACTACTAAGTAACCGGCACACTAATAGAAACCAAAAGCTCTGTGGAACAAAAGTTCCCCTTCAATCAACAATAAACAAATTTAAAAAATAACTACAAATACAAAAAGATGGCATCTTTATGGTTACATTTTCATAGCAAAATAAGTTAAAATAACTTCATTAAGTTGGTTACCTGAAATGCTTTAGAAACTATATCATCATGAAGAGCAACTTGATTTTTACAATTGCAGCAACAGTATAGTCTTGGACCAATCACTTCAGCCATTAATAAGATCAACTTTCTTTGATACTTAAAACTGCAACCTACCCAAAAACAATTAATATAGTAAAAAAATGTTTTGCATTAAAAAGGAAAATAAATTCTTACTTCTTCTGACTTCTCAACTCCTGAATTTTCTTTAAGTAGAAACGGTCCTAGATCATCATTTATCTTAAACTAACTGATCATCAATTGAGTACTAATACAAAGTAAACCATAAAGCAAAATTCACTAACAAAGGATGAACATAAAAATATATAAAACCAAATGAACCCTTTTAAGCAAACTAACATATTTTAATGAAAAACCAATGAACTAAATCAAGAATATGAAATAACTTAGAATTATGTAAGTTAAGTTGAATAAGTTGTACAAATAAGGGGATTATTTAGAATAAAATTTAGACAAACCTTAATAATATGGTATGAGATAAAGAGGATGATGGCTTCAAGAAGTTGGTTTTTTCCCAGGATTTCTTGAGGGGAGTTGACGTGGAAGATGAGATATGTTAATGTGCTTGATTCATTAGACTTTAACCGAGCACAACTATCAACAAGTTTCGATTCGAAAACTCGAATTAATGAAGTCTAATTAAAAAAAATATTACAATTAAATCCACCAATTTTCAATGAGACTCGATTATATAAATAGTTGATTCTTTATCATTCTAAGAACTTAAATTCGAACCTCATCATAATAAATAATACTAGTGACCAATAGGTTAACCTTGATTTGCAAAATTGATTATTTCAGTTATTATGCCTAACTTAATTTCACTTGAAACCATGTGAGGAATATGAAAAATGAAAAATATACAAACCTCAACTGTTTCATCACATGGTAAACCACCACATATATGGAACTTGAAAACAGTATCATCTCAAGAAAGGAATATTACCGATCCCGAACATAGCTTAACTGGTAAATAACTAGAGTGCTAAGTATCAATATCATAGCCTCTTCATGCAGTGTGAATTCGATCTTGTATTGAAGTGGTTAAAAGTAAAAATTAATTGAAGCATATCCCACGATTAACTCCGTAATATCTCAAAACAAATATCTCGAAGAACCGTTAATATGACAATTTCAAAGAAACGAATATTAACTAAACCAAAGTGAAATATACATAATACTCCGTATTAGATAAGGTGAAAAATTATAGTTAAAATGCAACTTTCTAGCTAAAGTTTGTAATTTATCTGATTTTAAATTTCTACTTTAATTCTTTTTCCTCTAAAGGTTTAAAGTAAGCAACCAATAAATATGACTCCATAATTTTTTCTTCCACACGATGGCCACAATAAACTCTTCACTTATCTTACCACCAAACACAAAATCTTCCTTCATCAACAACCTCAAAAACACCAAAATCTATACCTCAGCTTCTTCTTATGATGTCCCAAAATCTTTGTCAACTAGGTGCACCTCACAAGGAAGCAATAATGGAAGTGGAAACATGAAGGATGTCTTGTCTGGAATGGTGGACAAGAGAGTTGAGGAGTTATTGAATAAAGAAGAAAACAAAGATTTGTTAGATGGCTTGGAGAAAGCTTCTCAAAGAGTTGAAGTAGCTAAAAGGGAACTTGAAGAAATTAAGAGACAAGAAGCTGAGGCTAAGCTGATGAGGGAATATATTAATCGCCTTGAATCAAGAACCTCTGAGGTTTTCTTACTTTACTTAATATGAATAATGTATTGCAATTCAACATTCAATATGATAACTAAGCTTGTTTAAATCAAGTCATGGTGTTCTTGAATTACTACTTGCATGTTATATAGAGTTAAAAGATTTTATATTTTCCGATATAATGAAATAAATAAATAAATAAAAATGGGTTTTACACTATCTACAATCTTTATGTATTGTGAAGTTGTGGATAGCATTTGTACTTCACCTTGTATCAATTAGAAAACAGCATCGTCCGCCTCCAACACTGGTTAGTGTAGTGTTCTTGAATCATCTAACTGAACTTGCTATGCTATTGTTGGTTCATTTGAAGATTGAAGAGTGCCAGAAAGAAATATCAGAAGCAAAAGAAATGATTGAAGAAGCAGAACGTTCCCTAGACAGTAGCTCCGCAGGAAATGAAACGATCATCAAGAATGAAGAAAGATTGGAGTCTGCAAAAGCAGCATTGGTTTCTGCTTTAACTGGAAGCATTGCTGGACTTCCCATTGCTCTTACTAGGGTAACCAACAATGGTGAATTGCTACTGCCTCTAGCAATCACCTTTGTTAGCTGTGCTTTGTTTGGAGTCACCTTCCGGTATGCAATTAGAAGAGACCTGGATAATTTCCAGCTCAAGACGGGAACATCAGCCGCGTTCGGCTTTGTCAAAGGTAGTGTTCCTCCAACTCGGGACTATATGACATGAACGATCAATAGGTTAATGTTCAATGACAATGCAGGGCTTGCTACACTTGATGGTGGAGAGCCTCTGGAACTGGATATAAGCAGCTTCTTGTCGCATGCTTCTGGTGGGGTTGTTTATGTATCTGAAAATCTTTTGATTTTTCTATTTGCTGCTGTTGCATTGGATCTCTGCATGAAATTGAGGATTCTAAGTCCATTTCCAATTGATAGATCATCTTGAGGATAATAGAATTCTACTAGCATTTCATAGTTCTGGTTGCACTACAATCATTGACCCCCATCTAGAAGAGTGTCACATACAAGAAAGGGATCAATTCCACATTCTCGTTTACTACTGTTCCATGTTTTGATACAAAAACTGAACCACTGAACCTTAACGTGGAAAACGTAGATTTGAAAAGCATAACTATAACGATTACATACTGTATTAGCCTACTCGAAGGGCCTGAGGCAAAAATAATTTGATCTATAAGAGTGCAAATGCATAAAAAGAGCATCCACCATTTCTCTAGGTTTAACGTCGATTAAGCAGACAAATGAAATGGTTTTTAGCTTATTCATCCTGGTTATGGGTGGAAAATGCAGTTTCTACATGCAGTGATACCATTTCTGATTACCAGATCACTGTATATAGTTTCGAATAACTCAGGAAAGAAAATCACAGGACAAGAATTACACTTGGTTAACCAAATTTGATTACAGAGACATGAAGCTGTGGTACATTTAGTAAACTTCTCTATTAAGAGGTAATCTGTTTCTGTAATGTATAACTATCTCTGGTGTTAGAATAACTATCTCGCTAAAAAATAGAAGTAAATCAATGTGGTTTGGTCTCAATTCAGCATCCCCAAAAGTCAATCTAATTCCTGAAACCGATTAATAGTAAATAGGATTGTTAAGCAGAAGATAGTAAATATATATATATAAGCAATGATGACCAGCCATCAAACTAGTTTATAGATCTTAATTAAGTTTAGACCTTGTATTCGTTCTGTCTACTTGAAACTGATGATGAACCTGCACTAAAGGCCTTCTTTTGAATCTTGCTTTTCCTAGATGCAGCAAGAGCCTTTTCCAAATCCGATTGTGACAAAGGCCTTGGTGCCTGTGCAAAATGACACAATTGTAGAAGTGAATAATCGGGAATACGAAGCAACTCATGATTATGAAATTGAACATATTGTATTTACGAAAGAACAATATCAATTTCATATACTTGAGTTCTATGTCAACATTTTTAAATGACTATAGTGTCATAATTTGCCGAATGCATAATTTTAATACAACTAACTGCAAAGAACTTTAAATGGGGAAAATCGTACATGTGTCGTAATCTTTTAGCAAGTAAAAGTTGTAACTTAGCCATTGACTAACACAAAACAACCCGTCTAGGGCTTACATTTGGTAGAGCTTACACGGATTTCACTCTGGGTTTCTGTCACTATTTGGATCTAAAACAAAGTATTATGTAATTAAGAACAGTGACATGGTTGGGTTTGATACTTTAAAGGTGGTAGAATAAGGGGGTGTTTGGCAGAGTATCATTTCAGAAGCTCTAAAGAGTTTTTTTGTAAAAATAACAAAAATAGGTTGAACCTCTTTTTAGTTATACAACTTGCTGAATAAAGCTCTGAAAATACACACAAGTATAGCAGGATAAAATATATTCTAGTGATTGTCAGAATACTCCTTTAGTGTTAATTCAGAAAAGAAAAGAGGATGACATGAAGCAACATTTAAGCCTAAAGTATACTTACCAGTAAAGGCTTCATATTCTTTTCATCATTCAAAAACTCTCTGAGAGGGATATAAGTAGCTTGTTTGCAGAGATCCTGAAGATCAGAACCAGTGTATCCCTCACACTGTACTGCAATACGGTCAAAATCAATATCCTTGTCTACTCTCTCGCCTTTCAAGATCACCTTCAGTATCTTTGCTCGATCATTTGGATCAGGTCTCCCAATCTGAAATGCTTGTGGAAGGCGCCTAAGTATTGCCTCATCAAGGTCTGATGGACGATTGGTAGCTGCAAGCACCATTATTCTAGCACGCTCTGCATACATATGTTCTCTGATTATGATCAGTTAATTGAAACCAAAGTCTAGGCACAATGATAAGAGTTATTATTCGACATCATCTTCAGGTCAAGTAAGCAAGTAATGTAAACATTCTATTACTTAAAGCAAGGTGAAGTTATGTACAGTATAAAGTCTGCTATTTTACGATCATTGGAGGCTTCAAGTCTGATGCAAAGCCTTTACTTAGCTTAAGGCTCTAGATAACAAACACACATGATACCTTCATATTCACTGTTAAATTTGGAAATGGTTTTGAAAGGAAAAAATGAACAGAATAAGAGAATAATTATCCAGAGGAAGGCAGCTATGAAGAAACGATTACAACAACAATAACAATAATGATTACCGTTTACAAAAAATTAAAATCCCTCGAAAATGAAAAGAAAAAATATATATGGCCAATATTAACATTCTATAGGATGGATTTTCTGTAAGCCAATCTTATCAGTCATTAAGCAAAACCTCGCCTCATTTGTTAGTATTTTAATGTCTATTCAGAAGCAAAATGCAAGTCACTTATGACTTAACTGATATTTAGTTTATCCATAAATCTCACGTGAGATGTAAATCTATAATGTTACTTAAGGAGTTGCAATTGAACATTATTTGTTGAAAAGTCATGATAAATGGTCATAGTGAAATATCACCGGAGAGAAACATAAATTCAAAAGTCATGTCATACGTACTACTATTTCAAATTTGATTCACATTCACACCAAGACTAGCTCAAAATAGTATGAAGACACAAAGACTTACGGTCAGTAGTGAAACCATCCCACAATGACATGAACTCTGTTTTCATGCTAGTCATCGAGTCATTGTCTGATGAACGTCGCTCGCCCAAAAAACTGTCAACCTCATCAATGAATACTATTGTAGGCTGCAACTTATAAGCTAAACTAAAAATAGCAGCCACTGGAAAGAAGCAAAAAACAACCGTAATTAGAAACATCTTTGAAACCAATACTCAAATCACCAGCAGTTCGCAACTCTATTGCATATCATAAATGGTAAAAATAATTTCTAGCAACTTAAAATGCAGATACAAACATGACATTTGCATAATCAAATTGATTTCAATATTTTAATTCACAAAGTTGAACTCACCGAGCTTCTGGGCATCACCAAACCATTTGCTCATCAAATTAGAAACCCTAACATTGATAAACACGGCACCAGACTCCTTAGCAATAGCTTTAGCCAGCATAGTTTTCCCAGTTCCGGGAGGTCCGTATAACAACACACCTCTCTGAGGAGCAAGTAATTTCCCCCCGGTGAACAATTCAGGCCGCCGGAGCGGCAATATCACCAGTTCAAATAATTCTTGCTTTATCCCATCTAGTCCTCCTATTGACTCAAAATCCACATCTATGCTATCTGGATTCACCACATCAGATGCTATAACATCCTACAAAAAATGAAACACATAAAATAACCCTTTTTAATAATACTAAAATAGTTTCCAACTTTATAACAAATTACAATAACATAATGCACAAAATTCAACACATAAACAAACTGCTTTCTAATAAAACTAAAAAAAAAAGGTTCCAAATGTTAAGAATCTCCACAATAAAACTAATTGACAATAGTTGGAGTAGTTCAAGACCATATAAACCACCCGTATGTTTTGGGTATTTAATGTCGCACGGGTTCTCCTTCAATACCCAACCCACTTTTTCCAGTGATCATGAGGACGAACCCGATATAATGACTTTAATACATGTTAATACGGTTCCATAAAAAAAACCAAACCAACCCTTATCTCACTAGCTATATGAATATGAGGTCTCCAATCAACCATGTGTTGGGTCATCCCTTCTATTAACCCAAGAACTCTAGATCGCATATGTCAATACGGTTCCATATTAATTGAATTGGCAATACAGTAAGAATTCGTTAAATTAAGTAATCAATAAATTAATAACCTCTCTAAAATAATATATTTATCGTGTCCAACTTATATGTTAGTTGAGAAAATCAATACTCGATAAATTAATAACTCAGTAAATTAATAAATCTCACATGTTCATTATTACTCCTAATTTATAGAGTTCTTACTGTAGTTGGAAACTTGGAGTAGCACGGGACCAAGTAAATCATCTGGTATTATTCGACATAGACATATTCTCCTTCAATATCAAACTTTATTTATAAATTTCAATAACATAATCAACACGATCAAACCAAATCACGAGTTATCCCATTAAATGGGCTCGCCGCTTGTTATGAATACAACTTGCCCATTCAGTCTATATACCTAAGGTTACCCTTATGATCTCTAATGCGCAAAATTAAACATATAAAACAACGATGGCTTAATAGTCTCTAATTGTTACATTAGTTATTATTAAAATTGATAAAAAAAATTATACCTCATAAGGTGTAGTATGTATAAGAGGTCGGCCTAAGCGTTGAGAGAGAAGTTTACGATTATGGAGGGATTTTTTGGAGGCGTTACGGTTGCCGGAGATATCGAGCTGGCGGAGTCCGAATAATAGCACCACCAAGCCTAAGCCGGCACTGGCGGCGGATAGTAATAGGTCTTGTAGTAGCTTCGATTTTGTGTCACTATCTTCCACCATTGCATCAAATGGGGGGTTCAAGAATTGGGAATTCAAAATGAGATTAAGACTCGACTCGGCATCAACAGCTGAATTGTTATAATACACACTCCAAATAGTATTTGTTTGAGGGGTGAAATGACCATTTTGCCCCCTAATTTTTTTAAGTGTAGTAGTTAGCGTAAATTACATCCAAGAATAAATAATAATTCAAATTCTATAAATTTATTTGGGTGTGTATATTTGATATGACTGCGTAAAAATGTATTTAATATTTAATTGCTAATGATAAATCAACTTCAACATTAATTATATTATAAAAATCATCATAACAACACATTGGTCTTTGATAATAAATTTAAATAATCACAAAATTATAACAAAAAATTATTTTAATAGTATATAATAATAATCATATAATCAGCCTATCGCTCGCCTCAAGAACGAGCCCGGCGCCACCAAGTTCGGCTCATAGATCTGTTTTGTCACCGGTTCAACTCGCCTTATTAACACTTCAGCGGCGTGAGGGAAGTATCACATGCAAGTAGCTGACACAAAGGAGTCAACGATGATAAAGCATGAAATCCTACAAGACTCAAGAATAGTATAGGTTTGATTCTCGAGCGTATATAATTTATTGATTTAAACACTCTCGAAGTTAAATGACCCACTGCTGGTATACCATGTCCTTCCTCCTCGAGAAATCGCCTCGCGATTAATCTCCTCACAGAGTCTGTGGTAGGCCACGGCCCTAATGTCGTGGGTTCTGCTTTGTTTTGGACAAATCTTAAAAAAGGGAATGACAAGACTAGGAAAGGGTTGTGTGAGGAGATCATGAGTAGCTAGTATATAACCAGATGTATATATTTTTCATAGTAAAGTGTTACGAACAGGAGGTAGAGAAACATCTCGTGTTTGTATTCATCGATGTGATTTTGGTGCAGTTTTTGAATTGAAACGATGATTAATATTTGACTATAACTGTGAGAATTACTACGTATACAATCAATAAGTGATACTTTTACATCAATTGAATACGAAAGTAATTTCAAAAAGAGCAACTAATCGTATGAAAATCTAATAGAATCACATATCTATATCTACCAAAGAAAATTATAAGACAGATTAAACACAAAATATTCATACTAAACAACATAACGCCAGCTTACCTCTAAAGATCAAACGTATTTCATTATATATATCTTCATTTTGGAGTATATATCCATGCTGATGAATAAGTTGCATTTGTAGCAAATCATCAATCGGTATATACCGAAGCAACTAATATTAATCCACATGCATCAAAGTTAAAACCTACACTAAATTATGTAAAAATGTTAGATTAACAAGATCTAACACTTTAGATTATTGAAAATAAAAAATAAAAGTATTGAAAGAGGAAGAAAAATCACCAAAAATGGTGATTATTCCTTCCTAAAAAAGGTAGTTTTTTATGAATTTTTTTTTGGTGTGTATTTCTTAGAGAGACGTGGTAGTAAATGTCACTTCTGATGTGCAGTTATGTTTTAATAAAACGTTGTTCTTGGCCAATGAAGAAGACGACGCTTGGTATAGTGTACTAGTTTAATTTTTTGTTATAGGTTGCCTTTGTTCATTGAATATTCTATTTTATTGATGTTAAACTAAGTTGTTCGGTGTTTTATTCTTTACTAGTAAATTTGTATGTGTGTTGCAGGTGAAACACATATGAGGAGAAACAATAATCATTTATTAATTATGAAGTATTGTTATTTTAGAGTATATTAATTGTTAAGAAATGTAGAAAAATTAAGTCATAGTTTGAATGTGATGATTTTCCAATTACTTATATATTGGATAACTAATACAATCATATTTTTTCATTATTCTTATTTTTCATTCAAAAACAAATTAAATAAATATATGAATGCATACACATGTTTCTTCACTTACAGACAAATTAATTTTAATGTTTAATGTGATATCTTTATCTATACTTCAAATTATTCTATCTTGATTTTATGTTCAAATTATACTACTAATATCTATCTAAGTCATTTTGTCATTACCAAAATATATGATCTCCAATAGAAATCTTCCTACCATGAAAGTATTATTCTCTAATTATAATTTAATTGTTCTTTAGTGAATATTTTGTCTTTACTTTTTTGATAGTTAATACTACAAAATTAATTAGAAAATAAAGGACCATATAAAATAAATTTATAAATACTTACTAGATAATAAGGTATAGTTACAAAAAATTTAAATTAAAATGACAACTATAATTTAATTCTAATATGATAAAATAAATCAAAATAGATGTTTCTATATTATTATTAATGTTTTTACAAAAAATAACAATTAGAGATATGCAAGAAACTGTATCTAGTTTACTCAAACATCTAAGAATATTCAAGAAATCGTTTTACGTATCTAGTTTACTCAAACATTATTCAGTATTTCATTATCTCAGTTCCTTTTATTCCAAATAGTAAGTATTACAAGATAAATGAGTCAACTAAACTTAAACGTATTTTTCATGTATAACTTGGTTATTACTTTTCTTACAATAGAAGAGACAAAACAACCAGACTTGAAGTTCATATTCAAAGTATTAATGATCATATTTTCACTACACTATTACCATAATAATAAAGTTAGCATACTTGTTTGATGTATAAAGAAATTGAGTAAGTTGGGTTGACTATTTTACCTCCATGTAATTTCTTTAAAAAATTCAAAATCAGGTTCAAGCTTCAAACTCCATGCAAATACATACTTTCCATATTTTATTCTTATATGATAGATGAAGTTACTTTCTTGTTTTGCACATGATTCAAGATGAGTGTTTTGACTTCTTGGTCTATAGTTTGAGAATAATGGTTCAAAAGTGTAATGAAAGATTTAATTTATGTAATTAATTTATTCTAATAATATTTTATTTAATACGTTGATGTGATTGTAGTTTTGAATCAATAACGTTTTAACATATAATAATCATAACAATAAAATGTAAAGAATTAATTCTATTAGAAAGTATAAATATAGTCAAAACAAAAATGAAAGAAACACATATTTTATCTACACTTTTGAGAAAAAAAAGTTATAACTCTTAGATGGAAATACATATATACGACACATTATTATTTGGAGTTATTAATAATGTTCAATTCATTATGAATTCAATACATGTTTGGAGTTGTAATTAATTATTTGGAGTTACTAATAATATTCAATTCATTATTTGGAGTTATATATGAATTCAATATATTATACTAATAATGTTCAATTCATTATAATCAATACAATTTTCATATAAGTTTCAAATAATTAATTTTAGTTAAAATATTTTAGTTGGAATGACAACACTGAAGGTTCTTAATAAAAAATGAAAGAATTGGTGATTTTATCTAAACTTTTAGAAGATATATAAATATAAATATTTTAATCATAAGTTAAATCATATATTTTTTGTTCAAGTTTTATTTTAACACAAAGTCTCACATTATATCATTTTATCTATTATGTCATAATGATTTCATAGCATATTATTGTATTATTCATATGTTGTTTCAATACAATGATTATTTTATTTATAATGGTACAATTTTCATTTCATGCCAATGGGTTATGATAATAAAGATAATAATAAGATGCAAATAATTAATTTTAGTTCAAATATTTTAGTTGGAAGGGCAATATGTTCTTAATAAATAATTAAAAAGGTGCTTACTTTATCTAAACTCTTAGAAGATATATAAATATAGATATTTTAATCATAAGTTAAATCAGATTTTTTGTTTAATTTTTATTTTAACATAAAGTCTAACATTATGCCATTTTATTTATTATGGCAGGATGGTCTCATATCATATTATTGTATTATTCATATGATGTTTAATAATGATATGCATAATAATACACTATTGATATTAGAATACATAAAATTCTTGGTATTTTATATCAACCATAAATGATTATAATTATTAAAATGTAGTAATTCTTTAACTTCATATTAAATGATTACTATTTGTAAGAGTTTATGGATTAGTAGCTCTATCTTTTTTTCATGGTGTGCTTAGATGAATAGATGGTGAAGAAATACAAAGAGTCAAGAATCATTATTAATACATGAAGTAACTTATGCAATTAATTCATAATACATGTAGTAACTCCATTTTTTAACATACAATTATCATAATAATAACATGCAAATAATTAGTTCTATTTGGAAGGACAATATGGTCTTAACAAAAAATAAAAGAAACACTTTATTGGATTCACATTTTTATAAGGTATATAGATAGATATATAAATATAGATATAGATAGATTTAGATATATAGATTGCCTATTATTATTAGTATTATTATTATGGATATTAAACTTAACATTGATATCAAACTATTTGTGTTTCGAATTCAATATGAATTTGTGTAAAATACTTGAAACCATGTTGAATCGAGTTGAGAGGATGTTCATTTAAACACCATTTTCTCTGAACAAAAATGGCTTAGGATCTATCTAGATATAGATATATGAATTTTCTATTATTATTATGGATATTAAACTTAACATTGATATCAAACTATTTGTGCTTAGAATTCAATATGAATTTGTGTAAAATACTTAGAAATCATGTTGAATCTAGTTGAGAGGATGTTCATTTAAACTCCATTTTCTATTGACAAAAATGGCTTGAATCTTATCTTTATCTTTGTGTAATGATTTTGTTATCGCCCATTTAATGTTTATTTTTCAATCTTCAATTACATTAGCGATTATCTTTCAAACGTTATCGCCTACTACCTACAATTCAATTTTTTTTTTGTCATTTTTGTTTTTCAAGACAAAATTTTATGTTTTTTATTTTTTAATGGTCAAAATTATTAATATTCAAATATATATCCAAAAAATATAAATTACAATTGTTTTGGATTATATATAGTAGTAGGTACTGATAGAAATATGATTGGTTAAAGTAAGACGATTGAAATATTGAAAAAATGGTCAAATAATAGAAGTATAACGAGAGAAGTATAATGTAAGTGTAATCGAAAATCCAAGCGGAACCAAAAAACTGCTTACATGGAGTTCTTTGGTAGGCGTGTAGGTGAACCCAAAGTTTGATTTGATTCCCATTATTAGAAACAAAGAAATAGTTCGGCTCAAGTGGCTCTGTTCGATAACACAAGCGTAAGCCGACCAGCAAAGAATCAGGTTAAATGAGGCCAGGGGTAGGCAAATGCGAAATGAATTCCGGTCATTCATTTGATCGGTGTCAGCCGATTGGTCACTCATAAGGTGTTCAAGCATTATCTTTAGCGTTAAGTGCAGATTGACAGCTTTCGAGCGTATATTGGCTGGTAAAGTTGGTATAGTTAGGTTCGTTTCTTGAAATCACGGCCCGAAATCGCCTACATTATGAGTATGTCTTAAGTGGGCTATTTTGGGCTAAAAATGACTTAATGATCCACTCGAGCCAGGCCCACTAAGGTTTGAAGCCCATTCAACAAGGAATTGACGGTCCACCTACTATATCATGGGCCACCTCTTATTTTATTTCACAAATATGAACAACAACAAAAAAAGACTTGGAGAAAGTAAGGTATTTGATAGCCAACTTGCAACATTTGATAGCGACCTACCATATCATGTCATCTCCAAAGTAAGTCTTATTAAGAGAGGCTTATATAATTCGTTTTTCAAATTTGCAACAAAAATCTTATATCGGTGCAACTTCGTGTTTTCTACAATATTAAATGAGATGAGAAAAAAAGTGAACGGGAGTTGAAATGTTGAGAAGTTCGATCGTGGAATGAAATTTTGTTAATAGTATGTATTGCGAAGAAAGATTTTATTATTTATATGTGATCCGAATAATAAAACTCTTTTGAAGAAATCCTTCTTGGTACAAAGAATATTTATCAGAAAGCAGTTGGGGTTTGGTATACATGCAATAATCTCCTACGTATCTTTGACGTCTACGGTATGGCTTGAGAAACGTATGGACTAAATTTAGACTTGGGTCTTGAGTTAGGTATGTGTCTGAGACGGGGCACAGGACGAGGAGCTTGGTCTTTGAGAACTTGAGATATGGTCGAGCAGAGTCTTGGCTTGATCTCTTGATCCCGTGTGGTTATGAAACACGATCGTTTCTTGAGCTTGGATCGGCCCGAGATCTGGGTTGGAGTGGAGGATTTGGACCTCTCGGCAGTTGGATAAGTAGGCTGGTGGTGGTTGGTACACCTATTTGACTTGGATCGTGGACAAATTTGGATCTTGACCTATAACTGTTGGATATATTGAGTTGGTTGGATCTTGTACTCTTAAACGTGTGTGGTGGGACTTTGGCCAGACATATAGGCTTTAGAGTGGGTTCTTTTCGCAGCAGAGGCCTTAACGAACTAAACGTATCGATCTTTGGATGTAGAGCCGGGGGCTTCAGCATGCTTGATCACTCCTTTGATTTGACTTGGAGGGTTGAATGGGCTAAATACCGTTAGCTTATTAGGATGGTCAGTCTTTTCTCACAGTATATTCTGGCGCCTGGTGATATAGGAGGTGAGAGCAGCGAACTGATCTCTCACGAATTTGATGTGTAGGGGCTTGACGGCTTGTTTCCTGACTTATTGGGAATGGGCCGAACTTCCGCTGCTTGTCGGAGATACGGATTATCCGCTTCATGGGGAGTTGGGCCTTTGTTGGAGTGTAGAGGTAGGGACTTGACGGCTTGATACTCCTGGATTTGATGTAGTCACGTAGAGCCCCGGTTGCGTGTTTTTCCATACCAGCTGGTTGGGAGAGGAGACTTCTTTATTGTAGGATACTCAGTTGTCCGCTACTTGATGGTTGTAGTGACATGCAGTGCTTGGGTGTCTGGGTGATTCTCCCACTTTTGAATCTTGAATGCAGGAGGTGCTTCGAGGTGTGCGATATTTTTCTTGGCCTTTCTGATTTTACCATTTTTTCCAGCCCAACATATGATCAAATTTCGAAAATATGGGGTATTTATGACTTCGGACTTTGATTCGATTAGTTTAGCCCCGTTTCGGTGGATCGTAGGCTTGGCAGATTGATTTTGAAGCATGATGTGGACCGTCGGATATTTTGCATGACTTGTTCTCGAGAATATGGAGTTAGGCGCCTATGGTTTTCGTCGAGGATGAATTTATTTATTGACCCCGACATTTCTTGCTTCATTAATTTTAAGCCCGCGTCTTTTCGGAAACCTATTCGAGAGTTTAAATTAGATTTATTTAATGTAAACCTAATTTTAACCTAAAATTAATATCGAGTCCTTGAATTTCGGGAACCCTAATGACTCTCGACTTGAATTCAATTAGTGAGCCCTAATCGAAACACGTGTGTCGTGTGATTGGTTGAGATAATCTAGTAATAAATCCATAAAAATGAATTTTATTAATTAAAATTCCTATACACATAGTAAAAGATAATATAATCAATTAAACCATTTTTCTTATAAGGCGTATATCTATTGATTGAATTAGAAATTTCAATTACAAAGACTTTACCGTTTTTATTTTACTTTAAAGAGAAACAACCATAGTTTTTGTTAAACAAACAAAATTTGAAGATATAAAAGTTGAAAAAATGGTGAAATAATTAGAACGACACAAGAAAGAAAGAAAGAAAGAAATGTGAATAGTGAAAATTTATTAAATTTTACTTAAAAATAATTAAGATGACTTAATCAAATTAATTAAAATCGGTAGCTAAAAATTGCAAGTGGCTAGGAGTTACCAATCCCGAGCCCTAAATTTAATGTGAAATCCTCGTACAACAAAGGTTTCCGAAAAATTGTCCCGAATTAAAATTTCATTAAATTTAGGGTTCGAGACCAAAAATCCCCAATTTTATTGGGATAAAATCGGCCATGGGGCTAAAGTGAAGCTCCAGTTTAGGGGTCGAAATGGAGGCTACAGAAGTTATGTGGTTCAAATCGAAAATTAAAGTCAATATAAAAATATATTTGACCTAGAAAAAGATCTGAAACCTTCTTTTCTCATGAAAATAGGCGCCCCATATTGATTTCTTGAAGGGAAATTAATGCCTAAATATCGGCAGTTGAGATCTTTGCGCCAAATTAATGATTAAGATCGCGATCACGCAAAATCAAAGCCAGAAGTAAATGTCGAAGCAAACATTGGCTTCAAAGCCTATAAATACCCCCTAAATTTCAAAATTCATATCCCGTTCCGTTGAAAATGCGCCAAAAAACACTTGAGAAAATCTGAAGATACTGTAAATTCTCTAAGTTACATCTTTAAACCGCGGCAAAAACACTGCATGGGTGGTTGAAGCAAACACCTCGGAGTGGCCTAAATAGAAGCGCACAGAAATCTATGATTACTACCTGGCTTGATAGTGCTTGAAGTCGAAACAAAATCGTGAGAATCGACACAGATCTCTCGAGAATGCTGAATATTGAGGGAATAAGCTAAGGCGGTGATTATTCATAAATTACTTGAACACAGAAAAACCTTAGGTTTAATTCATCAAGTTCAGGATATAGGAAATACAGATATTGGATCTACATGGGCTGAGTCCCAAATAAACATTTATAAGACCCTGTCTACGGAGTGATCGGTGTAAATCGACAAGGTTGGGATACTCGACGCTTCCTCTTGATCATCCTTCTGGCCCAATAATTTCTTCAAGATGGATTTAATGCAATTTATATAAGCTTGAAGTGAGGCTAAATGCAAACAAGTTCATGCAATTTGTTGTAGAGTAATGAATATTGATTCCGCTTTTTATTATGCCCGTTGCGATAATTGTGTATCAATTCATTGCAGTTGGTTAGAATGAATTCTTTGGAACTTAGTGTTCACGTTCTCATGATAATAATTTAAGGGGTTATGAAAGATTCTTTGAATCTTACTCATTAATCGTTATAATAATAGTAATTGGTCAATTATTATTATTATACAACTTACTATTATACGAGCCTAGAAAGTCAGCATCTGATGATATTTGAATTATATTTCATGTATGAAATTAAGCAGACTTGTAAATTGAGAGATGTATTTCTCAATATTTATATATATATATATATAAATATATATATATATATATATTTGTCAAATATATATTGATGAACATCAATTGGTTAAACTTGTAAGTTTAATTAATTAAAATTGAAATTGATGAATAACTTGATAAGTTATTTATTAGTGACTTCGTTAATATTTTTAATTGAGCATTAGTTAATTAAAATAGAAGCAACTCCTTATTATTTCGTTATTTAATTAGAAGCATAAAGCGATGCAAATAAGTTAGCGAGTTAAAGTTGATTCTTAGCGAGTTCTTTATCGAGGAGAAATTGACAATTGGTATATAAAGAAAGAATCAAGGTTTTTCATACATGAAATCATGACCATAGCCATCCACAAATAGTAGCCCTCACATCATTTTGGAAGAGATTTTCTCTTAGTTTGTTCATCAGCTATGATTCGAGATTCTTGAATTCGGCTCCTCTTGTTACATGTGCGATCAGAGAACACCTGTTGAGTGTTTGTCAAGCGATTGGAGAGCATTTTGAAAGGGACACGTGTGGACATTGCTTGAGGAGGGGTGATTTCTTTTTTGTCTTCATTTCTTGTAAGAAATCTTTAAATTCGTATAGTAATTATGTGTTTTAGATTAATTTATATCGTTTTGAGGATCAGGGATGCTTAGTTAGTGTTGATCGCTAGTATAATTAAATACTAGATTACAACAACGGCTGAAACAATTTGCTAGAGTAGTACAAACAAGAAGCATTCTTCAATGACTTTATTCTTTATCAACTCATGAAATTTCAGTCACTGTCAAATCAAAAGTCTGCATTTAAACAGAAATATAGCGCCAGTACGAAATTAAAAGAAAAGACAAATGGCTAGCCGCGAGAGGTGAGAGTCACCGCATTTCTTGAGACAACACATAGTAAAGTCCGTGAGTCTAACATAGACCGGAGATTAAGTCTAGTACAACCCAGCCCAAGAATCTTATTTCTTAAGGCTCACAGGGCCAATGTCAAGTCAGGGCCGTCTCGAGTCATCAATCTTGAATAATGTCACTATTTATAAGAGCTCTTTATCCAAGTCCATTTCATGGAAGCTCTATTGAAGTCAAATGGAAATCGAATCGAGTTAAAGAACAATTTCGAATCGAGCCGGGCTCGTAGAAATGCTATCGAGAGCCCCAGTCAGTCAATGATGAGACGTCTAAAATTTTAAATGACTTGACTTGCAGGGATTTCATGGATTTGAATGATCGATGTCTTGATTTAATAAAACTGTACCTTTGAGAATTTTCCCTAGAAATAAATTTTATTTTATATCCTTGAATAAATAATAAAAATTCTTCAATTGCATTACAAGAAAACAATTCAAAAAGTGCAATAGCTTTGTTTTGACATACAAGAAACCAATTCAAAAAGTGCAATAGCTTTGTTTTGACATATATAAGTAAATATGTTTCTCTATTATTATTTATTTTAAAAAATCATAAACCTACGTGGCAAAAGTATTCGAACAAAGAGTGACAACAGCATTATTCAATATTCACTAGAGAGTGGAGATAAGTGATGCCTTTTCATAATGGTCCACTTTAATTTATTCCAAATTTACATGTTTCACTCAAATCAATTTTCAGGAAGATAACATATTAACATTGAGTTGATTGTATTTGAAACTTGTTTGAACCAAATGATGATCATCTCTCAATTTTCAATCTTGGCAACTGAAGATACAAACAAGTAATCAACAGCATATAATTCAGCTCCATCAGGTCGGTAACATTCATCATTTATTATTTCTTATTAATCTTATCTCTATGACCGCCTCTTTCAAACATCCACATCTATATCTACATATACCATTGTAGTGAATTATTTTTGAAACTGAACTTGTAATATCATCACTCGTTTATTTTTTAATTATACAACTTCTTATTAATCAAGAAATTAAACATCCGGCCACATCCCTGATCGACGATATCGAAAAGTTAGAAAACTATATACTAAGTATAAGCCTATGTGTTGGATGATCTTAATTCTTAAAAGAATAACTATGCAATGAATCTAATGATCTCTATACTATAATTAATTAAGTTCAGATGTCCTTGATAACATTATATTTCACTACTCCAGTTCAAAATTTTGAATGCAAATCAACCATCACTTCTATAGATTTTAGGATTAGATAGTATTCGTTTTTAAGTGTGATCTAAGTTACCACAATGATAATAGTTAAAATAGAGCTTTTAAAGCTGTATCTGAATTCAACCCTACCATAACGCTTCTAAAGGACTATCTGAATTCAATGCTATCCCTACTAGCTTCAAAAACACTATTTAAATTGTATTCTACCATAGCACTCATCTTAAATAACCTTTTTACATGATACTCCGTATATTATTTCCAATTCTCAATATTATGACGTATCAGGTATTAATTACATTTCGATTTAACGTTTATATACAATTACACAAATTCATAATATATTGAATCATCTCATAAAATTTATATGAGACCTTATGAACTACTAAAATATTTAAGAATTATTAATCTCAAACTTTAAATATGTCATACAATTAAAAATGCCAGAACAATGTTGTATATAAAAGTGTGAATGAGGTTGTGTTTCTTCATGCCCTTGTTTTATTAATTCTTAAATTAATTTTCATCTAAAATCTAAAAAGTTAGGAGTTCTAATAGAAATTAACTACTACTCCACTTCATTTTCTTATTTGATATTTTACCGTATATGGAGGTGAGCTTTGAGTATGATTATTAACTTAAATTATATGTTCCAAAATTATAAGAAAATAATATTATGAAATTATTTTCAAGAAAAGAATCTAATGATATAAATTTTATATTTTTTAAAATAATAAGTAATTAGTAATTAATAGTGAGATTTAATGATATACAAAACGTCAAATAAATAGAAGTAATATTAAGTATTAAATGCATACTTTATATTTGCATCGTAAGATTATCAATTGTAAATTGAATCATCAGCATACATCTGATTTAGAGTTGATACATCATATATATTTGACATATATATACTTTATAATTCCCGTGCATCCAAATTTGGCATATATATACTTTATAATTGTCATGCATCCAAATTTTTAATTAACTTAGTTTATTTATCTTCAGTCCATGTTTAATGATTCAAATATATGCATTTAATAACACAATTATTTTTGCTCAATTTTGTATGTATAACTTTCATGATTCAATTCGCAAGAATATGCCTCATATATTATACGGAGTATATTATTAATTTATTGCTCATTTCATCAATATGGTTTTCTCATCATATGTCACTTTACATCTTTAATAATTTGTGTTAGTTAAATAATAATATGTTTTATGTAGAACTATTATTATTATTATTATTATTATTATAATAATAGGTGTTAGTTAAATAATTATATATTTTTTTGCAAAATTATTATTAATTATTATTATATAGAACTATTGTTATTATTATTATAATAAATATTAATTAAATAACCATATGTTTTGAGTAGAATTATTATTATTATAATATGTATTAATTAAACCGTTATGTATAAGCGGTTACCTATAAATGATGGATTTCGCCTAAATAATAATAAAAAGTGTAATTGTTAAATGGATCATAGATATTAATCCACCTGTTAGTAACTTTTAGAATAATTAATACAATTGTGTAAACTGATAAATAAAAGTGTACAAAGTAAATAACACAATAACTTGGTAATCAAGTTCATCGATGCGATATTATTATACAGTGCGTAGGCAGAGTCGATAAAGAATTGTCTTGAATCTTGAGATTCTGAAATAAGAACATCGAATGTTACGTTCTCTTGTATTTGATACTACTGCATGGTGAATAAGTCCGGAACTCCTGACTTTAAGACACATTTCGTTTCCATAGCGTATTTGAAAAAGTGCATTAGCCTTAAAATAAACAAAGTATAACCAAGATAGAATAAATGTATAATGCTTAATTCTGAAAAACATACACGATATAAATGAATTGTTACAACGAATTGTCGCAGCAGGCATAATTGTAAATCAAGATACTTTGATTGCTGTCAGCACATACTTGGGCGATTACTTCTGATTCCTTTATCAGCGATCTCTGATCGCTGAGCTAACACAAGAAGTGTGTCACTTAAACGCCCCACGATTTTCTTTACTCGAGTTGAAGCTGAATCGGGTACTATGGTGTCCTTAAACGGTCAATCGATACTGCATTTGAGAGGCACGAGATACACGCTTGTATATCGAGGATGGATAAATCCTTATAATATACTCGACACCTCTTGCTATACTATTCATAGCCAAATCCCAACGTATGTGAATTTATAATTCTAAGCTTAAGGCAGGCGTTTGACATGAGTGAAGCCTGCGACTTCATATAACGTAGAAATGGTTGTATAACGGCATGTCTAAGAATTGTTAAACTAATGGATTCTAAAGCGTCATAGGACACAGATATACATATCTTTCATGATTTCGCGTGATCGATCAGTCTCTCGGTTATCTGTGATAGCCCATAAGATTGATCGAGCTTTGAAACTCTTACAATCAAGAAGGATTGATGTGTCGCTATATTTGGTCATGTCGAATCTTTGTCGCCCCGGACTATCGGCATCGACCAAAGGCGAATAAGCTACCTTATATTTCTAGACTTGAGAGGCTCCCTTGTCGACACTTTCGGGTTGTCCTCACAGAAGTATATGGTAGCCAGGGGTTTTATTTTCACTCGACGAGAAAATAACAGGTTATATGTAAACTAAGATATATAAACACATAGACATAGCGAACAAATAAATTGATATATAAAATAGTAATATTCAATTCTTTGTTCACCTCTTTTTCGTGAGATCCTTGGCTCCCCACTTGAATCCAAGCTTGGCTGTGACATTTGTTTAGGACCGATATTACATTTGCACTTATTCAATATGCTTTGCTGAGCGTTAGTTTAGTAAAGGGATAGGCTGACTATATTAAGCTATGTTTTTGGAACCACTCCAGACGCGCTCCTTTACGTATAATCGGTTTAAGCCGGCATTGATTTATCGATTATGCCAACTATTCATCTACCCGTGTACCAAAGGTACATGCAAGTTCTTACCGGACACTCTGAAGATGCCGCCGCTCTAATCCGGCGGAGGTTTCTCTGGATTAGCTTAGTATTAGTAAGCCAGTGTTTATCTGACGCATCGAATTAGGTATGCGCTACATAGTGTATGATGGACCTAACCGAGGCATAACGTAAGTCCTTACATGCTTGTCCATCTCATGGTTGGATTATGACTTGTTGAGTTGAACTCATGTCTGCATTAGAGTCTTTCTTGGAATGGAATTTCATATTGAACCTTTCTTTACCGCCGTTGACATAGAGTGTTGCGTGAGGAGTTTAATGGCCGGTTGGCTCCTCGATGAATTTCAGATTTGAGAATATATTTACTTCACTTGAACAACCGTTGAACAACGTCTATGCAATGATACTTGGTAAGTTAAATGATTCTCTTTGTAATGATTAAATGATTAATATATGCATTCGACATATAGGACTATGAGTCTTTGTAACTCCATTCACCTTAACATATATACAAGACTCTTATTCGTCTTTGATGAACCAAAAACTTTGATTGCCTTATCAAGACGAAGGTTCCAACTCGGGGATCTTTGTGAGACCATGAATGGATCTACATGGCTTGCAAACCTTTCTTAAGTCCTCTTGGGACATATAAAACTAGGGTGTACCACGTGCACTATTCTCTACAGGTTTCGTTCGGGAAAATAGTGCTTTTACATCCATTGCTTATCATTCATAGTCATGGAACAATAGCTAAGATTTATCCAAATGGACAAGCGTAGTCAGCGTGAACAAGTTTCATCGTAGTCGAGGCCGTAGACACTTGAAACATTTATGCAGCCTCTTATGAACATTCACGTCTTTGTCATGTTTCTTCTTAAATACTCATTTATGCACAATGAGGCGAAACTCTGGTAGGTAAATGTAACAAGGACAACTTATTTTTGGTACATCGAATCCATCTCGGGGCTTGTGCCTATCGGCCGTTTATTAGCATCTTTTCTTTACTAAATTGCCTCATAATAAAAGAGCTAATGCCGTCTCTTTCAATCATGAAAGCTTCACCATACCAACGGTGCGGTTCTAATGATCTACAGTTGGTCTCCTAAAGGTTTGTTCTCATGACTCCTTGTGAATCAAAAATCGGGTCTCTACGTGAAGATCCAAATTCTTGTGGTGTGTCGATTAGATACACTTTGAGGTGTAGTGACGATTAACCGTCATCTTGAGTAACTTCTCGAGATGAACACCTTGACTTCAGCCCTTACGGGCCGGATATTCCTTTTCAAGAAATGACTAGCTTGATCTTGCGGCGAAGTATTTTTATTCTCGTCTTGAGGTAAGTAATGGCAGTTTCGCTTTTGAATCTGCGATTAAAGTAGCATTTATCGGATTTAGGAACAGAATTACATCTTTTAGCCGACTTCTTGAACATAGCGTCACTTAGCCCCAAATCTGAGAAAGAAATCCAATTGAGGAAGCTTCCATGCTTTCAGTCATGAGGTATTTCATATGCTGATATAGTTGGATATTTTATTAAGTGTGAGTGATGCGCTTTGTAGTATATCCAAGAATTAAGCGGCGGGATAGATAATTTCATCGCCATATGAAACCATCTCAATCAAGGTTAGATTTCTCCTTTCGGGCCAGCGTCGTGGCGTTCTACGAAGTGAGTTGTGAAACAATACCACACTCTTTTGGGGTGAATATTTGAACCGCTTGACTTAAATATTTTCATACATGAGGTCGAAGAATCTTTATAGTCTTGTTCAATTGGTTCTTTACTTCATCATGAAGTTCCTTGAAGGATTCCATTTGTGTTTCATTAGATACACATAGCAGCATTCTTTGTAATGGTAAATAGAATTGCTTAATGAAGTAAGCATAACCATGCAAATGCCGAGATGTGTTCATTGACCAGCATCATTGGCTTGTATGATCCACGAAGCCAAACAACTTGCCTTTCATTGTATCCAATGAAGGTCGTTAGTCATTACGCGGTAGGCAAGATTCATACTTATCGTATGATCCATAATCGAAACCTTCAAGTATTCCACCGAAGTGAAGTTCCTTGATACGGTACTCGTTTATATGACCTATTTTGCAATGCCATAGATATATATAGGCTTTAAGCCTTTAGGTTTATGCCTTATCAATGTTATGTTCCAGACACATCTTGGAGAAATGTATTACTTTATATCACACGTTTTCTTACGAGATCTAAATGCATTGGGACACTAGTATTTTTACAGGATTAAACTTCACTGTGGTGGCCGGTGTCGTTTAGTGCGGATGGATTTTAGTATTTAACCGCATGCTGCGTTACTCGCCAGCGAAACGATCCTCGAGTTTGAGGCCAGGTCGTCAAAGTTTGAGTTGTTGAGCTTGCGCTTCTCGAGTGCGGCCGAGCGAGTTCTGGGTAGGTTAAGGCGGTCATTTTGATTCTACAAGAATAAGTATGTAAAGGACTAGCAGGTTTAGCGATCTATTAGTATGCCCGTACTTGATAGGTTAGCTAACTTGATTGTATTAGTTGAGGATGCTACCTAACGGGTGTATCACGATACTAAAAATCTCACAAAATGTATTAGTATCTGAGCCTACTATGTGGAATTTCAAATGGAAACACATACATTTTGAAAAGCCAATATAGTAATGAGTTAATTAACCCGATTATGTAAGCGACATAACTCTTGTGTTACTAGCGTACCTCACAGGGATGCTACTGGCAGTGTATCACCGAGCCTGGCGTTGAGTGGAAATCACCGGTTAAGCAATCCCGATTAAACTGACTTATTACTTGGAATGATCATCGAAAGCCCACAGTTAGTGGAAATCATGACATGATCCGTTGCCATACTGCGTCCGATACTGAATCGCCTGCCGTGAGTGTGCGGTGATAAATGATAAGTTTCCACAACTTTAAAATTGGTTTGATCTGGTGCTTATATTTTATGATGAAGAACTTCCATATTATTTGATTAATAATTTAACATGTTATATAGCACATACTCAAGTAATATACTGTCATGAAAATAAAACAAATAATACACATTTAGAATATATGATATGACCACAAAAATATAAATAATAGGCTATTCTGACACTTGTCGAGTGTAATCTTGTGATGCCCATTTTTGGAAACTTCCGGTGTGAGGTGGAATGCCATCTTTAATGCCTCGTAGTTTGTATATTTGTTACTAACTGACTAAGGCAACCGCGAGACTTGTAGGTAAAATAAAAATAAAAGCGACTCGGCCAGTGTGTACAGGCGATAAGCGATTCGCGGTTATTATTTCAAAATACAACTAGATCATATCTAATATATCCACTTTACATTCCCATTATAATATATAATAAAATTGAAACACATAAACTATGTATTTAATATATTAAATGAGTGCAGTTAAATAACTTCATGAATGTCATTAAGCGAGTTTAATACTGTAAGTATAAAATAAACACATCATTAATACATAATAAACATGTGCTTAAATGCATAATAAATAACGCGATCAATTATATAATAAATCACGATAAACACTTAATTATGAGTTGAGATAAAACCTACCAATCAATTAAATTTCAAATACATGATTAACAATCATATTGAAACTTTCCACTTTTTTTTATTATACGGATCAAAAACCCAATCACATAAATATACAATTTAAATGTATTAGAAATTAATTCAAAATTGATTCTCATAATTATATTCATGATATATATTATTAAAATGCATTAACCAACATATATATGTTTTTTGTGTTCAATAGTTATTACAATAACTATTTCGTTTATCTGATAAATAATTATTCTGATAATGCGTTTTAAATTATAAATATAATAAGATAAAACTAGCAAGTTTTATCTAAACATATTTATATTTTAACTAGAGATTGTTACCATGATTATATCTTGAAATAAATACATTTATGAAATGATAAATAATGAAAGAGATTATTGAATTAAACTTATTACCATTAAAATTGATGATTACAATTATCATAATAATAAATGATAATAATTACACAAAAAACCGAAATTAATAATTTTCAAAACGGATTAGGGTTTTGTAACAATAAATCCGATGAGAACACGACGAGCGACGGCCTATCTTAGGTCTCCGGCGGCCAGCGCGGACCACATTTGGTATATCGAAGAAGCGTCAGCGGTGGCGGAGCGTCGTTTGTACCGGGCGCTACTGACATGGCGGCCCGTTCTAAAAATTCTAGTTTTTTCGATTTAATTCAAATGTTTGGAAAAAATCAATTTGAAGGCCTTAAACATATCCAAAAATTCTGAAATTTATACCCGGATATTCGCATAATTTTATTAAATGTTTCCAGTTATAATTTTGTAACAGAAACCTTTATAAAAATTAGTATAAAATAAGCATTCGAGAAATCACAAAATTGTTTGGGATACTTAAACAATCAAAATTGTAAATTTTCAGAATACTTCTAGGCCCTGCGGAATCTGGGCAGAAAATTAGTGGAATTTTAGAACATTTAAAAGCACAGATAATAAAAATGTTTAGATTTTAATCAAAACATGTTTTAAAAACCCTTTAAAACTTTCATGACACAAATCTAAATTAAAATAATCTGGTAATATGTTGAACTTGAAAATAGTATAGAACACGTTTATTCATGAATTAATTTTTTTAATATATGTTCATAGTCGAGAATATACTTAATATAGTAATTATAAATTGTGTTTATAACAAAGGTATATATATAATGCTATATATAAATCAAGGTATACAACTTAAACATCTTTCATGTGATGTCATTTGTGGAAAATTATCACTGACTTGTTCATAACAAAATAAACAAATGCAACGAGGTCCGAATAAATGTATGTCACAGTACTTACAAGCCTTGATAGGAATGATGAGCTTTGTCTCGCGAATCATAGTTAAATCATTTCGGTAGCCGAGTGAAATGCTCGGTTAGTCACTTGAGTGGTTGAATCAGCGGTTGAACTGCTTTAGAATCTACACGGCGATTGGACAAGAATTTGAGTCAAAACTTGACTCAAAAACTAGAGAGAATATAGAGGGGGGGCGGCCTTTTGGTGGAGGAGAGGATGAAATGAAAAATTCTTAGGTTTTTCATTTCATCTTTTTCCTTATATAGTCCCTTTTGGTTTCGGTCGAGAATAAACTTGTCGTTTGATAAATAGTTAACTTTCGTTAAACCAGTAACTAACTTATTACTAAATGAGTAAGTAACTTAACAAGTTACTAACCCGTCAGTGGAAATAACAATTTAAATTGATTGGTTTTGTCGTTTGTATTTTCGTTATCGATATAAAAGCTACCGATTAGGTATACCGTTAATTCAATCAACTCCCAATTTAACAATCTCGATTTAATTCCGTACATGAAATATAACTTCAGCGTCGTTGTATGTGTGTGGCATGCAATTTGAGATAATATTAGCCTTATAATAATATAATTTGACCGTATGATTATCATATCGATTATGCATGAGATCAAGTAATTTGACGCAACCCACGATATTATCGTGAGTTCCATTTTAGTAATTTACAATTACTATTTATTGAACACTTAGTTTGAGTAATCTCATTTAACTAAAACTAGTAAATAAATTATTCTGACAATTGTGGAGCAGGTATAATTATATAAATCGAATCTACGTTCCATTACATTATCGCTACTCTCCCCAAATTGGCGGCTTATTAGTAAACTATAAAAGAGTAAGGCTATAGCATGGTGTTAGCAGTTGTACAATCTAAAGAAATTGCCAAGATTAGATGCATAATGGTGTTATCAGCAGTTTATGCAATCTGAGCTTTATAAATTAAAACAAAAGTAAATTTAGCACTACTACAATATTTTCTCTCAAGTATTTTTAAAGCTATTACAATGCGAGAAAATACAATAGTTAAGTGATAATCTCATCTGATCTACAGTAAGTGACTTATATAGATCTAGGCACGATGAACACAATCCTCCACATATGAAAATGCATCAATCAACAATACTTTTTATACCACATACATACAATTAAAGCTGCACAATCTTTCCTAGACTAAGCTAGCATGTAAATCTTCTAAATGATGTCCACTTTGTGCTATTAGAACCAACCACCAGCTACCGATAGTTGGAACCACACAACAAAACGTTTAGTCAATTTCCATACACTAACAATGTACACCAAAATAAAGGCCATCGTTTTGATGTTTTCTCTTGTAGTACAGTGGTAATTTACTAGTTCCTACACTATTTTGAAAGTTTACCCATTCACCATGCTTTTCAATAGAAAACATTTTCTATAGAAAAGTTTTGGAGATGAGAACAATATATCATCACTATTCATGGCTCACATTGTAAGAACAAATGCCCTAGCTAGAATCCCATTGGTTATTTAATTGAGATGGCAGTTTACCCATTTTGTTACTAACTAGTTCTAGTTGCACAAAAGCACCATAAACTTACTAGAGCTAGAATCTAGTTAGACATCTAGTTCGATCTCTTCCAGTAATGCTCACGAGTGCTTTCATTTCATTTTGCTCCAAACAAATTCTTTAGTGGGGTATATATTTTCGAAATCGACTGTTCAAGACAATTATTCATCTATTTTTTGACATTTGGTGAAAGTCGTTGGACACTTAGCTTTCAGTCCCCCATCTCTATCATTTTTGGACCCCCTTTTTTTGTTTGGTATTATTGCATATTCTTCGATTGTTGTTTATAAATGGTGTGAGTATAAAGAATCTTAAATCAATATTCAGAAGAGACTAATACCATCAAATTAAACAAATTCAAATGAAACTTCTTTTATTTTTCAAAGGTCAATTACTATATGTTGGATAAAATAATTTATAAGTCTATGATATATACACAATAAATTCAAAGTTCAATAATGAAGCTTAAGTCATCATCATCATCCTCTTAATCCCCTCTTAAATTTTGCTAGTACTTGTGACTTGTGAGTGTCAAAACTTTTTTTCCTGGCCATTGAGTGTGCTTTAGCATGATACACTCTCTGATCTATTTTTCATTTAGCCATAAATATCAAATCAATGTAGAAAGTTTCTCCTTTAAGCAGAAGTGGTAGCTCATTGATAATGATAAAACCCCCTTATCTTCATCATTCGTTACTACTATTTCCAATTAATTTTAATTGAATTTTTTATTTATTTTCTGAAACAAAAATACAATCATGAGTAACTTTTATGTTACATTGTAAAAAACTACAATAAAATAATATGATGAAAATATTTCTAATTGTTAAGTGACGTTATTTTATTATTTAATTTACTTCATAGCTGCACATCGAGGATAATATATATTGTTAGAACTAGACAACTAACTAGTTACATACATTATTACAAACTTCAAATATTATTATTAATCCATTGACAAGTTGCAATGATAGTCCCATTTAAATCACCAAAATTTCACCGGTTGAGGAGTCCTTGTCTTTGTTTTATTCTCTAGTCGTATTACAGATTTCAACGACCCCCTGGTGGACTTAAGTGGTCTATAATTTGAAAATAATAATAACATTCTACTCATGCAAAATATAAATTATACTATGTCGTCTCAATGCAAAAGGATGTCGTCTATTTGTGACGTTGTAATTGATAAATTTTATAATCTAATTTTAATTAATACACATAATTTTGATTTGAATTATAATTAACATATTAATATTACGAAATATATATATATATACTTCACAAGTCAATCATCAAATTAAAAACTAAAGAATTTTTTTGAGATTCAGAAAATACTTAAATATATATTTTTATACTCCGTACTTAATTATTATGAATTGTGAAAAATATGAACACTTATTATAGGTATTCCGTATAATCTAAACACATGATATGAATTAATTTCAGTATAATAACTTAGATGTATTTTCTATAAATGAGTACAAGGTCTAAATATTTTCTCTATACATTACCATATATTTTGACACGGATCCAAAATAAATTATTGTCATGCTAACTCGTGCATATTTTAAAGTTAGAATTTCGTATTAATTTTTAGATTTGTCCTCTGATATTGATATATTCTTTTTTAATGTTTTGGTACATATATACTTGTTCCTAGTCCTTAATCATGGTTCCACTATTGATATCAAAATCTATTGTCAACTTTTACGCCTTATTCACGCATTTGCAACCAGTAATGATAAAATATTCATATTCCGTTATTTCTATAAATCATGGCTTTGTGCATTCGTCAAAATCGCCATTATAAAGGCCTACGTGCCATGTTAAGCGAGGTACATATGTAGGAGGGTAAATCGCGGATAATTTCAGTTGATTGGGATTTGAGTTTACTTTGATATTTGATAAGGATGCAGCTCGTTTACGTGATTTGAGCCCAAATAGCGTGAAGAAATTTAAAGTGTTGGTAGTGCTTATTCAATTTTCTGGGTTAAGGTATATGCTTGGATGCCATATTATTTCTTGTTTGTACCATAACCTTTTATGATGTAATCTCTAAAATCAAACTGATGAAGGTCAATGATGTATGGCATGACTCGTGACCACTACAGTAACATTTATATATATTGACCTAACCAAAAACTAGGTTCTAGAAATTGTTGCATGACATGCCAATTTTAAAGAATCATTGCACATTTATGTCTAAATTATTATAGCACTAGTTACATTGATAGTTCTAAAGGGTTGTTTTTTTTTAAAGGAAACGATGGCAAGCTACTTTTTGAGTGTACGTTGAATAGCTTCGATACGATATAATATGATGCATAAATCGTAGTCGAATTAAATACATTTCAGGCAAATCGCGTGTGTGATTTCTGATAGTATTAGTGGAAAGATAGAACTCATGACACCAATCATGATTTAACTCTTTCATGAAACATTGAAGTAAACTGCGTAGAGGGTTGGTGACTTTATGCCATGAAATATTTCATTTAACAACTATTACTATTTCATCTTTTGTGGTTTACCATAAAAGACTAATTTTAACATGGTATCATTATTGTGGGTTTACCATAAAAGACTAATTTTAACATTATTATTAATTTGCTATTTTTTTAATGATAGATCTTACAAATTATAAAAATAGTAAATTCTAATATAAATAGTAGTTTAAATACAATAAACAAACTTACCATATAGGCTATGACGGTAATATTTTTACTTAGTTGAACACCAGTAAATTATGTGAAATCAGCATAGTGGACACTTGAAGCTGGAAAAACAAGCGCATTAAAAATCTCTTGAAGCGGCGTTTTTGAAACTGCAAAAATCAGGAGTATAAAATATACGAAATCTTTTTAATAGAAGTTCACAATCTGAAAACTGTTAATAAGTCGTTGATTTATTAATAATCGCTATGAATTTATTTATATATATGCCTTTCTCAATATTTGCCTACCCTGAGCTAGTGAGAGCTACATTCATTATACATAATGCAAATTAAAACAATATATTCCTTGTTTTCAGTAATATATCTTTGAATAATTAACTCGTTTATGACAATAAAACATTGCCATAGTTTTCAATTTCAACAAAGAAGAGGAATCTTCTTGACTTTGATGACCAGACAAATCCTATTATCACTTACATTTAAATCCATTCTACTTCCCATCTTTCATTTTCTAGCCCAAGCATCTTATATTTCATCAAACTACTATGGATCCTTCCAACCTCACTATTGGACTAGAGCAAGTATGGTATCTTGTGTCTACCACATGCCTCATCTAACTTTATTGATAAATACAGAATCTCACCTCAACTTGGATGAACAAATTGCTTACCATTTGGTCAAATGATAAGGTTCCTAACATTCAGATAATTTGCAGCATATAATATCACTTTTCTTGATTCAAGAAACTCCATTGCTTCACTAATCTTGATAAACCATCCCTTTTTAGCATAAATTCTTACCACCCCAAAAGTTTCTTTTTATAGAATTTCCAAAATTTTATAATATGGTACTGTAATATACTAATATTTACTCCACATGACATTTAGTCCATAATTTTAGTTTTTTTTTTATACAAAACAGCAATACTGAGATCACCCCAAGTGCAAAGTCCATGGATACAGAACAGAGAGACAAGTCTTTGAGTGATCATAATCAACCTTTAGAAGAAATGGAGAGGGAAGTAGAAGGAGGAGGGACTGATAATGTTATGAAAAGAATTCAACCATGGAGAAAGCAAATAACAATAAGAGGAATCATTACAAGTACCATTGTAGGAAGCATTTATAGTGTGATTGCAATGAAACTTAATCTCACAACAGGGATTACTCCAAACTTCAATGTTTCAGCTGCACTTCTTGCATTTGTCTTCATTGAGTCATGGACTAAGATCCTCGGAAAGGCCGGGATTGTATCGGTCCCCTTCACTCCACAGGAGAACACCATGATTCTTACATGTGCTGTCGCATGTTATAGCATCGCCATTTCAGGTTCGTTGCACAAAATTTAGAACTAGTATAACTGCAGGGACGAAACCAGGACTAAAATACAGGAGTAAATTTTAAACTATTAGACTATAAGGCAAAATTTGGTTAAATTTCACTGGGGTGTTTTTTTTTTTTTGAAAATAGAAAGACGGTTTTCAAAATTTTCATAATCTAGGGGCGAGTATCCATTGTCCCTTGACCTCCTCGGCTCCTCTAGATCCGTCCCTGTATAATAGTTGGAGGTTAATGCACCATATTGTTGTGGTTATGTTATTATGATATTGCATTTTTTCAGGTGGATTGGGATCTTACTTATTGGGATTAGACAAGATAACATATGAACATGCAGGAGTTGATACTCCAGGAAATAATCCAACAAGTTATAAGCGTCTAAGTATTGGATGGATGACTGGTTACCAATTTTTAGTTTGTTTCATAGGTTTATTCGTGTTGATCCCTCTAAGGAAGGTAACACATCTTGATTCAAAACTAACACTTCAATATTTTTCTTTTGGTCTTTGCATAAAAGTATGCAAAATATGCTTAAAAGTTGGTACGAAGGAGATGGAAAACACGTACTATTTTCATTGTAATAAAACAAGTTGGTGTCATCATCAGTCAGTTAAAAAAAACAACATTAACTCTAGACTAATTTTATTAAAAAAATGATGTCTAAAAATTTATCATATACGGATTACGGACTAATTGTTTGGTGTGCAGTATCTAATAATATCTTCATTTCTAAAAGATCGTTCATATTAATTTTTCGTGATTAATATTAACAAACTTTTGTGGACTTGATTAACACATAAATCTTTGATTTGAATTAAAATTATCAAGTTAATAATACTGTAAATTATGTTGGAAATATTATATTTTGATATATAGTTTTACAAAAATTTATACAACACGTTAAAATATACATGAGTTCGAAATTTGAAAAGTCAATGGATCAAAATGTGACAATCTTTTAAGGATTGAGGGTGCAGTTAATTTTTTTGATAAAGCTAAAATTTTATAAAAATGAAATATGATTTTAAAAGTAGGTTAATATTGTTTGAAAAACATTCAATTGAATTGAGATTGAGCGAGTAATATTGTAGTTGTGTATGTCCAAGAATTTTGGACCACGAGTAATGTACTTGTACAAAGCACCATGCTACAGTATGGAGTATTTTAATTTGTACCCTTAATTTTCATTATTAGCCTTTCTTTGAAGTAATTTTCAATTCATTTCATGATATTTGTTTTAATTATTTGTGAACAGATCCTTGTTATAGACTACAAATTGACCTTTCCAACTGGCATGGCTACTGCAGTTCTTATTAATGGATTCCACTCTAGAGGTGTCAAAGAGGCCAAGTAATTTACTTCATGTTAAAGTTAATGTCTTGTGATTTTAAGTGACAAACAATTCAAACCAAATAAAGACTACTTTTGTTATATTGGATCGACTATATGGATATGACGTGTTGTTCGTTCTTCTTAGGGGAGTAACCTTAGCAACTTTTCATGATCGACTATATGGACATGTCGTACTATTTGTTCTTTGTTAGGGGAGTAATCTTAGCAACTCTTCATAACACTTTGCAGGAAGCAAATAAAAGGGTTCATGAAATACTTCTCAATTAGTTTCTTGTGGGCTTTCTTTCAATGGTTTTACAGTGGAAAACAGAATTGTGGATTCGCGCAGTTTCCTACTTTCGGCTTAGAAGCATGGAAAGAATCGTAGGTTGCCTTACACATACTCTTATATATATGTTCTGCATTGTTCTCTGTTTTTCATGCCTCATGTGTATCGTGTTCGTTTTGCAGGTTTTTCTTCGATTTCAGCCTCACCTATGTGGGAACAGGAATGATCTGTTCCCACATTGTCAACTTATCTTTGCTATTTGGAGCTGTGATTTCATGGGGAATTATGTATCCTCTCTTTAGAAATCTTAAAGGAGAATGGTTCCCAGCAAGTATAGATGAAGAGAGCATGAAGAGTTTGAATGGTTACAAGGTTATTTTCACACAAAATATGCAATCTTTTAATTCCCTTTCTTGAAATTCTAAAACTTACGTATTTAATGAGTGAATATATTTTTTCAGGTGTTTTTGTCTATTTCACTTCTCCTGGGGGATGGCCTCTACAATTTTGTAAAAGTAACATGCATCACACTTACAAGTATATATGGTCAAATGAAACGCAACAATCTTGATCAAGGTAAATAAAATCACCGTCTCAACTCTCAAATTTCTACTCCATATAATTTTTTTATTGAATTAGGCATGTTAAAATTTGTATGACAGAATTAAATTTGACATTTTCTTTGCAGTTGGGGTTAATCAGAATACAACTGCCTTAGATGATCCGAGGAAAGACGAAATATTCATAAGGGAAAGCATACCAATGTGGGTAGGAGCTGTAGGCTACATTACGTTAGCCATTATTTCAGCGATTGCGCTCCCTCTGATGTTTCATGAGCTTAAATGGTACTATATCATCATCTGCTACATATTTGTACCATTTCTAGCCTTTTGTAACGCCTACGGGACTGGGCTGACTGATATCAACATGGCCTATAACTATGGGAAAATCGGTCTCTTTGCTATTGCTGCGATGGCTGGAAAGGAACACGGTGTGGTTGCCGGTTTACTAGCCTGTGGGCTTGTGAAATCTGTTGTCAATGTTTCTTGTGTTCTCATGCAAGATTTCAAAACGGGGCATCTTACGCTCACCTCCCCACGCACAATGTTCGTTAGTCAGGCTATCGGGACAATAATAGGATGCATTGTGGCGCCTCTCAGCTTCTTTCTGTTCTACAAGGCTTTTGATATTGGAAATCCTCATGGTGAATATAAGGCTCCTTATGCTATCATTTACAGAAATTTGGCTATCATCAGTGTTGAAGGGCTGTCAGCTTTGCCTAAACATTGTTTGCAGCTATGCTATGGTTTCTTTGCTTTCGCTATTGCAATAGATATCCTGAGAGATGTGTTGCCTAACAAGATAGGAAAATGGTTGCCACTACCAATGGCGATGGCTCTGCCTTTCCTAATTGGCGCGAGCTTCACTATCGACATGTGTATTGGTAGCCTTGTGGTGTTCTTATTTCACAAGATTGATTCACAAAAGGCGACATTAATGATCCCTGCAGTTGCTTCTGGACTGATATGTGGAGAAGGTTTATGGATACTTCCTGCATCACTTCTAGCCTTGATCAAAATAACCCCTCCTATTTGTATGACATTTTTGCCTGCTTAAATTTGAGGCTATCTTAGTATCAATAGCTCTAGTCTGTTCACTATGTAGACTGTAATGCAAAGGTTGTATATTAGACGGGGCTTGAGGCGCCTCCATTGTACCAAACAAGCAACAGAATGTATCTTAAGAAAACTACTTATTATGGAGCAATCTTTGAAGCAAATTTTTATTTCGACAAATAAACTGTGACACGATAATTGACACATCAATACAAAATTTACAAATATAGTTTGTTTAATATTAGTAATCCAAAGACCTAACCTACAATGCTATAACTATTTTTCATCTCACAAATGAACACTATTAGTTAGTTCCTCATTATATATTGTTTTCTGATTTAAAATGATTTCAACATATCAAATTATATTTCCTTAATTCTGTCAGAACTAGGTTGTTCTATATATTATACTCCATAGTCACTATTCGAACAAATTATCAATTGTTTGTTAGTACTCAACCTCGGATCATCTACGTTTATTACATAAACTCTAGAACATTTTTTCTCTCTTAGGGTCCCATAAGCAACAAACAAGAGGAATCTTCTTGACTTAACTATCAATTAATTTTCAATCAATGATAGCAGTAAAATCATTTTCATGCATTAGCGGGTCTAACATGATCTCTTTTATTGTTATTTTTTTAAAAGGTAATTTTTTATTAGGTCTTTCATCATTTCCTTTTCTTTTTGAAAAAATTTACATGGATCAGAGCTTATGAGTGATGACCCACCTCACATCTACTTGGACATCTATAAACTGTCGGGTAAAATATACGTAAGACGTAAAGATTTACGCTTTCAAATATTTAAATCGAGATAATAATAAATAAAGTAATTAATTATTTAGTAAACGTATAAATTATATTTTGATTTTATATTATAATTCATTTTGTTCATAGTTATATGACCCCTTATAATTTTTTAATAATAGATTTGGCCGCTTTATCATTCTACTTCTTCATTTTCGTTTAATAAAAATATTTATTGTTAGAAAACATCACTTTTCTCTTTTAATAAAAAAATATACCTTATGTTATTTCATTTATTATTAGAAAACATCACTTCTCAATTGATTATTAGTATAAATTATTCATAGTTTCACTATTCAATTCTATTTTATGTATTCATTTTAACATATTTTATTGATGATTGTCTCAATAGTATTTGCACAAAACTGAATAATATCAAGATTTTTTATAGCCTCAATTATTTTAGCCAATAAAACAACCAAAGAGTCCACACATTGACAAGCCCCTTGTCAATGTAAAACACTAAACGAATTATAATAAAATCAACGAAATAAAGATAACATACCTCTTTTTTAAAAAGTATATCTTGTTCAATACTTTTTAATAAAAAAGTTAAACCCCTAATAGTATATATGTGATTAATAACATTAGATATCCTTGTTCGAATGCTGAATTCGAATGAATTATATTGAAAATCAATGAAATAAAGATGACATACCTCTTTTAAAAAGTATATCTTGTGTAATAATTTTTTTTAATAAAAAGTTAAAACCTCAATAGTATATATGTGATTAATATTACTTCATATGAAAACTTTTAAAATTTAGACATAAATAACAACTTTAATATAAAAGGTCATGCTAATTATTCAAATAAACTAGTAGATTGATGAAGCATCGAACATTCATCAATAAAGCTGATTATTATACATATAATATACATATTCATGCATGTATTTTTCAAACCACAATATCGATCAATTATATTTCATATGTATTAAAACTATAAGGCTTATTTATGACATTATAATCTTATTTAGTTTACTAATTACTAATCAATATTAAATAGTAAAGATTAAATTTTTGTAATATTCAACTCTAACTAATTATTGCCTCTATAATTTATTATAATAAACAAATATCCAAATCTATTACTCCATCCATACTAAATGATTGTCATGCTTGATTTAAGTGCTCAAAATTGACAAACTTTTACGCATTCATCGATAAACATAATTTTGATTTGAATAAAATTTAATGTCAATATTAAAGTAATTTGAAAATATTATTATTTGATAATTTCACCAAATATTATACAACAAAAATAAAAGTATTTGAATTTCACATTTAGTCATGTAAAATCCAAATTTAAACTCGACAATTCATTGAGACGTGAGGGAGTATTAAATATGTATTCGACACCTTTATTTCAATTTTTGAAATATAATATAAAAATATCATATAATTTAGATATATCTCTTTAATAGTAATTTTTGGATTACAAAATTATTTTTTAATTTATAATTGAATAAGTATCATATAATAAAATTTAGTATGAGTGCATCTACTTATTGCATTAAATGAAATTTACTTATTGTTATGATAAATTTAAAAATCTAAGACAATATTATATCAAACATTTTATCTGTTAATAAGACAAGTTGAGTATTTTTATATAATTGTATCTAAAATATTGATAATGAACATATTGGTAATTAACATACATATGAAAGCAGAAACTTTCAGACACATTATGCTAGTTAGGAGCAACTCCAATTACAAGCCAATCATATGTAATTTGGTACAAAAATTCTGTGACTTATTAATTATCAATTGCTATGTAAGCTTCATTTTTAAAATTTTATTAAACATACGTTTGAACTAATAAAGCATATTATAACAAGGATAATATATTAATTAATAATACGAAATGGGGTTAAAACACAAATCACATTTTATAAGTAGGAGAATAGTCTATACTTCCTTCAATTATTTTGAATTACAATTTCGATTTTCGTAATGAAACTTTTGAGCCTATCACTAGCAGAACGAAAATTATAATAAAATAATATTTTTGAAACAAATATTTGACTTGAAAACAAAATGTTAATTGAAATGAATAAGAGGGAATAATAAACAACAATACTTCATGGAAGCAAAGGACGACAGAGTTGACAAGAGTATTTGTTTAAGGTAAAGTGGTAAACCACCATAAGATGATTAAGATCTATACATTATTACTTCATGTTAGTAAGGTTTCTTTGATTTCCTCGTAGATTCATATTTTTGAGTAACATGCACGATCTCGAAAGTTCATATTACCCCATATGTTCTATAAATTTTGATGATTGTCTTAAGAGTCTCAAAAGAAATTTTTGAATACTTTATACATTTCGAAAAACACTTAAGAGGGGTAAATTGTTTGTTTTGATAATAATTTGTTCATTTCATAGATTGAGCTTAATTTCATATACTTTCACAATATGTTAACTCTTACAAAACATAAATATGCAGATCAACCCAGCAGAGGAGCCATGGAACTGGACAGTGACCAAACCGCACTGATCCCAGTCAACGCATTGAAGATATGGAACAAGAAGAAGGAGAAACTGATAATGTTAGAAAAAGAATTCAACCATGGACAAGGCAGATCACAGTGAGAGGGATCATTACAAGTGCTATAGTTGGAAGCATATATAGTGTGATTGCTATGAAATTGTACCTTACAACTGGAATTATTCCTAACTTCAATGCTTCAGCTGCACTTCTTGCATTTGTTTTCATCAAATCCTGGACTAAAATCCTCGAAAAGGCGGGGATTGTCTCCATCCCCTTCACTCCACAGGAGAATACAATGGTTCTTACAAGTGCCGTCGCATGTTATAGTGTCACCGTTCAAGGTTTGTTAGTTGCACAACCTTAAATTAAGTAGGAAAATATTGGAACTTCATTAGACCTTGTATAGTTGCAGCGTTGTATATTCAATTTGGGACGAGTTCTTCTTCAATATGTTTATTTAAATTATAATTTGCTGTGTTTGTCAGGTGGATTGGCATCTTACTTGTTGGCATTGAACAAGAGAACATATGAACAAGCAGGAGTTGATACTCCAGGAAATAACCCAAGCAGTTATAAGCAATTGAGCATGGGATGGATTACTGGTTACCAGTTTTTGGTTTGTTTTATTGGTGTCTTTGTCTTGATTCCTCTAAGAAAGGTAACAATTTTTTTTTATACCAAGACATGATTAAGAAAGGTAACAAACCTTGGTTCAATAAATTTGAACTATTTCTATTGGCACAAATAATTATCAGTAGTGGCAGATTCAGGAGTTGGAGAGGAAATTTTTCTCAAAAAAAAAAAATGATTCATACACTGATTGAGTACTTGAGATTATGGTTACCGATGGTGATTGTTGTATATCACGATGTCCTAAAATTATCAACGATCTACAATATTAAAAAAATAAAAAATAATAAGGATTCCGAATTTTGTGGTTGCCATGCCACACCCTTATCTCCATCTATGATCTATCTGGAAGTGCATAATACATTAATATATCTTGATTCATCTTGAAGGAATTTTTTATGGTTAAAATTACAATAATTTTTAATCGTTGTCCCCTATAATGAGATTTGAACGCTATCTCAATATATCATGAAGGATATGCTAAGTACATAAACTACTCCGTTATCTCCAAGAAGTAGTTGCTATTCCGATGTTGTTTATCTCCAAGAAGTTTGGACCACATTTTATCTATTTCTTGTACAGAGCAACGTGCACTACTTCTTTGCACCATTTTTATCATTATTGTTTCATTAATTGTTTCAATTGATGTGGTCGGTGAACAGATCCTCATAATAGACTACAAATTGACCTATCCTACTGGCATGGCTACTGCAGTACTTATTAATGGATTTCATTCCACTAGGGTCAAAGAGGCTAAGTAATTATTTTAATCCCATGTTAAAATTTAATATATTTAAAGTTCATATAATAACTGGTATAACACCAGACGCCTTCATTATATATGGTTGACTATAATATGACGTCTAGTTTGGGACTAGCTAATTTTGTTAATCATACTTATATTTACAGAAAGCAGATTAGAGGCTTCATCAAGTACTTCTCTCTTAGTTTCTTGTGGGCTTTCTTTCAATGGTTTTTTAGTGGAAAACAAAACTGTGGTTTCGCCCGATTTCCTACTTTCGGCTTGCAAGCTCAGAAAGAATCGTAGGTTCCAAGTCGCCTTATTTAATATTTCGATCGTGATCGTTTCAATTTACTTGATCATGGAGATAAAAAGTAATTTATTAAGAAGTTAAATAATATTACTAATATATCCTAAAAAGTATTTTATCAAAAAATACTCTAAACACTCTAGTTGATCATAAAGATAAAAATTACTTTATTAATTTATTAAGTGATAAAATGAAAAAATTAAGATTAAATTGCATTGAAAATTCTATATGATCAAGTAAAAAAGAAAGAAGATTTTTTGATATATGATCAAATAAATTAAAATGAATGGAGTATATAACATGCTCCGTTATTTATTTTTTTACCCAATAATAATAACTCGATCTCATTGTTAGTTTAATATCGTGACCACTAGAATACCCTAGTGGTTATTAATAGAATGACCGGTCGTGTCTATTTTTGTCCCTTGAAGGCTCACTTTATCTACCATGTTTGCTGTGTAGGTTCTTCTTTGATTTCAGCCTCACCTATGTTGGGACAGGAATGATCTGTTCTCACATTGTTAATTTATCTTTGCTATTTGGAGCTGTACTTTCTTGGGGTGTTATGTACCCTCTCTTAAAAAATCTTAAAGGAGAATGGTTTCCAGCTGATGTTAGTGAAGAGAGCATGAAAAGTTTGAATGGCTACAAGGTACATCCATCAATTCATTAGCATGATTCAATACCTCTTAAAGGCTCCCGCCTAAACGAGCCTAAACGAATTAAGGGGTCAGATAGTACGCATCCTTACACCTGTTATAAACAGGAATGCTATTTTCGAATTGACCTAAGAGTGAAGCAAACACTATCTTTCAACCCTTTTTTCTTAGATTTTTCAGAAAACTAGATGATCGTTGTTCATACATTACAGGTATTTATTTCTATAGCACTACTCCTAGGAGATGGCCTATACCATTTTGTGAAAGTAACATATATCACAATTACAAGTCTCCATGGTCAGATGAATCGTAGAAATCTTGATCCAGGTATGACAGTGACATCAATGTTCCATGTATTATTCGCAAATTTTCCATTAACAAAATCAAACCGAACCATCTTTTGCAGTAGGAAGTAATCAGAATGTATCGACTTCAAATTATCCAAACAAAGACGAAATCTTCATAAGAGAAAGCATTCCTATGTGGGTAGGCGTTGTAGGCTACATTGCCATAGCCATCCTCACTGCTATTGTGCTTCCTATAATGTTTCATGAGCTAAAGTGGTACTACATCATCATCTGCTACATTCTTGTCCCGGCTTTAGCATTCTGTAATGCCTATGGGACGGGACTGACTGATATCAACATGGCCTATAACTATTCGAAGGTTGGTCTCTTTGCGGTTGCTGCAATGGCTGGGAAAGAACATGGTGTGGTTGCTGGCTTGCTAGCTTGTGGCCTTGTCAAATCTGTTCTTAGTGTCTCTTGTATTCTAATGCAAGATTTCAAAACGGGGCATTTGACACTCACCTCCCCACGCACAATGTTTGTTAGCCAGGCTATCGGGACAATTATAGGATGCATTGTGGCGCCTCTCACCTTTTTATTGTTCTACAAGGCTTTTGATATTGGTAATCCTCATGGCGAATACAAGGCTCCTTTTGCTATCATCTATAGGAACTTGGCCATCATCAGTGTTGAAGGGCTCTCAACTTTGCCTAAACATTGCTTGGAGCTATGCTATGGTTTCTTTGCTTTTGCAGTTGGAATGGGCATCCTTAGAGATGTGTTGCCTAAGAAGAAAGGGAAATGGTTACCACTACCAATGGCGATGGCTGTGCCTTTCATAATCGGGGCGTATTTCACTATTGATATGTGTGTTGGTAGCTTGGTGGTGTTCTTGTGGCAGAAAATCAATTCGCAGAAGGCTGAATTGATGGTTTCTGCAGTTGCTTCTGGACTAATATGTGGAGAAGGTTTATGGATACTTCCAGCATCACTTTTGGCCTTGGCCAAAATAACACCCCCTATTTGTATGAAGTTCTTGCCTTCTTAAAAATGACCATAACCAAAAATTGTACCAACACCTACATCTGTTGATGTTGTAAGCTGCTATGTTTCACAATTGTAGTAAAACAATAAATATTTTGAAGCTCATTTATGGTCTGATGTTCTGTAGCACACTAGCTTTGTTCAACACAAGATGATTAGTACTAGTACCATATGAAGACACAACTATGGATCACATAAAAAAGGGAATAATATACATTAGTCGACACAAAGCAGCAGCTGTTTTTAACCATATGATGATGGAAATATTCTCCCAAGACAATACTTGGCAACACATATAGTCTAATTGCGGATCAATGATTTACAGTTTCAACAAAAACTAAGCAGTTATTATACCTGCCAAAACATCACTCTTACCCCGTGCAAAAATCGTGTAAACTAATCGAATTGCATCAAGCCATCCATCCAAGTATTCCCAGGAATCAGCAATCTGTGTAACAAGAAGCAGAGAGAGTTAGCATAACTCCTGCTGGAACATGTCTAGCAGATAATGTGACTTGTGTTGGCACTCCTAATTTCTCCTGTCATTCATCCTCTCATTCCACGGTGAAGACGTAAATACAAGTAAAAATAGTTTAAAATTTTATACAAGTATATCTTACAAAAGAGGATAGGAGGAAAAAAGTATCGAATGGATATTTTTGTTAAGTACGGAGTATTTAGTGTCATATAAAGTGATTTTTATTCAGGTAGGGCTTGTAGGTTTCATTCAAGTATGCAGATTAAACTAGGAGTAAATATGTTAACGACCACCAATAAGCTTTTTTTATAGTTATCCAATAAGCGTTTAGATTTTTAATATTTGATGTGTCAAAGCAGAGGAACCGCAAAAGAGCAAATATCACATCAGTCTCAGATTTCAGCAATAAGAATTTGTGCTCCATGCACAAATTTAAGATTAGAAATAGTTTGAAAGCATAGGTCAGAAGTGCATGAAGCACACATTACCAAATATACCGGTCCTTGAACTGTATCGATGCATAGGCCAGGCCCCAGTGGTAAAGTAAGATCAGCACATGATGACAGCGATACAATATCTGAAATATTTACTCTTATTCCTTTAGAACTGGTTGGTGATTCTCCGGATTTCGTTGAAAAGCTCTGCGAGACATGTCGTTGTTCAACTTTGTTTATCTGTAGAGTATTAATTTAATATCTTTTGTGAGAATTGTAATTTAGTTAGTTAAAAAGATACGCTCTATTACTGTAGATAAATCACAATTCACGGTGACATGAAAATATGAAATTTCCATTAGTATTTAGTAGTTCAATCTTATAAATGTGCATGCTCATGTTTCTTCAATAACTTTCAAAATATCCATGGATACACAATCCAATTCATGAACATGCTAGTAGTCTACCACACCCTCACAAAGGGATAAACTCTTAAAGCATATGATGAAACATATGCATGCGGCTACACACTTCCTCGGCTGAATGAAACACTAAAACCTAAAAGTGGGTTGTTCTTGGAAAATAAATTTGGTAAACGAAAAAAGAACACTTCAATGGATTAGTAGTCTAATAAAAGATGTGTTGTTCACCTGCTGAAGAGCTTCATGATTGAGAACAAACTGAGAACGTTTCCAATCAGAATGAGGTGCAAGGGGATTGCCTGCTGGAGGTCCAGTCAAATAACCAACCTTTATACAGGGTAGTGGTAACTGAAAAAAAATACAAGGCCTGATTGATCAACCGAACCACCAAGAACATACAAGGCCTGATCACACATGCAATTGAAAAAATAGCTGGGAAGGAAAAGCTGACTGATAGTTGGGAAGATTAAGCAAACATGAAAAAAAAAAAAACTAATTGTTGGGTGAATGATATAGCTGCTTAGTTGAGATTAGGAACACTCCAAAAAAATTCTTCACAGTAGATGAATGAGCTTGTAACTATCGAATATTACTCGAACTGTAAAATGGAAGACATACCATTGAGCGGACCAGCTTTAGGGCACTAGCGTAAACCTGAATTTTAACAGATAGAAGGAAAAATTTAGTTATACTTTGAACAAACGACCAGAATAAACAACTAGCAAAGAAACATAACTAGAATCCATTGACAGAAGTTTAAAGAAGCAAAAGATAAATCAATCGATAACTGTCTCTGTGGCTTGAACAGTGCTGACATGGAAAGAGAACATCAAAGCAACACTATCCCATTTAAAGATGCACATTGTAAAAACGTATCCAAATTGTATTGCTCCATCATCTAGATTCTAGATATATCAGTAACACAGAGACAAATAGTGAAACACACGCCAGGTTGTAATTTTTTACAAATACATACTGAATAATTTGGTTTTAGTGCATGTGCTGCTGCAATGTAGATAGCAGACTGACAGTACAGCTCGTCACCAGAAACCTCTTTTGAGTTTGCTGATCCACCAGCTCTAGACATGTCTTCAGCTAATCCATACTGCCAAAACCAAAATACTTAACGTTCTTATGCACAAACTTTGAAAGTTACCACTTGTGGAAAGAATTATGTTGATTCTAGACATGAAAGAAGCAGGAAAGCCAACCAGTACGGTCCCCAGATTATAAATCGCCCTGTGAAAATCAAACTGCAACTGTATCGCTGCTCGAAACTGCATGACCGGATGGAAAAATAATTGCTATGAGGAACAAAATGCAAGACATTAGCTATATTCTTCGAAAGAAGATTCTTCACACCCCCACCCTTTTCTCTTTCTTCTGGGATGTAGATGAGACTCCAAGAGGGCACTAAAAATGTAGAACTAAGGTATGATAGTGGTCTCTGTACCTTGCTTATTGCAAATTTAACTATCGTTTGCTTTTCACGAGCTGGGAGAATAGCACTTAGTTCCTGAAACAAAATTCAAAGCCTCAAGATTCAAGTTGAGTCGACCAACTTGGCCATAACAATACACAATAAGAGCAAACCAAGGAACCATGATTCAGTTGATTGTATTTTAAAAAAGGAAGCACCAGAGAATAATTGTTCATTGTAGCAGTACCTGCAGAGCAAGTCCCCAGTTGTTAAGCGCCTAGAACAAGAATCGGGAAAAAATTATGTAAGCACAAAATAATAAGCAATTGAAAGTCATTCTACTTTCAGTGTTTTCTGATAAAATATACAACCTCCATTTATAAAAAGATCATCCAATTTGTTTTTCGATTGTCAAAATTGACAAACTTTGCAACATTAACTGACACAAATAACTTTGATTTAAACTAATGTTATCATGTTAATAATAGAATGCGTTGAAAATACTATATTTTTATATATTTTTCACTAAATATTATTCAACAAAATGCAAATAAATTGAAGTTCAAAATTTAAAAAAGTCAACCATCAAAATTCAAAACTAGACGATCTTTTTTAAATTGAGGGAATAGTTCCCTAGGTGTATATAATTAAGAGAACTGCAAACAACTCTAGATATCAAAATACTAAACAAAAGTACCTTCTTTTTCCTTAGAATTTACATTCATCAGTAGGAAATGCATGGATAAAAACAGTATGCACATACGTGGATGTTAGCACATGTTAGAGCCTCAATCTTAACATTAAATTCTGTTGCTAAAATGAAAGATAGAGAAATGAATTGATTTATATTTGCATGGAGTGGTTTAATGCTATATCAAGAAATTTGTTGATAGTCACCTGGGGACTGTTCCAGTAGAGTTGGACAGCTTTCTCGTAATTCTTCGCTGCCTGCAAATGGGATGCAGACTTACCATTAGTAATAGATCTCCATATAGCCCATCAACATGCTCCAATTCACTGAAGAGGCTCCCGCTTTAGCGGGGTAAGGGGAGGTCGGATACTATGCAGCCACTATCTACCACTTCACAATAGTAAGGGGAGGTGTGATAACAGGGAGGCTGTTTCCGAACTGGCCCAAGAGTAAGTGCAAACACTATCTACTACTTCACAATAGATAAGAAGCGTAGATAGCCCATGATGGAAAACTAACATACAACGCTAAATCATGCTATACGAGATGCAGACCAAAGCATAAGACATGAATGCTATGCCTGAACACCCACAACCAAACATAAATCACTCTTGAACGCCCCAATTAACCATAATCACCGTCTAGATGATATACACTTGTAAGCAGATAACTCTCTCAAACAAGGTGTGATTAACTAATGGATCCAATGCATTGCATAGATTAGATTAAAAGAGAACCACGACAACGGGGAACAGTAGGTCTAATATCAAGGCACATGGCACACTGCTTTCCAATATCTTTTGAACGCTGATGCCAAGACACATTATAGCCACTCCTTTTTAGAATTTTTTTTACGAACAAATCAATCACCTAATTATAATATGTTAATTGCTAACCAGATTTGTGAGCATATTAGATTTTTTAAGAACCCCAAGTAAGCTCTTATAGGGTTTACACATATGCTACAGCAAACAAAGTCAAACTGTACTAGATCATCTTGTGAGATGATATAACAAGAACCCAAACCTGTTTCCAGAGTTCTTCAGCTTCATTTGTCCGACCACGCATTTTTGCTCTATCCGAAATTGCAATAGCCCAATTATAATATGCCTGAAAGGGAAGAATACCTCATCAGATGTCAAATACGGTAAAAAGGTTATTAGCAATTCGGTAAGGCCCTGATATTTGAGAACACATACCAAAACATATCCTTTTCTATTCCCCACACCAGCTTCTAAATTAAAAATTTAATAGCAAGGGATACCATATGAGATGGGATGATGGACTTTAAAGGCTCGGTTCATATATCACACACACACACACACACTATAAGTACAACAATTACAAGGCTTATGTACATATTATGCAGCGAGTCCACCTCCATGAGAATAAATTACTATTTTCTACAACGACTTCCATTCTGCTAAAATTTATTGCATCACATATCATGTTATTACTAAGAAATCTAAAGATAGGATTGGAGTACATACATCATTGAGTGTAGGACAAAGGCGAGTGGCTTCTTCATACTTTCTAGATGCTTCTTCAAGCAACGCGTCTTTAGAAGGTGAAGTAGCATCCGGGCTAATATTATCAGCACTTTCCTGAAGGAAAACTCTCAAGCCCAGTTAATGTGTATGGCATTTCAAAAGGTTCCGGTGATTTATATGCATGGAAACAAGAGTGAAAAGAGAATGACTGCAGCATATACTTAATAAATTACGTATTGAAAAAATATAGACCTGGAGAACTAGAGCCCAGTTGTAAAGCGCATCATAGTCATCCGGGTTTCTCTCCAATGCAATTGCATGACTGCACAACTCTAAATGTTTATTCCCTATCCTAAAACTATTTATATTGGAATTTTCACACTGATAATAATGAAATTAGATTTCCTCATGAGCATCATGAAACCATGTATCTGTAATTACTATGAATATGTTGTAATTGCTAAATTAAGTTCTACCAACTGCATCCTTTGGGAAAAAGGTAAAGCTTGAGCATTATAACTCAGAGTTTTCGTAAGAGAAAAGACTTCTGTATATATGGTTTTGTACGCCATAGTTCTAGGATAGATGTAATGAGTGGAATCTTATAGCTAAACATTTAAATACTGAATTCGAAAGAAAAATTCAGTAACATAAATAAGTAAGAAAAACATATGGAAATTTGTGATATAAAAGCTCTCTAAGCTCCAGAGACAACCACATTAATGACAAATATAAGATGAGACATACTTGTTTGGTGCTGACATATATAATTATATATTCCCTCCGGTGGCATTTACTTGTCATTCAAGCTTGACTATTTTTTCTTATTAAATTATCAACCAACCAATCATATAGTTTCAATTAATTATCATTCTACATTTTCAATGCACTTTTTGACTACTTTACATTCTTCTTAATTTGTGTGTATTACTCTAGGATAACAAGTAAATGTCACCGGAAGGAGTATTATATATAATGGCACCTACCTAAGTGGATCTCATGCTATAAAGAATATCACATTCAATCCGATTCATATATTCAAAATGTGAGATCTCATTAATTTTGAAGTGTTAGAACAATATATAAAATGTACATAAGTAGGAGGTTAGTTGATGACCTCTTTGCAGCATAAGTAAGAACCCGTTGGCGAGACCGACCATCCTCGTCGGCACCTACGATACTATTCATCAACTCTATAGCAGCATTATTCTGCTCTGAGAATTGTTGAATGCTTTCTTGGCTGACAACATTTTGACAAGCCAGAATAGAAGAGTTAGAAGACTTATGTTTATGTTATTAAAATAAGGACAGTTACGAAAAAGTAATAATCAATATGCATGTGAATCAGAATTTGAGTAACAACGGATAGATGGCACCATATAACCTTTTAGTATCAAGACGATTTTTCTTATTTTCCACATAAAATAAAAACCAAGGATGAGAATTAGTATATACGACTCTTATCAGAGAGGAAAATGCCTAATCAAACTGTCCCATAAGATAAGGCATTAGCTGCTACAGCTTGGAAACTGCAGTATCACACAAAGAATTCAATGTCATATATATTTGGAAATGAAGTACAACGAACATCCTTGCAAATAAGGGTTTATTTTACATATGAAATAAATTCTACCACATACACTTCCAGAGTTGCAGTCAGTCTACATTGGTGATATTGTCAACATCAGTCTGTTATCACAACCATATAATCGCTGATAAATTCATATGAACATTCTTCAAACGAAAATAGCAAATTACAAGTAGTTGCTATAACCTAATCATTCACACAACCATGTAATCATTCATTTGATCAAAGTTATCATATCAATAATGTTAATACCATCTTGATATATTATTTTACCAAATACTCTAATATATTGCAAAATTCAAACTTGACCATCTTCTATTAAACCATGACTATAATACACGATCTTAACACAATGTAACAATAGATTCCACATAGTGTAACATACAATCCATTGCTATGACACAAAATATAACATGTCTATATTACATGATCTTAACCAAGCGTAACTAGAAATATCACAAAAAATGTAACATACAATCCATTACTACAACACAAAATACAACATGACTATATTACATGATCTCAACCAAGTGTAACTATACATATGACACTGAATGTAACATACGATCTATTGCTATCACACAAAATATAACATGACTATATTAGACCATCTTAACCAATGTAGCTAGAAATATCGCACAAAATATGACATACCATCGATTAATGTCACACAAAATATAACATTACTATATTACATGATCTTAACCGAGTCTAACTAAAACTGTCACACAAAGTATAACATACAATCAATTGCCATCACACAAAATATAACATGACTATATTACAAGATCTTAACCAATGTAACTAAAAATATCACACAAAACGTAACATAATATCCATTACTATCACACAAAATGTAACACCACTATCTTACATGATCTTAAGCGAGTCTAACTAAAACTGTCACATTACTATCATACAAAATGTAACATGACTGTCTTACATAATCTTAACCGAGTCTAATTAAAAGTGTCACAAAAAATGTAACATAAGATCCATTACTATGACACAAAGTGTAACACGACTATATTACATGATCTTAACCGAGTATTACTAAAACTGTCACATAAAGTATAACATAGGATCCACAAAAAACATAACTTTGAGAAATGGAGGGACTAACCTACGAGGGGTTTGTTCCTCTTGGCGATCACTCAAATCACCATTTTTCAACTCATTCAAAAGCTCCCTCATAGTAAAAGTCTTGCTCCCTTCATCTTTCTCCAACTTCTTCTTCACCACCTCCTCCTCATCTGCCTTCAGATCCGAATACCCAGATCGAGTTTCACTCTCCTCATTACCATTTTCTGATTGCTTCACTTCAATTTCACTTTCTTGAATTTTGGTTTCTTGAATTTGTTCAGGTTTTGGAGATGATGGGTTGGGTTGGGATTCGGGTTGGTCAGAGGGAGAAGATGATGACATGGTTGAGAATTTAAGATCAAATGAAGAAGATGATGAATCTGGGTTTCAGTACTATGTTATTACAACTAAATAGTTGTTCCTTGGAGCATTAAAGTATATCATGGAGTGGTCAAGAGATCGGCCGCCATACTACCTAATTGTCGAGTATCTACCGATGGAACCGTACGACAGATCCGACAAAAAGCCATATAAGAAAATCACCGACACTTCACCTACTTCACCAATTCGACCATTCCAGCAATTTTGTATTACTGATGAAGAGATTTGTGTTTCATCTAAATATATAAAAACGTAAAAAAAACGGATGATATAAGTTGTAAACAATTTACTCCATTCTTATCGATATAAGTGATCAAATATTTACTCCATCCTTATCGATATAAGAATCGTATAAATTTCAAAATATTTTATTGCTTCCATCATCACGCATTATTTTCTTGAGAGAATATTAATCCCTCCGTTGTTTATCTATTTATCGCTTTTAATTAATTTTTTTGCTTCAAAATAAATATTTTCTCGAGAGAATATTTATTTTTCGCTTGTAAAAATATGTAATTTTGACTATTTTTTCTTATGAAATTATCAACCAACCAATGATATAGTTTCAAATAATTATCACTTTACATTTTCAATATAATTTTTTACTACTTATTATTTTTATTAATCTATACAAACGCCTAAAAAAGACAAAAACGAGATAGTATCAATCAACGAATAAGAAGCTTAGGAGTCAAATCAACGAGATTTTTATAAAATTGCATTAATAAAATAAATAATCAAATATTTTGATATAAGATTTAATCTAAACGGGAATAATAATAAATAAAAAGTTCATTTTTTAGAAAAATGGATTGGTAATTTTTATAATGAAATTACATGGGGTTTTGTTGGGTAACACCATACACATTAATCAAGCTTTAGCGAATGATACTCTCTGCCTCTTAATTTAAATTAAATAAGCACTACACTTACAATAAAAAAGAAAATACTACTTCATATCCAAAGTTCTCAACACCTGCTTGATGTGTATAACAGCTCTATTTGGCTAATCAATTCCATTGAGGCATTTAATTTAGAATCCTATTTATTTAATTATACTAATTAAAAACACACCAGATCTTCCTTAACATTCAACATGGAATCTTCCCAAAACCCATCCGCCACCGCAACTGGTGGCGCCGCCGCCATGATCACCGACCCCTCTCCGGCCGCCACCACCGCCTCAGAAGAAGCCAAACAGAACCTTACACAAGTGATAAATTCGATTCAGAAAACTCTTGCAATTCTTCATCAGCTACATCTCACTGTCTCATCATTCAATGTTTCTTCTCAACTCCCTCTTCTTCAAAGGATGTAAGATTTCCAGAATTCAAACATACCCATTTCAATATATTTTATATTTTATTTTTATTTTAAATTTATCACTTGTTATTGTAATTGCGAGTAATATCCGTGCCTATTTCAGTAAATTTGCGGCTTATCGTTGCAAGAAATCGAACTTAAATATCATCAAATATTATCATTGCGAGTAATATCGGTGCCCACTTCAATAAATTTGGCTCTTTAACTCGAACTCAGATATTATGATTGCGAGAAATACCCATGTCTATTTTAATTCATTTTCTTTTTTCTTTTTAAAATTTGGCACTTGTTATTGTAAGAATTCGAACTCGATATTGAGTAATATCATGCGACTATTTCAATATATTTGAAAGATTCAAGTGTATGTTTGGTGGGCTATTATGTGAAGTTGTTTACTAAATTGATTGTAAAAAATTGTTCTTTATTTGTCTAAGCTTTCAAGAACACCAACATACTTGTTTTAATATGTTTGGAAGATTCAATTACATGTTTGGTGGGTTATGGAGTAATGTCTGCCTAATTGATTGAAAAAATTCGTTCTTTAGACAGCAGGTTTCACATAAGATTTTTCTCTTTCTCTTTCATCCAATAACACCCTATGTTGCCACACTAGCTAGTCATTCTTATATTTTTTTATATTCTCTTTCACCAACATCACTCAATTTCGATTTTTTTTATCCAAAAAATACAAACTCTAAATTTCTATTTATGATCTCAAAATAAAAAATATTGATGAAAAAATTAATTTTGAATAATAACGGACCAAAAAGTCATTTTAAGTATCAGACATAATTTTTCAAAGAACGATCCCAAGTACATTTAGATTTCAAGATTTAACGAAGAGTGAAAATCACAAGAAATTTTAAAAATCAGGATGTAAGTTAGCACAGACGCTTTACGCCGCATCAAATAACTCGACCAACGTCCGTCAGACTGGGTCTTATTTGTTGTCAGTAGTTTTTTAAGAACACGTATTAAAGTGGGCGGAGCTTTTATTACAACCACCATCCCTAAAAGATTGTTTAATTTGTAGTCTTAATTGACAGTCCTAAGTTTGATTTTAAACAAAATTATCGAATATTTGAACTCCAAATTTAAGAGGTCTGCCATTAAATTCAAAGCTAGAGAATCTTTTTGAGATGAAGGGAGTACATGTTTGGTGGGTTATAATTTTGCAAAGTTAACTAAATTGATTTTAAAAAGCGTTCTTTATCTGTTTTTGTGTTGTAACTGGATTTTTTTGTAGGAATAATCTTGTGTTGGAGCTTGATAATTTGACAAAATTAGCTGACAAGTGCAATATTCAGGTGCCCATGGAGGTTCTCAAGTAAGCGTAACATTGGATTTCTTTTTTAGGGAAAAATAGCAATGTTTTGCATAGTTGTGAAGCATTTTTACATTGTTGGATTCTATATGTAGTTTGATTGATGATGGGAAGAATCCAGATGAGTTTACTAAGGATGTTCTGAATAGTTGCATTGCTAAAAATCAGATGACCAAAGGCAAAACTGATGCTTTCAAGGTACACAACCTTTCATTTGATGTTCTTTCTATAGTTTAATGGATTATTTGGTTGTGTGCACATATAGCTGAGAAATGAATAATGCATCTAATGAGCCATCTCAAACAGGAAAGGCATTTGTAATTGTAAAGGGATGTAGCTGTATCTCATTATTGAGCCTTAAAATGTGACTTTGATGCCCCCAATATGTATAGTACGGATTGTTTTGTGCTATTCTTATATTTGGAATGGAAAGAGTTATCTTAGCAAATTTGAATGTATGAAAATTCTTGATACGTGAAAAGGTTCATTAAGAATGTGGATACTTAATAAGTTATGTTTTTTATATACCAGTATTTCACAAAAAAAATTATTTGATTGTATTTTTGGTTTGTTGCACAGTTGAGGGCATTAAGAATGTGGATAATGAATGTTGTTACAGCATTTCTGAAATCCTTGACATCGAGAAGTTTTAAGTAGGGTTTATAGATTAACAAAAACAATGTGTAGATAGTTGATTTTGTTGCTTGATCTATTTATGACAGATAGTTAATTTTGTTGCTTGATCTATTTATGACAGCGCATCTTTGTTAAACTGTATAAAACATAATACAGCTCCACTTATTTCTCTTACTCTCTTTCCTCCCATTTTGTTGAGAATTATGTAGAGCAGCTTGAGAGCAGTTGTTGATGAGGGTGGTTGGCTTAGCTTTTTTTAGGCCTGCAAAGGTAGCTTGGACTTGTAGCTTTTTAAGTTATATAAGTTAACAAATCTAGCTCCAATAAAGATTAGCCTAACACCTTCTATGAGATAAATATGCCCGGAATTAGTCAAGCCATACTCTCAACGTGCTACACTTACCCTTGCAGCCTAAAAACTATTCGGCCTTGTGTAGAAGAACAAATAATGGCCTTGACTTATTACGAAGCATAAAGAAGTTTCTTGGTTGGTTTTCTATTATGTAAGACTAGTAAGCCTTTTAACTTATCCCAGGGAATGAAATCTATAGGAACGGACCATTATATATAAATTGCAATGCCTGATTCATATAAATAAGCATCTTCGGATGTATTTAACACCTACTTTCTCTAATGCGACAATTGCTTCCAAACAATTACATATTGATTTGGAAGCTGTAATTGAATACCACAATCGAATGTATGAAAGCAATAGCATTTATATTCCTTGTACTTTCTGCGTAAGTGTTCATGTTTCTTCTGCTACATCTTTTAGACCTGGAAAGCTGCTTAAATTTCCAAAATGTCGCAGCACTGAAATTCCAATAGTCAGTGATCCTGCCATCATAGTATATCTTTAAAGCACATTCTTCACTTTTTTCCCACACTCAAATTGAGTGTTAAATTAGTTTGTATTGGTTCCTGTATCTTGTTGGTCTTACAGATGGTAATTGGTTTATGTGCTCTCCTTACCTTGTTAATGATTCACTGAAGATCAATATGGTGAAATTGCTTCAAAATAATGTTCGATATGTTTTTTCCTTATTTTTACTGAATCCATTTTGTTAAGGTCATGTCTCTCTCCCCCTCCCCCCCAGTGCCGGACCTATGCACGGCAAGGTGGTGCAAGTGCAAGACCAGAATTGAAAAAAAAAATTATATATATAATGATATGATAAAACTGAATAAGCAGTTTTAACAAAAGATTGTATAGTGTAGTTGGTATAGAGATTAAGGTAAGTGAGTGTTGGACGGGTTCAAAACCTGGCAACAACCTTTACCTTTATTCATTTTTTCCTTGTAGATTGTGTAGTGTAGTTGGTAGTATTTTTTTTTTTCAATGAAAAATGCTGAATATAATACCTAATAATATATAGAGTAGTACCCAATGTCAAATACGGAATACCAAAAATAGCTCTTTAATCCCTCTAAAAAAATTACTCTTTCATTTTTCAATTCTCCTCTCCCACTCTTCCACGATAATTATCATATTTTATGTCTCCCTCATCGTTCAAGTCCTGCAGTTCTAAGTAGTTCCTATTTTGTTATAGTTTACTACTCCAATTAATGTAAGGACCAGTTACTCTCTGACGATTATTGTGTCTATTGACTTTTGTATACTCAGATTTCCCTTTGTATCAAGTGAGCTAACTCGGAGCTTGGCTCGATGAAGTCAACTACCGTGTCGATAAAAAATTCTCCTTCGAGGCATCTTGGTTCGATAACAACTCTAGTTGTACAGAATAATTGGATAAGCGTGTGTGATTAATAGGAAAATGTTAAGTTTTGCCTAAATTTTTTTTTTTAAATTGAATAAAAGCGATGTTGTTTGAGAAAAAAAGTTTATAATCTGCACCACCGGAATTGGACTCCGGGGTCCGGCTATTTCCACCCTCCCCCCTTTCTGTTACTAGTTTTGACTTTCTCCTCTTAGCTGGAGCCGGGGAGTGGTCATTAGTTCTTTCGATGTAATTTATTTATCATGAAAGCCCGCTACAGATTTGACCTCTTTGGTTGTACAGGCATTGCGAAAGCATCTACTCGAAGACCTTGAAGAGGCATTTCCTGAAGAAGTAGAAGCATACAGAGACATACGAGCTTCCTCAGCTGCTGTGAGTATATGGTTTTAATTGCTTAAGATAATACGGAGTACAAAATAGTTTCTCCAGAACTTCCTGTGTGGAGATTATTCTGTGGGACCATCTAATTCATCTTTACTGTTGCACATCTTCCATAGAAATATTATTTTGTTAACAGATAAATATGAACTGCAGGAAACAAAGCGGGCAACACAAGCACAAAGCGTATTACCAAATGGAGACATGAAGGTTAAGACGGAGATGAGATCAGCGAGTGATGGTTAAGTCAGAAACATGAGAGCAATGAGTGTAGGAGTAGTTTTCAGTTTATGTAAGTAGTGTAATGGTTGATGACAGTGGAAGTTGCTAAACTTCCTTCTTATGTTGTTGATTGTGCACTCTGTGAGTTCCTTATACCCCCATGATCTAATAAGCTACTGATCTGTATATGTAATAATCATTGTAAGTACAAGCTTGAAGAAATTTTTTGCAATGCTATTTATGCCTTAGTCTTGTAGAGTCAAATAGTTTCTATGCTGTGACTCTTGGATTTAATAAAACAAAACAAAATGGCTAGTTACACTGTCCAAGCTTCTTATCTGTTGTGAAGTAGATAGACTTGGCTTATCTCGCTCCAATTCGGAAACAATCTCATGTTATTACATGGGAAACATTATGTATGGGCGATTCTTTTTGCCTTGCATAATAGGCGAGATCCTCTTTAAAGGCGTAGCCGATGTGTTGTTGTCGTGCCAGACCAGGTTAGATTGTGCAAACTTCAGGATGAACCTATTCTTTTAAAGAGAATAGAGTATTAGGCCATGTTCTGACTCCCCAGAAGATGTGCATTGGATTGAACCTTGACTCTACCAAATGTTATCTGATGTATCATGTATGTTAGACATGGTGGCAAAGTCAGACCATTGAATCCTGCAGTTCATATTAAAAATATATTAAAAGATTTGGTAGTGTCAATTGTCAGACCATTTCAAAGATTCGGACTATTAATCTTTGAAATGGTCAAGTCTGGTTTGATATTTTCAATTTTGTTTTTAAATAATTGTCGTTTTATATTTTTAATATATATTTAGTCTAAATTTTTCTAATATGGCCCTTTAAAAATAACTTTGTGCTTATGTTATCTATATTCAATTCTATTAGTGGTCTTAACTCATTCTTATCATTTCCCATCAAAATTTCACTACTTTATTATCTTAAAAATCTTTCATTTGGCACTTGATAATATCAATGCAACTATTTATACTTTCATTAATCAAGGGTTAAAATATAAATGTTAAAAAATTCTTAATAAATGTGCAAAACTTTGGGATGATAAGTAAATAAAAATGGAGAAAATATCATATTCCATATGTAAATATGCTACTCTAGTTACATTTCTGTGTGATTCTTTTTATTAAACTCCATTAACAAACTCAAAACCAACTTCTTGAGAAGAATGTTACATCTTTTTTTAAATTAACAATGAAGAGTATTATTAGTATTATAAATTACGGATATTGACTATTAAAAATAACGAATACAGAAGTTCCTAACTAAAGACAATTAGAATAAGTAATATAAAAATGTATCCATGAGTAGAAGCCAAAAAATCTCGTTGTAAGTGATGCGACAAGTTTTTCGAGGATCGGTGACTCGTAGAGATGTCGACCTCATTTGAAACATGTGTGATGCGGCGTTTCTTCTCATCTGAATTGCTTGATAGTACCCGCTTCCACTACATCTTTCCAAAACCTTTCTCCTCTTTCTCCGAGGAAGGAAGTATTCTAAAACCACTACGTAGAGGTGGAGTGGTTAGGTTCCTGGTTTCAGATGAAGTCGCCCCTTCTCTTGATGATAAGGTACCTTGATACTGCGTTCTTCGCTTTTTTTTCTTGGTATGAGTTATGTGAGTAAATCGAAAGAGGGTTGCCCTTTCCTTGATGTTAGTATTATTTGAAAGGATTTTCCTTTCAAAGGGCGGTCGGCTCCCCCCAGGTGCCACTGGAATTTGTGATGGTTACATGAGAGGCCTTTTCGAGTTGAATAATTGTCCCAAAATTTTATCCTCTGAATAATGACGTTTGATTCTTCATTTCACAAAATCACATCACGTCTTGAGCCAGAGTGAACTGTCTTCCGACCATTCAGTTTGAGATCTGTGAGGACACTCCAAGCGAACCAAGAGTTTATGGATTTGAACCCATGACGGCCCTCTCATTGAAATGGCCCTTCAAGAGGTAATTCTTTATAATCCTAGCAAAGGGTCATTGTGTTTGAAACTCTGCGCCTCTGCCCGGCAGATGTCAGGGGATCGCTTCGCTTGAGAGGTGGTCAGGACCAATAGGGGAGCTTCGAAGAAGAATAAAGAGGACCCTAAAGGGGCAAAGGCATACAGGGGACAAAGCTGCTAGTACCAAGGGCAAGGACAAGCAAGGTGAGGACCCTACTATAATAAAGAAGTCCTTAGCATTAGGCTAGAACTGATCACACACAGATCACCTTAGGGAATATTTCTCCATCCCTTCCTCGGTTGAGATGAGGTTGCCTTCGGGGGCGGATCAAGTATATCGTCCGCTGGTGGCGAGGGACGTGGTAGATGGCCCCTTAAGCCGTGGTTGGACCAGTGTGTACATAGAATTTTTCACTTATGGGGCTCGTTTTCCCTTTTCTTCTTTCACCAATGACTTGTTAATAGCCCTTAACCGTGCCCCTGGCCAGATTCGCCCTTTAGGTTAGCTTTACATTACCGTTTTCCATGTAATTTGTAGAATTATTAGGGTAGAACCAAACTTGCCTTTTGCCAACTCTTCAGGTATCACATGCAGGGGATGTTCACCTCTACCATTGTCCAAGGAATTGGAATATTTTTATGGATAACGAGCACATGGAAGGTTCTTTGAGAATCGATGAATTCCTGCTGGTGCTTCTGAAAGGGGCATGGGCATGCGAGGTCCTTTGGAGAAAGCTTGAATAATGGGCTAAGTCTCCCTGACCGATGACACCTTTTCCGCCTAGAAGTTAAATAGAATCTTTCACGCATAAAAGGTTTAACGTGACTTCATCCTTAGCAGCCAGCGGGCCCTTGCCCGCTACTCCTGGCTGCGAACCTTTCTCCCTATGTGACTCGCCCAGCTTCAACGAACTCAGCATCGTTCTCCCCTCATTATAGATTTGCCTATGGGCCTCCTTAATTTCTCTTTGCTTTGGAAAGAGGCCTTTGAAGCGAAGATGTTCTTGACGATCAGCGGGAGTTCGAGGGTGCTGCTGCAAGCGGTGGGCGTTCAAAGTCTCGAATTCATGGCGTCTTGGGGGCGATGCTTATGGGGTTTACACCTTTGTTAGGAAGTACAAGGAGAAGTACCCTGGCCTCCGCTCTGATTATGAAGAGTTTCAAGAGGTTTCTGAAACTCCTCTGGTTCGCTGGAGCTCTCAGCGGATCTTACGAAGAAGAAGAAGAAGAAAGAAAGCTGCTCACTATGAAAAGGCTGCTCCCTCGGGCCTAAGGCTTGTTTATGTCTCCTTTATCCCACTATCTTCTATAACCATATTTGACAATGTTTTTCTTTGTTTGGACTTCTTTTTTGTTGTTATTTCGGGTTGTGGTTTTATTTACGTTACAACGTTCTTGTCTGATTGAATTTTGTTTTACTTGACTATTTGAACCTTTTTGCAACTTAATTTTCGTTATGTGTTATATGTCCTGTCCCCTTCTAATAGTTGTCTTTACCAAAATAAGGGAGCTATTACAAAGAATGCCTTTGCGCACTTATGATTACTTCCTCCGCCTCCCGATTCATCTAGGAGAGGGTCTTGAGGGAGTGAGTCGTTATAATTGAGAGGAAGACTATCAAGGTTTATAGCCTTGGCTATACCTTGACTTGGGGTCTGCAATAGTCTTTCTTTTATTAAGGGAAATTCTAAGCGACTAGCGGCTTATTGTCTTGATTCGGCATAGTAATAAACATACATGAGTAAATTTTTTTATGGAATATTTATTTATAATAATACTTCTTTAGTACCATTGATCGTTCTATTTTGCCTTACAAAATGTTGATATTCCGAATGTTGTACAACTCCGAGCATTCATTGGCAATATTTGACATAATTTAAATAGGTCCGTAGCGAACCTACAATTAATAATAGAACTTACTTAGCTTGGATTAAATTGCAGTGCATGGGGCGGCTTTCCGTCCATCTCTTCGAAGCCATTGACAATATGCAGGTACAGAAGGCGGCTTATACGTCTTGATCCTTCCAGCCCAGGGTTGAGTTTGTTCATCTGGAGTCGCCCACACAGAATTGGCGACCTTTCACCCTTCGGTTATAAGAGCGAGCCATGAGGTGCTTATATTTTTGTGTGGTGAACAGAGCTTTATCCATTTCATCGATAGTTTAGTTGTTCCTTCAAAGCATGGGAGTTTTGAATTTACGTTGAACCTATGCCTCCATCTTGGTAGGCTACCTCCCTTTGGGAGGAACTGACTTTAGTGTCTGATAACTAAAGGAGTTTCACCCAAATGGCGTGTTAAGTGTAGTTCGCGGGGCCATGTAACACCGTTAGCGATTCCTCATCAAAGTCCCCGGATGCCCCACTCTAGACCAGATTCTTTTTTATCCCTTTGAATATGGTTCGATTCATTACTTGCTTGGGGATAGTACACGGGGGCGAATCGATGTTCTATGTTGTCTTCTCATGAGAATTCTTTAACGGGGACGGAGCTAGCGGGCCAGGCCTGTTGGCCGAATGGTCAGTAGGATACCAAAGCGAGTTAGGACTTGTTTCCATAAAAATCGCACCGTGTCACTCCTTTAATCTTTGCTAGCAAAGCTTCTACCATTTTCTTTGAAATAGTTCATTTTGCTACCACCGCGTACTGCCCGATCCTTTGTGACAGGTTTTCCCTGACACAAGTCTATTCCTGCAGCGGCGAAGGGAATGGGGCTAATTATGGGGGGTCATCGTGGTTGAGAAGGTGGTGAGGGTCATTTCTAATTTTTGACACGCTATGCATTTTTGGACGAAGTCTGCTGAATCTTTGACCATGGCGGGCCAGAAAAAACCCGTGCGGGTTATCTTGGATTCTAGGGATCTTCCCACATTTAATATGGCCCAGTCGCATGAATCCCATTGTACTTCATATAACAGCTTTTGGATAATTCCTTGGGATACGCATAGCATGACAATGGTCCTCGAAGGATTTCGTCTGGCCATACCGTACACACATTAAAACTGCAGTTACCATAGCTGATTTTTCTCTCACGCCCAATTGAGTGTGAGTAATAACCCCTCCTGTAGGAATTTGGCTATATCTGTTCTCCAATCCTGGTATTCCTCTAGAAACGGCTTTTATAGGTGTCTGCTTAGCAGGCCTTTTAGGTGCAGAACCTCGACATAAAGAGACCTCTTTTGGTAGTTCATCGTAATAAGTGGTGGCAAGTTTTGACAACCGATCTGCCTCTTCATTCTTGGTGCGTGGTATGTGTTCGAAGACAATGCGGGTGAAGTCTTTTGCCAAGGTTGTGGCCTTAGCGTGATACCTTACAAGAGATTTGTTCTTGATCCCACAGTCGCCCCGGATTTGATCCATCATCAATTTGGAATCTCTTCGCGCCCAAAATTTAGCCGAACTCCCCGAATAATGCGCGGTTCGACCACGCCACCATATTCGTACTCCGCTCGTTGGTATTCGTAGCCTCGGCCCCTAAAGCGGAGAGAATATTCCATTTTTATTCCGTTGGGCCCATAGGCTGAAACTGATCCCTTATTGACCACTTTCTTTGTTTAAACAAAATACACATCTGAGAATCCGTTCGGTGTTAGTTACAGAAACTACTCTTACAGTCCCTTTAAGCTTTGTGGGAGGTGGCCTCGTTGTGCATTCCATTATGAAATCCGCGAGGGCTTGGCATTTGATGCTTGCTCGAGGCTCATAAGATATATCAAAGTCACTTAGTTCAATTGCTCATGTTGTGAGTCGCCCTGAGAGAGCTGAACTCGCCAAAATCCTTTTCGGTGTTGAGTACGTGATCCGCTACGGGATGGGCCTCGAGAGTATATCTTGGCAGGCTTTACGGAGGAGATGAGCAACTTCTTGACGCAAATTTATCCAATAGTTGGGTAGTTTTCCTCAGCCCGATTGGAGACATTATTCGCGTAATAGATAGACTTTTGAGTGCCCCTGTTTCACGGACCGATTACCTTCTTGATCAGCTCCATAAAATGCCAGTGCATTTGCAATTCCTCTATTATCTCATTTCATGACAACAATTTTGGTGACGGATATTCTTCCGGTTAATCAAGGTATATGCGGCGCTCTTCGTCAGCGAAAGTTTTTCTTGAGGCTCGTCTGAGGGATTCTTTAAAGAATGGAAGGTTCTATCTCAGGCTTAGGATGGGCGACTGAGGCAGCTAAGCAACTTTGTCGACTTTTTGGACATCCTTATAGCTCTTTGGTGGCCATTGTCACAAGTTCCTTTATCTTGCTCGGGATTTGGCTCGATGCCCGCTTTCGGTGATCATGTAGCACAAGGAATTTCCCGAGGTGACTCGGACGGGATTGATTAACTTGTAAGCACGCAAGCATTGACACGTCTCCTTGGGTTTTCTAAATGGTTCCCCTTCTCTTGCTCTTCAACATACGTCGGCGTAGATCTCAGTATTTCACCACTGTTGATCCCGAATATTGTGTTTAACATTCTTAGTATATAGCCTGCATTTTTTCAACCCAAAGGGCATGAATTTCAAACAAAATAAGGCATACTCTATAAAGAAGGTTGTTTTTTCCTCGTCCTCTGGTAGCATCTGGCGTACGGTGATATCCGGCCGATGCGTCGTAGAGTGAACCGTACTTGTAGCATCATCCACCCGATCTTGACGAGGGGTAGCGGGTAAAGTATTTGGGACAAGCTTTATTTAAGCTTGTGAAGTCGGTGCATCACTCCATTTGTTGTTAGATTTTTCACCAATAATCGTTCATGATAACAAGACTTGATGGAAGCCTGATTTGATTCGTATAAATATATTCTTCTCATAGCTAAAGGTTCGGCACTTGCATATGGGGCAGACATTGAATCCATATGTAATCGATGCATCGCCTGGGAGTCTACTCGGCATGTCTTGAATTCCTAATAAGAAATCAGCGTCTCTGTAGGTATCGTCGGCTTCCTTCCCAGCTCGAAGACTTCGCTCTTCGTTTGCAAGGTTGAATGGAATTTCTTCTACCTCTTCGTGCGGTATCGGCCGCTTTTCTCACCGTTCTTATCATAAGAGTTGAATTTTTCTAGAGCATACGTTTCTTTTAAACTACGCCATTGGCTTGTTTGAGTGGTAGGCTTGATGCGTATCCTTGCTTTCTTTTGGTTCCATGACTTCGCTATGCCCCCTGGCATTTGGGAATTTTAACTTGAGGTGCAACGGAGACACTATCGCTCTTAATCTTTGTCGATGTTAGTGCTCCCGATCAGCCCGTTGTATGAAGAATTAGGTTTTATGTCAACCACTTGTAAACTAGGCTTTGATTGTTGTAGTTTTTGTTTCACATCCCCGACCGTTAGATCGGCGTGGCAATTCCCAGGGATATACTACCGTCGGTGAATCTGTCGTGAGTGGCGATGGGATATATGTGACTGAGTAAGCTGTTTGTCATAAGTGCTAAAGATGCAAATTATATCTGTTGAACTTCCTTTTCAGTAGCGTCGTTTCGGCTGTGAAGTTCGCTATTAGGGGGCTATGACTCTGAGGGTCATGCGTGTGGAAGCTCGATTCCTTTAATTATTTGTCGGAGAACAATATTGGCTCGCTCGAAAATCATTCCGCTGTGTTGTATACTTCCGTCGAGAATAGTTCTTCCGATGCATTTAGGGAATCGGCTTCTCATAACATTACTTTGAGATAGTGTCGATTCGACTATGACCGCTTGGGGGAGGTAGTTTCTACTTGAGGTTCTCACGTCCTTGGGTTGAGGTGGACTATACTTGGCGCCCTGTGGCCTTCCTTGTCCGAGACCTCCCGAACTCCCTCAAGTATCCTCGCTTGATTAGTTTCTCTATTTCTACTTTCAGAATTCTGCAGTTGTTTGTATTATGGCCATGTTCAGGAGTGGTATTAAATTATAAATTTTTGTCACTCTTTCGGGTGCCCCCTTCATTGACGGGTTTGGGTAAAAGGTTCTTGTCTTGTACTTGTGAAAATATCTACGTGTAAGCTGACTACCGAAAGGGGTTTACCGTTGGTTATACTCACAGGGGTGCAGGTTGATTAAATTATACCAAGCCTCGGGGAGGTGGTGGAAGGGAGTGTAGCCTCTTTCGAGAGGGTTGCCCCCTGTCTCGCTGTATTCTTTTCTACCTTTGGAGAGTGCTGGTGACTTTGTCCTCTCATTGCTTTATGGCAGTTTCCCACTAGGTGAGTGCTTTCATTTCTTTCTATTTAAGATCTCAACTCGATGTATTGCTTAAACTCTTTGGTTAATGCATCTTTCGAGAGGGGACTTTTTAGCAATAGGGCTTTCTTAAGCTACCGTGAGCAAACCCGTTAAAAAGTACCATATAAGCGATCTTGTAGATCATGTTGGAATCTTATGAGATCTTTGTACCTCTTATGATAGGCGTTCGACTCATTAAAGACTCTACTTTATGTCCTTCGATATCGTTTATCTGCGTGAATGCATTATGGCGGTACCAAACTTGTGACCAAGCGTCCGCCGTAACTGATATGAATCGATGGATTTGAAGCGACAATATACGATCGAGGCTTTTCCGCCCGAGGCTATTTAGAAATGCCTTAGCATACACATCCGCGTTATTGGACGTTATGGTCATGTGCGATGAACCCCGCCAGTGTTGACTCTTTGCTTCCGTCATTAAAGGTTGAACTGTGGAAGTTTGACCCCGTCAGAACGACTAAGGCCATCATCTTAGCACAAATCGTTTAACCTGTGTAAGGCTACTCATTTGGGTCAACGAGGCAAGCACTGTGAGAGATCGCGAGGACTTGTTTTTGTGTCTCGAAATCACGTAGTCTTATAGACCTCGTCTTGTAGAGCGTGAGACTCGTCATGTTAAATCGCTATCGCTTTGAAGTCTCGGGTCTCGCGGTGATACAGTATACTCTAGTGCACATCGCTCCTGTTCCCGTCTTTGCCACTTTCTCGCAGTCGTTGTTGGAATATAGCTTCGGCTTGGGGGAAAGGGTCTTAATATCGGCGTCTTGAGGCATTTGCGATGGAGTTGCTGTTGTCCAAACATATTTGTTGCGTGGGTTCTTTAGGTCCCCCACGGGCAAATGATCGATTTTGAGGATGTTGACTTCTTTGAGATGTGGACCTCATTTGGAAACTTAATGCGTCGGCTATTGGACTTTTACGTAGCATAGTGTTCGCAGTGGATATGGTTAAGCAGGTAGGTCAATATATCCCGACTCGCCTGCCAAAGTCAGCGTGAGGTGTAGGTGGTCAGTCGTGGTATCTGTAAGTGTGGCCATGTGGTGACCGAGACCTCCAAACCGATCGAGTTAGTATGTGGAGTATTTAAGAGAAGTGAAATAAATATGTGGAAAGCAAATGGCATTACCTTTAATGAAGAGTGAATGTTGGTATTTATATAGGATATGAAAAGACCCTACTACTATCAGTTCTTTGAGAGTAATGAGTGTCATTAAAGTAACCTCAGGAAGAGCTTGGGCAGCGCAGAATTTATGGAACTTCCAAGATAATCATTTCGGCTTTTGAACCTGCCAATAAAATGCCAAAGCCGGTTATATCGAGGGAAAGCTTGATTGGAACAGATGCTGCCAAGCTAACATAAACAAAAAAAGGAGTTGCAGCAACGTAAACCAAATAGCTATTGTAGCATAAATTAATCATGTCTGCCGGATAACGGCCATTGGTAATGGGTAGCAGATGCTTGCGGGGCCTCGTTGAGCGACATCAACGTATAAATTAATACATAATGGCCACTAAAAGGTAGCAGGAGAGGGTCCGACACCAGCTCATAGAGTACTATTTTCAATAATAGTTAAACTATTCTTTATAAATTCCGAAATTCAAGAGGTTATTTTTGTGTTCATGTTCTCGTCTTCACTATCCTAACGTAACACCAATGGCATCCTACGTTGAGCTAATTTCTCTCTTGTTTTGTCTTAAAAGAATCTTATCTTCAAACTCAATAAATCAAATCTCCCCCTAACGGAACTATGTTTTTGGTGTGGTGATGTAAAAGTTCATCTGATAGGTGGAGGCAGTAATAATAAATAATAATATCAGGCTTTAATAGTCAATTTTTTGGTAATAGAAAGAATGATCCAGAATCTTATTAATTAGTTCATACTTTAGTAACACACATTTAAAATAGAGGATACAAGCCAAGTAAATGAAGTAATTTTAGGGAGAAATATAGGATAAGTTATCAAACTGGTCAAGTTAAGTTCGATATCTTGTAGCAATAGCCAATATTGATACTATCAGGCAAGTATGTACAATTATACGAAAAAACAAATGTTTTGCCACATTAAAATACATTATGAATAGAACTTAATATAGATATCGAAATATAGAATTTAAGACTACTCAAGCACATACATGAACCAAATCTTAAGAGGTAATTACTTGTATTTTAGGGATTAATAAAAATAGATTGACTTAGAGTAGAAATGGAAAAAATAAAATAGACCACTATAACAAAAAGGACTTGCGGAAAAGGAAGGCAGACTTTTACCCACTTTTCAAAATTCAACCACTCCATTCAACTTTTTGCTAGCATTGATTCTAGTAATTTAATTAAATTGACAAAGAACCTCATTACAGACAAACGAAACTAATCAATTAAGAGTCATAAAGCTGCAATGGTAGTAGTAGTAGTAAATTATGTTACAATTATTTCGAAATGATAGATAACATTGAATGAATGAAAGAATGGGAAAGCAAACTTAAAGGCACTTTATACTGCAGACTAGTATGTGTGTATGTGCCAATGGAGGTGCAAAAATTAAGGCAAGAAAGATTCAAAGGTCAACGATATTATTGAAGAGATAAAGATGAGATTGAAAAGTTGTTGAGGGGAATATGTTCTCCTAATTCTAAAACTTCCTGATTTTAAACACACTTTACTGTAAAAATGGTCTATTGCCAAATTTAAGTGTTAATTTTTTTTGCCCCAGTTTACGGGCCTCACTTTACAAGTTTTAGTTTTGTTTTGTATGTCTTCGTCCCCAGTTTATGAGTTTCATCTTGAGTCGTGACGTGAACATGGTGGGTATCCAAATTAAATGAAAATGTTATTATGAGTTAGACTTCCAGACTGATTAAAAGTTTCTAACAATTTATAATAACCTAATTATATATAGTGAAAACAACGGAATAATACAATAAATTGATTTTCACTATTATGAATAATCATTTAAAGAACTAAATATTAATTTAAAGATGAACAAATAATTAATAGCCATATATTATTAGAATTTTAGCCCAAATATCTCCCCCGGAAGCTTAGAAATGAATCCCCCGCAAGCTTAGAAAATGAAGTTACACACTGACCGAGGGTCCCAACCTTTCATGTTACTCATTTATTTCAGGCCTTTATTTCACTATGCATGCAATTACTTTCTTACCCACACCATGCAAATCCACCAAATTTAAATGTCCGCTTTAATTGGTAAAATCTTTCCAGCAACCTTAGCCCAATCATCTCTGAAAATATTATTAGAGTTTAATTTTATTGTCGGTCAGTTATCTCTATAATACTCCATCTGTTTTTTAATTGTGGTTTTAGTCGTTTAGCGTAAATTAAGAAAAATAAAAATATTCAAAAATCGTTGAAAATGTAAAATGACAATCAATTAAAACAATATCATTAGTTGATTATTTATTTTAAGAGAAAAAGTAGTCAAAAAGTATAGATAATTGATGGTTTGGTCCGAGTAAGTGTAGCAAATTTCTTGGCATTAGTCACGATAAGTATGACGTGGCATAAATAGTCATGAAAGTATGCCTTACGGTTATAATTTGAGTCCTATTTTTACTTAACGTCATTAATATTTATTTAACATTTCACGCGATTAAAGCTTAGTTTTGGGGTCAAAATATAATTTTTGAGATTTGGCCCCATTAAGTTCCTAATTTTTGTAATATATATATATTTTATTGATGTATTTTGATTGTGTAATTAGTGTAAAATTAGGAACTTAATAGGGCAAATCTCAACAATATATTTTAAAAGCTACTTTAATCGAGCAGAAATATTAAGCAATAATGGAGAATGTTAAAATAGGGACAACTGCTTGAATCTCTTCGGTAATTCGTCTTCGTTAACTGCTGGGACTGGTAACTTTGCTATACTTACTAGGACAAACCATAATTAACTCTCAAAAATACGTTAAAATGTAAAAATCTTATTTATTATCACCAAAAAGCGATAGCATAAAAAATAAATTTTGTGGCTAAAGCGATAAACAAAAAAATGAGTACACTTGAATCTCTTGTTAGAGACCTAGATGTTACTATAACTATTGCCATAAAAATTTAATGGGCAAATATTATGGATTAACTAATAAATTAATTCTGGGGTTTGTTAAGAGTCTCACAAGACACTTGAGAAATTCGGTGTACATTTAAGTTGAATCTGAATAAGCAAACAATGGTAAGATAGATACTTCATCTTTAACATAATATATGCAGATTGAAAGTAGGGATTATCAAGAAATCACTATTGGTCATCCTAAAAGAAAAAAATGACGTTCGATATACCTTGGATCTTCATATTCTATTATCATATTTAATTTGTTACCCATGAACTTGCTTGAAAGAACCCGACACTATTGCCCGAATAATGACATCCGAGCCAAGTTCAAGAAGAATTAATCGTTAATACTGCGTCGAGAAAGTAACTTATCGAGATTTCACGCCGATGTATTTCAAATGAGAATCTCAAATAGGCTTGAGATGCTTTATTAAGGAGGAATGACAATGTAGAGGATCGTAGCAGTCACAAAAGTAACAAGATAGCAATATGAACCAATTCATTCTCTCTTTATGCTTTTGAAGAAGCCCGATATTCTGACCTTTTTAACTGCCAAAAGATCTTGAAACTTTCACTTGAGTGTAGTATCTGCATATTGACGGATTATTTTCATAATTATAGTATATGAATTTTCATAGGTTCAAGAACAATGGAAATGGAATGCGCCGGGGAAGGATCAAGGAAGAATTGTGAAATAATTTGGTTCTTTTCTGAATGTTGAATATTTTTGAATTTGAAAGACATTGTCATCAATACCGTTAATTAGTTTGCGTAATACCCGATACATGTAATAGTCGGTACATGAACAATTATCTTATGAGTAATATAATGAATTACTTATAAAAAATATATATTAATATTCGAAATAATCGACTAATTACCAAAACAAAACTAAGCCTAAGATTCTCAAAATTTTAGCTTAATGCTGTTGATGCTAAAATCCCATTTCTTCCTTTCCCCACGTACCGAACGGTACACGAACATTATTATTAATAAATATTGGTAAATCCATAAAATAGGAAAATTATTTAGAACAGTACTATGCTACAATACGGAGTATTGGATTGTTAATATCTCCTTCCTATCCAATTTGTTGACGTTTCTTATTTTTACTATTTATTTTAATAAATATATTAATATAATTGAACTTGTTTTAAAATTCTTGTATAATGTTATTCATTCTCAAATGTCCATATTACAAAAACGAAATAATATGAGATAATTTCTCAGTTAATTAATACAAGTATTTTTGGGGGAAATTGATAGTAGGGTAGATTGTGAGTCTGTTGGCTTTGCTTTTATGACTTTGTTTGTCCTTTTTCACTTACCCTCTTTCCCCCAGCCCCTTTATTTATCATCCTATCCCCCCTTCTCTTAATCATTCACACAATTCACATCTTCTCTTAATTTCTCTCATCCATTACCTCAACCTCACCCCAAAAGCTCACCCCATAATATTTTCTTCTCTCCTTCTCTAAGTCATAGTTTTATTATTATGATAATAATCGAGAATATTGGAGGTAGCGTTATATCATTTGCGGGGTATGTTGTCTGGCTCGAGGCTACTAATCTAGATCTAACCAATACATATGATTCCATTTATCTTATGATATATGATAATTAATCATTTTGGACATAGGTTTTGTAACATGTATTAGTACCTCGGACCAGGCTTCATTCCCCCCAAATTATTGCTTCCTCTCAATAACCAATCAAGATTGAAGAATTTAATTAATTTTAGATCTGGTAAGTCATGTACATACTTCAATTTTATTATGGGTTTTATTCTTTTAAGATTCTTTGGTTTTTAGGACATGTAGCTAGGTCTTTTTTGGACAATTGGTTTTATGTCCGAGATCTATGAAGCAATAGCAGATTGGTGTAATGATGAAAATCTTGACCCTCAGAAACTTTTATCTGTCACTGAAACAGAGAGAGGTAACAGTTTCCATCATTACTCTTTTGTATTTTATTTCCCTTTATGATTTTTATTTTTATGTTTCAAAACTAGATACCCATTTTGTCAGTTTAACTCTTTCTGAGATCTATCATTATATGTATGATTTTATCATGATGGCTTCAAGAATCTGCTCTGTCCTTTTCCTCCAATCCCAGATCTTGTTGACTTTTAGTTATAAGTTGACTTTATGAATATCATCATTATTATTAACCCTTAACTCAAACTTGCATTTTATTTTGTTAAATTTTTCGATTTAGGGTTTTACTTTTTCAACATCCTATGTGATATAGTCAACTATAGAAGACACCAAGAAATTAAAGTTCTTCTTTTTAGATGACTTTCTTAGATCTGTTGTTATTTGCAAAGATTATCTTTTTGCCTCAAAGTTATCAATAAACTTGTCTATCTTTTCAAATGCATTTGGATCTATATATATGTGTGTCATCCTGAAAAGAGATGAATCTTATGAAGACTAGCGTTGCTTGATTGATTAATTATTATTGGCATGATTAATAAACTATGCTTTTTAAATTAATTCAGTTTATCTTTTATACTATATCACAACATTGCTTTGTCGTCTAATTGTACTATTAACACATTCAAAGTAAAACAATGATTATATAAAGGATAATAGTATATAGTGCGTTCAATTGGGGAGTATAATTATTTTAATTAATAATGGTATTTGTTCCAAATTTGATGTCTAATTATGAAGCACACTTTTGTTTGAAGACGTCATTAACCCTAATAACAAGTATCCATTATTTAACACTGATGGTTAATGTTACTCCGAAGTGCAAACATTCTACACAATCTTGTGAAATTTTGGTGCACCTATATTAGATATTCAGTCTAGCTTGCTAGCTATATGACTTGTTTGGACTGTCCTTTTTCAGGTTGTGATGCAATATTTCTGTAGAGTCAGACTAATAGACTATATAGCTGCATCCAAACTTACCAGCTACCTCATATATATAACATTCTCTTCAATTGATTGTTGAACGGAAAACATTGAATTGTTTAGGATATGATTAATGAGTGTACACTGTTGGAGTATTGTAGTACTCCCTCCATTAAAAAATTTGTCTTGTTAATTTTGATTTCGATGATTAGCTTTTTTAAATTATTTTTATATATGCAACATAGTATTTGGTGAAATTATACCAAGTGATAGTGTATCTAACATGTGTTATTTAAGGGATATATAGCTCATTATCACATTGTTATAACAAATTTATAATGTTGGAATTGGTTTGGATTATTTTGGAGATATGTCTAGTAGAATGAATATCCTCATTATATGTGGCCATAGCCCACATGATACATATCAACATGAACTTCACTAATCACTATAGGTGTGAAGAAAAGAAATCGCTATTAAGAGAATATTAATCACATTGTGGGAAGAAGAAATCGAACTTATTATGGCAGGGTAGAAGAAATCAAACTTATGATGGCATCTTAAGTTCACTATATATTAGGAGAATATTAACCACGTTGCTGATATGAGGCATAAAATAAGCAACAATGTATCTGGGTGGGGGTGGGGGGAGTATATTTTATGAACATATGAGGAAAATTAAAACTGACTTCTAATCGATAAAAATTAAAATAAGAGAATATTAAAACATAAGAGTTTAGAGAGAAACGCTAATAAGTTCATGGAGAACACCATGTAAATTAAAAACCAAGGTTGAATCCTTGGCATCCTAAATGTGGATACACACAACTAAAGAGATAATTGATGAAATGATCTTCAATAGTGGCACCAAGTTGCCGCCTTTGGTGGGCAATAGTATTATCGTAGCGGTTTAGTCGCCAAGTGAGTGCAAAGTTACTCTTTTTGGTCGCCAATTAATATTTCGTTTAATCTTACAAATTGAAGTTGCGGTTTTGGTCCCCAGGCTAACGTCGCGTCTAATCACCGAAGATGTTTTGGGTTGCCAGCTTTAGTTTGGGGGCCGAGAAGTGCGCGGCTGTGCCTGTAAGGGGAGGGTAAAAGCTGCTTATTGAGGGCGAAGTGTAAGCTTTAAATGTATTATCGAGGACCATTTTGGCAATTTTCTCTAACTAAATATCCAACATGTTCCAAACTCTCAATGCGCATCCAAGACTCCCATTTAAGCGAAGTAAGCGGCTCGAATAATATCACCTTGTCTAATGATTCTGCGGAGATTGTTTTAGTGGCTGAAATAAAATAAGCATTGGAACCATAATCTACCACTTCACAAAATATAAGAAAAAGGGTAGGTAACAATGAGCTATTCCATTATATCCAAAGACTAAATATCTTTCATCGTTAAGATTTCTTTGTCTTTTCTACAGGCGCTTTTTTTGTTTAATTAACGTAACGTAGAAAATTATAATTACATTTTAATGTCTTTGTTGGTGGTAATTCTTAGAAATGGTGGAAGTAATTAGTTATGGAGTTGCAATTTAGTCACATAAATAGTAGTGGTGTTAGTTAACGGCTTTAGTCGTAAGTGGCGCGATGCAAATAATTACGTAAGTGTGTATCGAGTCTTGTGAATGGTCACTTTAAGTGCTGACTCCGTTAAATATTAACGGAGAAAAGAGTAGAACATATTTTTTTTTTAATCAAATTTGCAATTTTAGATAATGCTTTGGGCTATAAGAAAAAAATAAGTCAATTTTTTAGGTACTTTTAAAATTAAACAATTTAGATACTGTATTGTTTGGATACTTTTAAAATTAAATAATAAAAGATAAATATTTAACCACCCTCACAACACCCCCGCCCCCCACCACCATCCCCGTTAGGTTGTAACCACTCCCCTTCATCTCTCCGGCCAACCAACACCACCACCACCTTCCATCACCACAATTTGGTCGACCAAATTCACTGCAATTTCTGGTCGGAACCGGAAACATTTAGGAGGTTAAGAAAGATACATTTTCTATATCTCAGAGGAAACAATTTTCTAGGAAATATTTGGGATCTTGATTTTACCTTCCATTTCTATTTCTTCCATTTCAGCGGCATTTGGCATATATTAGTGTGGATTGTTTGGTTATCATTAATTGGAGCAAGAATTTGATGGGTCACTGCCTTCATATAGCGATGATGATGAAAGTGATTAGGTGGGGGTGGAAGGGTGATCAGGTGGCTTGACAGTGTTGGTTAGTGGAGAGAAGAAGATAGGGGAAGGGCGGTTAATTATACGAAGTATATTTAATAAGGACCCAAAGTTTTGTTATTTATAATTGATCCTAAAATATTTTCTAAAATAGCAAATTAGGCCAAAGAAACGATTTATTTTAAAAGTTAGCATTTAACGTAAATGTTGTTTAAGAGGCATTGAGCACATGATACACGCTTTCGGGGACCGTTTAGCATCGATTGCCATAGAGGGACCAAAGTGCAATGACTTTTTAATTCTCGGACAATTTAAATGATTACTACACTTTTTATTATTAAATTATGTCGACCAATGATATAGTTTAATTAATTGTCATTCTACATTTTTCAATGTATGTTCGACTACTTTTTCATTTCCTTAATCTATGAAAATAGTTAGGAGAAGACAAGCTAAAAAAGGAGACGGAGAATTACTTATAAAATCTTAGGCGGCGGGGATGATCGACATGTTTGAGTTATGGTCTGAGTCGATCACTTATATTTCAAAAGGTCTCGGTCGATCCACTTAAGTTTAAAATCGATCTCGATTGGTATTTTCGCGTAATTTTCTATTAAGTCGTTAATTAACACTTTTTGAGGGGCATTCATACAAAAAAATTCAAAAAAAAATAATAAAAGCGGAAGGATCATTTATGTTTGGGTTATGATCCCGATCGATCACTTATGTTTCAAAAGGTCCCGGTCGATCACTTATGTTTCAAAATCGATCTCAGTTGGTAGTTTCGCCTAATTTCCTGTTAAGTCTCCGTTAATTGGGCCACGTGACACTTTCTGAGGGGCATTTTAGTCATTTCATAGCTAAGTTTTCGAGGAAAAAAATTCAAAATTAAATTGGAATATCTTTATCAAAACATTTTGATAAAAATAAGTGATCGATCGATTTTGAAATGTCCTGAGAAGTGCTCGCCCCAGAAAAATGTCACGTGGCTAGAGATGCTTAAGCTTAATAGGAAATTAGCGAAAGTACAGCGAGATCGATTTTGAAAGCATGAGTCATCGACGGGACCTTTTTAGAGGGAAACATAAGTGATGGCCAAGGACCATAACTCAAAACGTAAGTGATCCCTCCTTTTTTCTTAAAAAAATAGGTATGAAATGGCTAAAATGTCTTTAGTGTCAGTCGCAGGCTTTAGAGAAAATTAGGCGAAAGTCTGCATTGAGATCGATTTTGGCTTAATAAATGATCATTAGGGTATTTTAAAATATAAGTAATAATCGGCAAAGGATAAATACTTACGGCATGGTGATCGTCGCATCTTTTCTTATAAAATCTTTATCTCCAACTTAGGTCGGAGAGGTCAATGGGTGATGAATGCATGCATGGGACAATGGGAGGATGGTCACTCATGTTGGCCCTTGGACAAGAAGGCTGACAAAAGGTGGTGGGTAGATTGAATGAATGTGTATATGTGATGAGCCTCTCGTCTCTCTTTTTCCTCTCACTCACACATTATGTTTCATCGATTTCTGAAGCTGCTGCTGAAGCATCATATTCAAACATATGTTAAAACTAAATGCCATAATTTAATGCTCTGACCATCTCCCTCTATTTCTCGCTAGAGTATAGTCAACATCAGCTCATATCATCTCTGTCCTCAAGGATACCTCTTTTCAATTTTTTCCTTTTTTTCTGTTTAATTGGACAACGATATGACTTGTTTCTCTATACCCCATAATCTTTGTATAAAAAATTAGGAGAAAAAGTTGTGAAAAATATGTAGTACAAATATGTCAGCTTAAGTTGTGCAGGTTTTTTGGTTCAACTTTTTTATGAATGGATGCATCATTGGTTTATGTGAGATATTGCTTCCCCAAGTAGTAGTACTCATTTGCATAATATAGTCATCTCAATTCTCAAGGGATGAAAATTTTATAATCCCATTTCAAATAATCCTGCAAAATGGAATCGATGACACCCTTTTACCCCCTTTGGTTTGATGAATAAATGAAAATGAACTGAAGGAGAGTGAAGACTTCAACATAAGTGTACAAATCTAACATAGATTAATACTCCCTTAATCACAAAACAATTTTAATTTTGAATTATCAAACATACAAATTTAGTCCACTTAATCAAAGAACATAAATATGATATATATGTACTCTCATCAAGTATTATATTATTATAGGACCAACCTTATATGAATTAGTTTATGTAGAAGCTATCGTCGTTAATTCGATTGATATATATTTACTTAATTCATTTTTTACTATACATCGTCATAAGTAAGTAAATGATGCATTGAAACTGCTACGTATAAGCCAGAAGAAACGTGAATAGCGTGTCTCTTGGAATTGAAAAGATTTTCAATCTTATAAATACACACTTCATTTATTTACTATGTTTTCAGTTATCTTAAGCTAGACAGGGCCTGAATGCGTTTGCACTAATAAATTGTTAAGTAAGAATCTTTTGAATGAAGATAATAGTTATTGGGTTATACTCCTAGAATTTAGTGTTTGATTGACTACTGTTGAAGTTAATAATAGAGGGGGAGGAAGGGGTGGGAGGTGTTACTGTGTTGTAGTTATTGGAATTTGTGAGATTGTTAGTGCCAGTTCATCTTTTATTGGCATCTTTTATTATGTCCCGGTTAATGTCGTTTGAGGAACAGCAACATTTATCTAGGGATGCTGTTTTATGGGGAAGTCGTCTTTTGGACTTTTGGGATTTGCCTTTTCAATTTGACTTCAAATGTCTAGAGAGATAGCCTTTGATTTTTTCTGTCGAATCATTTCATTGTTTTTAACCTTATTGTCATGTAGGATATTTTTCTCTAAAATACACCTAAAATTTATGTCGTGCTACATTACTTAATTTGTTTTTTTATTTTAGTACTACAGCTTATTTTTTAGGCAGAATGAATAACTAGAAGTAAGTGTATTTGGATCAATTTTTAAAATATGGATCACATTATAATATCATCATGAAAGACATGATAAATTAATGTATCGTAACAGGATAGGAGCTGGATTTTAGAGTGAAAGGAAGAAATCCATGGCTGCCGTTTTGAAATTACAATTTGGCTTTTTACGGTCACTAGAGATATTTTAATTTTAGAACACAAATCTAAGTATCACAAGAATTTTATAAAGCAGATTTTAATCTCAAAGTTGCATCAATACACAGTGCCCTCTCGTAAATATTGGGATCCTATATCTTGATATAAAATGAGGTCCTTTTATTAATTTTTTTAATAATATTTGTTATTGCAATAACAATAAAAACAAGTAACTATCTTAATATCATCATGATTCGCCGTGGAAACTTGAATTCTTTAACAAAAAACTTATCAAGAGCCCATTGTTAAGAATATTTTAGCTCTTTAATTTTTTTTCCTTACTCTTTTCATATTCGGAATCATAGCTTCTAATTCTAGTCAACTTAACTAAAGGCTAATGATGACAACATGATAAATTATGGATATAAACAACCTAAGATTTTCTTTATTCAAATAATGAACACTTCTAATAAGAAATAAATGGATGCACTATTGTTAGTATTCATAAAAATTTAATATATCAAACTTATGCATAATTCAATATAAAATCAAGAAAATATCACCCCAAAAAAAAAATTCAAGTTGAGGAAATAAAAAAAATTATAACTTTAATTATTTGCTTACTTCAAATATCCAATTGATGAATGATGAAAAATTAGACGGTGGGTTCGATTTTAAATAATTATATTTGAATTGAGTATTAAATTAATATCGGCATTCGCGGGTCATGTGGGTTGTGGGTATTGATTGGGTTGATTAGGTATTCTGAAATATCGGTCTTGTTCTTTTCTTTAATTTTTTTTGGATTTTTTGTGTGTAGAACATTGGGACACGAAGGGATGAGGGAAGCGTGTGCACATAATCGGGCCGCACATGATGTGAGCCGGGCCTGTCAATACATCATTAACAAAAAACTAACATTTCACTATGACATAATCTGTGAATAAATGTTAAAATCTTACTAGCAAAATATCACTAAAATATATATGAATAATTTGTGTTGAGTAATGATATGTGCTTCCACAATTTTATGAGAATTGCCGTCTCATTTTATTATCTAAAGTTGATAATAAGTTGTACATTTGTGTGTCAATACTCAATGTAGTAATGTGTTAATCCGTAGGAATCAAATATCTCCAATAGATGACTTAATAGCTAGTGCTATCTAATAAGAATATCTATTAAAGATATATACAATTCTATTCTTACATTATTAAGATGAATATTTTCCTACTTCTTTTACAGGTTTATTTGTGGCTATGTGAGATTTCGAGCTCAGGCTTCAAGTTCTCCGTTAATTGGGATTTCAAAGCTCAACATTGGATTTGACATTTACATTAATAATTTGGTATCCAAAGCAGAAGTTGATGATGTAACAAATTTTGATAGAGTATACGAAATTGCCTATTGAGAACTAATAATGTCCCATGTTAGATTAAAGTTTCCTATCTTTATAATTTCTATCGTTGAAAAAATTATATCTCCAATAGCACCCTCTTCTCCCCTCCCCATATGGCCATGGCCCAAATCATATGGGAGCTTTTGTTTGTGCAGCTTGAGCATAAACATGAAGACCGTCCAGGAGGGTAGGGGCTATCATGCATAAGTGAATTCTTTATGCATGGTGCATAAACAAGCCTCCACCGCTGGATTTTAATTTCATGTGTTACAATCTTACAGTTCCTATACATTAAACCAATCTTTATTTTCTTCTATTCCCAGTTACCATCTTACTGCTCCATTTTCATCTTCACTGTTTCTGCGACGATTTTTTTGACGATTTCTCATCGGCACCGTGATTTCTCCGGCCATCTTTCTCGTCACCATGATTGTTCCGGCCATCATCACGCTAAATTGTTTCAAGATAATCAGCTCTATCGATTGAATCCTGTGATCTTACCAATATTTATTAGGTTTAATATTCTGATTTACTATTGATTTGACTTCAAATTGATCCAGTCTCCAAATATAATTCAATTTAGTTTCAATTATTCAGACAATTGAACATTTTGACTTATGTTGAACTAATTATTTTACATTCATGTGATAATTGAGAGCAGAAATCATTCTACCATATGTATGTATAATTGAACAATTTGAATCATATTAAATTAATTATTCTATATATATAATAATTGAAAGTTGAATCATTCTACCATATGTATGTACAATTGAACAATTTGAATTATATTAAATGAATTATTATATATTTATATAATAATTGAAAGTTATATCATTCTATCATACATGTGTACAATTGAACAATTTGAATTATGTAACACGGTAAGAATTTGGGGGGATGCTTGCATATTGAGCAATTGACGGATAATCTCCTGGAGGCCAGAGTTGTAATCTTAATGGACTTGAGCAACAACAGATAGGATGCTGATATTATTTGACACTTGTTATTATCTATTGAGGCGGAGCTGGTTCCGGTGTGAATAAAGAGGACAAGGTGGTGTGGGGACCGTCGAGAAGTAGAGTGTTCAAAGTTAGAGGCTTATCAATTATTTCATAGGATATCTATTTAGTGTGCGTTTCTCCAGTCTACCAGTGTCAGGCCTCGGCAATTTGGAAACAACTCACATGGAAACTTCCTCCAAAAAAGTCAAATTTTCATTTCTTTTTCTTCTAACTGACGATAACATTCGACATTCATATATTGATTTGGTAGTTGATGAAAGGATTTAATATTTCGTTTTAATTGATTTTAGTGATTTGTATGATTGAATACCAAGTTTGATTAATGTTTTTAGTGATTATTTGTTTGATGGATGCTAATTATTTTGAGTTAATTCATTTATAGTGATCAATGTGATAAAAATTGTTAATTCATTTATTGATGAGATGATTATATAGGCATAATTTAGTTCAAATTATTAAGCACATCTAATAATTTTTACATATATATTCTTGAAACCATTATGTTATGTAAAAGGTTTTGAATGGTTTTGAATGACTATATAGGCTAATTTAGTTCAAACTATTAAGCACATCTAATGATTTTCACATATATCTTCCTGAAACCATTGCTTTATATAAAATTTTTGCATGGTTTGAGATAATTATAAAGACATAATTTAGCTCAAATCATTAAGCATCAAATGATATTCACATATATATTCACGAAATCATTAGCCTATATAAAAGGTTTTGAATGATTTGAGGCGATTATAATGACATAATTTAGTTCAAGCATTAAATAACATGGTTTTTATATATATATTCCTGAAACCATTAGCCTATATAAAAGAGTTTGCATGATTTTAGATGATTATATAGACATAATTTAGTGAAAATCATTAAACACATCTAATGATTTTCACATATATATTCCTAAAACCATTAGCCTATATAAGAGGTTTTGAATGATTTGAGATGATTATATAGACATAATTTAGTTCAAACCATTAAGCATATCTAATGATTTTCACATATATCTTTCTAAAACTATTAGCCTATATAAGAAGGTTTTGAATGGTTTGAAATGATTATATAGACATAATTTTGTTCAAAATTAGCTACTAACACCATTAATTACTTCCTAAGATTTTTAATCATACTAAATTATTAAACAAATTAAATTGATTAACTATAACAAATGGTTTGAACCATGCACTTTCATGAAATCATTACCCAAATAATTAGGCCTAATTTAGTTCAAAATTACATACTAACACCATTAATTACTTACCAAGGTTTGATCATACAACACCATTACCCAAATAATTAGACATAATTTAGTTCAAAATTACATATTAACATCATTAATTACATATCTAGCCAAACCATCTTAAGACAATGATAACTATGATGAGGTCAAAGTAATAAACATAGGTTTCCATTCAAAAATAATTTTATATGATTATGAACTTACCATAATTAGGATTTACGTTAATTTGCTGTTAGATTATAATGAACAAACTAAACAATATTTTAGTACACGTCACAGATTAAGGTCTTTTTGTCATCATTTTTATTATGCGTGTTTGATTATGATCGGCCGGCTTTGTCTTCATTGTTTTAATTATTTGATGATGCTTGAAGCCTTTGAACAATGACGCCTTAGCCCTCAAGCATGTAATAATAAGTTATTATTAGAAGTTAAAATATTCAATTAAGTTTGAAGCCTTTGAATTTTGTGTGGTTTTTCATCAAATTAAAGTACGGCAGATGTTAAATGCTTAACAAATCTCATTTTTATCACCCAAACGCGTATAAGCCCAAGTGTAACAAGCTTGAGTGGTTGAGTGAGCTAGTCTACCAAGGCCACTTAGTTGGATTGTTAATGGACTGTTATTTATGTGATGGGCTGCATAAAAATGGCTTATGCACCATAACCGGACCCATCCAGGAGGTATGACTATAATAACTAATAAGACGTGGAAAAATAATTCAAAATTTTGTATGACCATTGGAATTGAACAAAAAATGTGGGCTCAAAAGAGCTTTGAGTTAAGATTAAGCTATCTTCAATCAGCAAAACTGATATTTAATCTTCGTTCTCTATCGCGCGTTATATTGTGCTTTAACAACTTTCGTTCGATAATAACACCTATATTACCTATCAATCCAAGAACAACTAGACATTCATAAAGTTTTTTACATTTTCTTTCCTCCACATCACTTCATTTTAGATTTTTTTTTGGTATCCAAACGATAAAAACTCACTTTATTTATAGACTTTGAAAAATAAAAAAATATTGGAAAAAACATCCTTTATAAAAAAAAGGGTATCACTTTTCTATTGGAAATATGAGATATTTGAAATGGTGTCGGGTTGAGCAATTCGATTAATACTGGCCAGGTTGCTCATTTAAGTTTAAGTTTCAAATATATGTTCGATTGTCTGACAATGTTCGTATTGAGATCTTTCGATATGACAGGGATTTATGATGAACTGCGGGTATTAAGCTGCTTGTCAGTATTAATGTAATGTTAGGTTAACGTAATAAGTGTCTTATGGCGCTGTCGATTGGCTGAAGGTCGCTTGTCTAATAATCAGCCAATAGCTCTGATTATAGCATAGGGGTTAAGAAGTGAAGCTATATGAAAATGTTGGGGAAAAATTACAATTTGAAATCTTGTCCCCTAGGGGCGGCGGCTAAAGAGAGAAAGGGGAGGAAACACTGCCTCGCCCCGGCTTCGAATCTTTGAACATCCACTTTGAGGGCTACATTTAGGGTGCTTGAACACATATAAAAACCATCGCTTGAATGAAAGAGAATTGGCTCATTCATTTATTTTCATTTACCAGCTTTTGAGAAAATGTGAGAGACAAAAGTCCCCCCATCCCCAGTGTGAGGAGATGTCCTGTTGTATTTTTCTCCCACGTCTTTCTCAGTTAATCTTTAAAAGGGGCTACAGTAAAAGAAACATGGAGGCATTCATTTCGTTGGTGTTCGCGTTTATTAGAGCGTTCTACTTTGTATGTTAGGATCTCACATCGAGAAATTCCGTTGTTGCTTTGAGTTAGAGCAGTGCATCTTTGTTTCTCTTTGGTTATTATTTGTATAAGCTTGTAGTGATCTTGAAATTCGCATCTATAATATTTTGAATGTTATAGATATGATATAGTATCTCACATTTTCAACATTGGAGGCCCACACATAAAAAATGCTTATAGACATTCATAACACTAAAATAGTTCAAAACAAATTTAACACTCCAATGACCAATGCTTATCTATTGTACCTAATTACACCCCAATTCGTCCTGTTGTACTTGTCTAAAAAGCTTCTCCATATGTTAATCCAAATGTCGATGCCAGCTGCATATAGTCGTCCAAAGGAGCTGGACATTTGGGAGGTAACATCGGTTTCAAATTCTTTATACATCGATCTTAAAAATACTAATATATCATATATAACATTTACTTATGTAATATTTCAATTGCATAAATTACACATAGTTACTAAAAATTATTCCCAATCCCAACCTCCAAAATCTATCAGCCAATTTGTTCACAATTAGTCCATTACTATTTTTTTTTTCCCAATCCCAACTTCCAAATCCATCAATCAATTTGAAACTATTTCGAAGTTGTAACTTGTAAGTATTTTGATAAGCCTCTCTTATTGTTAAGGGGTCTTTAGGTCGAATTTAATGTTGGAGAACTTTTTTTGGAATATCCAACCAACTAAGTTAGTGGAATGGGTAATGAGACCCTATTGGTTCTATACTTCTATTACAATTGCAAAAATTTGGGCTGTTCGATCAGGCAGAAGTGCAGAACATTAGACTCATTTAGTTGCACCGAACAGGCGACACCGCAACACCTTGACCCGGGCTCGTTTGTGCTAAGGGTTGGCCATCAATTGATTTTGTATTTCTAATTTTAGTAAGTATAAAATTGATATAATTAGTTTAGTTTTCTAAAATATTTTGGCGATGTTATCATTTTATTGTACTTTATCATAAAACAATTAAAGATTTGTCCATTATTTATACTCCGATTTGAAAATAAAAAATGTTAAGTAGGTTGAATTACATGTACTACTTTTTAGGACTGTGCTTATTTAACATCTAATTGTTAGGTTGTCACGACATTACATGTTTTAATTATAGTATAATGGTTAACAAAGTTTTTTAGTGGACCAATTTAATATTTTCTAATCCGGTTTTTCTAACTTCTCACATGTTAAGGTGACAATTAAAGAAAATAGTTGATACAAAATTTATATTTTTGTTAAATATATTTCCTTATATGCTTTTAGATGTTATATTTTATTTTCAATTTTACTTCTTAACATGTGCCCTAAGGACACATATTAGAAAAATCGTTTCTCATACATATAAATGATAAATTATTAGTTTGTCATAAATTGAGATGTCATTTTTGGGAAATAAAATATGCTCTAAGATACTAGTGTATGTAAACTATTTTTCTTTCCTAGATTGTAAAATATGCCTTGTTTTCCTTTTAATTTCTAGATTGTATAACATTTTTTTTAATTCTTCTGTAGATTGAATAAGTGTTAACAGTATTTTTTTGGTTTCTTTTTCATTTTTCCTGTAGATTTTGCAACACGCCCTTGTTTCTTGTTCTTATTATTTCCTAAGTTGTGTAACAGGCCGGACTTACTGGACGATAAAGTTTACCAATTAATAGCACCATGGGAGTAATATGTACGTCGATGACTAGAGTTACACACTTTAATTTCACAGAAGTAGTGCAATTGTGCTAGTGTTCAAAAAGTCTCTTTGGAAATAATCGGTTGACCATTGAAAATCATCTATGGTTGGTCTTTTGTTCTTCTTTGTTAGTGATGTCACAATTTCATTATTACAAGCAGCACTATAGTCTATAGGTAACCATAGACTTTCAAGTAAACTCTTGATGATGAAGTCAAGGTGCACCAATAGCAATAGATGATCAGGTTTCATTTTTTTCATGTAAATGTTTTTTTTTTTCAGATTAGATCCTCAGTGCAAACGATGATTCTATTTTGTCAAATTAATTGGAATCAGATACTGTATGTCAAAAAAAAAAATTACAATATTTTTTTGGTTAATTTTTTTCAACAACCTACTTATTTAATTTGCTACTACATTACATGAATGTAGGGACTGTCAGATAATATGTCACGGTCATATACGGAGTAGTTTTTTGTTTAGTAATTAATATTTCTGATCTGCTCAATATATTTCAATTAGATGTATACAAGTCACTAAAATACTAAATTTATTTGGGATTAAGTAATTAAATGAATATATCTGCATTGCATATTCATATATATATAGGAGTTAGTATTACAAATTAACAATACCCCTTGGAGATTAGACACCATTTTACTTTTGTTAAGTAATTTGTAAATATAACTAAGTGGTGGGGTTGGATGTAACATGAAACATGAACTATTGTACTTTAGAACTCCTAGTTTTAATATATTCAGCTCATTAGGATTAAAAAAAAAGTAATTTGTAAATTTATGTGCATTTAATATTCTTTTAAATAATATCATACGCAAAAGAAATAACTATAGAAGGCTTATAGTAATTTAAAGGTTTTGGGTTCGTTCTAAGGGATGGGTTGTTTTTTGAAAGAAAAAAAAAATTATTTTATTATTTAAACGACATGCACATAATAAAACAAAATTAGCATCGTTTTGGCCCGGAGACTCTTTGTCGGTGGCTAGATAGAAGGATTTGAAGTCAAAGTACTCTTCACAAAACTATAAACAGTAGTTACCACCAGCATCATTATCATGAACGGATTAAGGGATTAGGTTTAGTGCTGGAAGCAGTGGTCATTTGAATAATGGAATATTCGAAACCGATGGGATATAAATAACGAAGTGGGTAAAATGAGTCACGACTTTGGTACCCGACTTCGATTAAATGAATCACTAATTAGAATACGCCGTTAAGTTAATCGGCGCGTAAGCCGAAAATGAAGTAAATTTTCAAATTTTGTAAAAATTTTCTCAAATTAAGTTAATTAATTTAATAAATTAAACAAAATACACACATCTTATATAGCAAATAGAATTATCTATAAACCATAATAATTCTTTCAAATAATGTTATTTCTCTTTATTTATGATTATTTATTGAACATAGTTTATAATATTTTTAAAATTTTGACAATTTGTTAACGGGCCAGGAAGTAAAATATCGGCGAGCCGAATTATTTCAAACGAGCACCACGCCCGGCGTACCCGACTCGTTAACTATCAAACTTAAGTTTTGACGGTATGGTAAAGTGGTACATTTTACGAAACATATTGTGTCGAATGAGTCATTTTGAAACATGTGTGATCCAATAGTAAGCGTTGTGAAGCATGTATGTCTGACTGTCATTAGCCTAATGCCCTTATATATAAAAGGTACATGATTCAAAACCTTCCTCAAATATTTCTCTTTCACTTTTCAATATCTCATCATGTTTAAATCTCGAATTCACCCCTGATCATTAAATTGAATTGTATACATCCGTCCTTACTAGATATATACACCCTTCAGGCCTTCATTGTAAATTAAATATACATATATATAGTTGTTAGAATTGATCAATTGGCATATATTAATTAAATATTGCATACAAATATTAAGTTAGATCCTCTATTTTTATTTGAAGATATATATCCATCATGATATGGCCGACTTTGTTCGGTCAACTATTAGGAAATAAACCAAATACAGTAATATCATAAATTCCATTATAAGCTTTTCTAGTAAACAGGTAAAAATTTATTATATGTTTCTTATATATTAAATTTGTTGTTATTTTTCTTGCTGATATATCTATATGTTTAGTAAAAAAAAAAATAGTAAGAAATTCAATTTAACGACTAAAGTACAGAAAACTTGACCATTCAGCATGTAGCAATAACAATAGCATCATTTATGCAACTATATATATATGCTTGTCCCTTTCAGCAGTTTATATAATAAATATTACAAGAGGCGCATACTAACATCTCTATAATTATATGCACCTAATCTAATGTTATTGAGATAAAGGGAACCTATAATTTTTTTTCTTCCAGAAAACTAGCCAAATGTTTCTTGACATAGTATATCAATTCTTGATTATTTTTCTTTGTACTATTTGAAACTAATTGCACGCAACACATATATCCAAGTTCACATGACACAATAAAAGATCTAGGAGCTTGATGGTAGTAATCTTGATGATTCCTTATTATTAACTTGAATTTGCCCAAATTTCTTCAAGTTCCCTTGCAAATGCCTCTTGTCTACCAATAACAATGGTAATATGGTCCTTGTTTTCAATCACCTTAAGGTTGGCTCGAGGAACTTTGGCTTGAACATTATAGCTGCATTCCAGTGGAATTAATTCGTCATATCTTCCATGGAAAATTGTTACATTGCACTTCATGTTGTTCTTGACTATATCCAAATAGCCTTCAATTTTAGCAGCTGTCCCACAAATGATGTTGTGTAGAGTATGCCATGCGGCATTGTGTGTATGGCACCAGAACCCCTCCATCAAGTAAGTCCGGATTCTATGAATATTCAGGGATGAAGTCAGGATTAGTACAAGGACAGATGCATAAATGTACAAGTATCATTATATATAATTTATTTCCTTAATTTTTAGAGAAGCTCAAAACGTGACAATCAAGATAGAAAAATATAATGATACTTTATTCAACGTCTATGGAGTGTGATATTCAATTATATGCACCACTAATTAAATTTTCAAAATCTTGACTATATCAAATGTTTTTTGGTATACTCTTCTATAATCTAGACTAATTCTATTTTAGTGTTTATAGAAAATAATTCTGTTTTTAGTGTTTATAGAAAATAATTCTGTTCTAGTAAGTAACATGTATAGAAAAATAAATAAGGAGAGGTTATGAAAAATCAAATAGAGCCAGAAAGAAAATAGATCAAGAGGATCATAGTATTAATTTAGTAAGGTCAACAACTATGGGGAAAAATTTGGTACAAGGTAAGCTATGTTTTAGGTAATAATGACGTTAGATGCAGTTGGTTGACCACAAATGGAAACGTAGCTAACTCAATTACTATTTCCTTCACTCATATCAAGCTATATTTATTACGGAGTACAAAATTAGAAAGGATAGTGAGACCTTTCCTTTACAAGCTAGATTGTAAGTACTAGCGTACAAGTCATTTACTATAATTTGTCTTGCCAGCAACAATTTTTTAGATAATTAATTGGATCACTTCAATACTCATATTAATTTTAAGAGTAACATAAGAAGAGAAAATTTCCATGTAATGTCGAAATATACATGCCAAAAAATAGAAATATCTAAATTCATAGTATTAATCTTTGAAGGAGATGCTAGCTAGAATATTCATAAATCCCCAAGTAATTAAAATGTAACAAATTGCATTCTATACTCCTAGCACAAGTAAAAAATTACTTCTAAGAAAAAATTTAACTGTTAATAATCTCCCCAAGTGGAGGTGAAGGTTATAATACTATCTTCCTAATTTGGACATCTTTTCTCACCAACAACCTTAAGTGTGTGAACTACATACCATACTTTATATGCATGAAGACATATATACGTATTAATAGATCCAGGTTGGATTGTATATATTTGTTAGCTCATAATTTATTGTGAGTCTTTCTTCAACAAACATTTACTTGAACATGAATAAAGAAAAAAAAAAGTAGAGGTCCCATTAGTATGGAAATAATTCAATTCACTAGTTACTATCACGATGTGAACTCATACATCCCTTGCCATGTTTCTTACTTGCTGGCTCCTCTACTGCCCACTCAACTGTAATATTAAATACTCTGTTGGTTCAAGAATTTAGTTAAACAATTTTCTTTTAAAAATTAATTATTTAATTCAAACTAAATGAAATAAGGGATTGGGGTCACCTGATATAAAATGAACGCGTCTCATTTTATAACAGATAACTATCCTACTAATTCCATGCCTTCGAATAAGTAATTGGTTACTTGAAATTTAAACAACATATATTGAAAGTTGTACACATAATAAGTTATTTCTATTGTAATAGGCTTGTAGTATTATCAATTGGTTCAAGGAAAGGAAAGTGACACACACCTGTTTCTTGTAACTAATTTGGCAATAAATTCCCAAATCCGATGGTTTTTGCAAATGAGAAGACAAATGGTTCGACTTATATGCTCATACCAACAAGCAATTGATGCCCCAAAAGAAAGGGCTGGCCATATACGTCTTGGTGCCACTCTTCTCATCATATATTGTGTTGCATTTTCACCCTCCGGTGTTGGAAAATAAGGCTGCACATTATTATTTTATTATTCAACTTTAGTTAAAATATCATTTAATTTTCTATATTAATAATTGGATGGACAAGACTTTTCGTTTTCTCAAATAAAAATATTTCCTTAAGATTCAATACTACTAAAATTACTGGGTACGATGATAATAATACCAACTTAACTTTGTTTGAGATATACTACTAAAGTTATATAATACTTTTTATTATAAAAATAACTTTAAAATTAATGTCAATATGAATATTATATTTATCACGATCTTAAATAAATACGGAGTATAACAATAAGTGTCTTTCAAATTGTAAGAGGCTATATCAAAATAAACATTAGTCAGATTTCAACAATGTCGAAAAGTATAGTAGTGTACCCTAAGTGAATCAATTATGCGCTCTTAACTCAAATATATATATATATATATATATATATATATATATATATATATGTGTCACCATTTGTTGCATTTATTATCACATGTAGACAATTTATAATTTGGTCCTACCAACTACTTTATCTATTTGCAAAACTCTAGTTTTAAAAGTGAACTAATTTATTATCAATGAGTTGACTCATGACACAGTTCACCTCCTTAATTATTTTGTTTATTAGTGATAATAAAACACTAAGGAAAAAATAGGAAATCTTGCATGAGAGTACTTACTGGTGCAAGTAAAGTTAGAGATTTAATTGATCCTTTATACTTAACGGCAAGAGCTAAAGCTATAATGCACCCCAATGAATGTGCCACAATATGGAAGGATTTCACTTTGTGTGGCTCAAGAACAGATCCCTCAATCATGTTCAAATGCTCTCCAAGAGTATAAAGTGAGTCGATTGGTTTTGGACTTCTTCCAAATCCAAGTAGGTCAAATGCAAGAAACCTATATTTTGACTTGGCTGACTCTGAAAAATTTGGAAACACAGTTTCTGTCCAAAACCCCGAGGAAGAGATAAATCCATGAATAAATATCACATCGTCTTGCACATTATCTGTCAAATTAAAAAAAATCAAAAATTAAATAACAAGGTTGTATAATTATAATAATAATCTATATAATTAAATAAATTTACTATAGTAAGAGCACTAAGATTTCAAGATTATGAGTACATAAAGTGTACGTGTTATGAACTAATATGTACGTTATTAGTTTTTTATAAGTAATGTTTTAGGATATAATGAGAATATGTTAAAAGTGTCCAAGTGTAAAATAACATTTCTTTTTAAGGAACACTTGCCTTAGGTTCGTCGGGCGATACTCTATGCTCTATCGCAATTCTAACTCTAATCAAAAGACTACATGTTCTTAATTTTCGATAAAACTATATTGATAATAACTTCTAATTTGAATATAATTATAGCGACATTAAATAGAATCGCAAAAAAGAAACGAGAATTTCCTTATCTCTTTCTCCATGAGCTTTCACATAAAGTGTATCATTGCAAGAAGAACTCCAAGAATGGCAAGTATGGCAATCACAATCAGACCATCTAGGAATGCAATGTGATTGAACTTTTCCAACTTTTCCTTGCAACATTTCCACAATGGTGGAATTAACACTAAAAGTTGATGATCTAACCATTCCTTTCTTGATCTCCTCACAAGATTGTATCATTGTAGTCTCCACTTTTAGCTTCTTTAGTTCTCTAACAGTGGATTTAGAAACCTGAGATACAAGTGAAGGTCTAGTATACAAAGTGTCCGAAATTTCTTCAAGTTGAAGGGTACTTGAACTCAAACAAACAATTTTCTTAGATTCCCCTTTTTCTGAAACCAAGATCTTACCACTACTTGTTATGGCTTCTTTTGGTGATGAACAATAACAAGGTTTCCATTCAGCTTCAAACACAAAATCTAAGACCCTATAAGTGTGACATAAGATGAAATCAAGAATGTCTAAAACAGAGAAGATTATGAAGCTTATGACTTCATTAACAAATCTTCCTGTTGTTGTGAGAAATGTTCTTGTTTGCTCCATGAGGGCCATTGGAATAATTCTAAACCAATATGGGTACAATCTTGATGAGAAGCAAAGATTTGGCTAGGACCAAAAAGAAATGGTGGTTGTTTTGATTTTAACTTCCCTTTTTAATGATCAAGAAGATATCAAGAATCAATGAATGCACCCATCAGCTTGACTAGGTGTAGTGACATACATTATGACAAAACATATGGAAATTACAATTTCTTAAGTCTCATAATTGATGATTCATTCTATAGAAAAAATAAAAATGTGGACTTCTGAAAAGCTAGAGAAAGGTAAACAAACAAGAGAAAGATAGTGAGAAAAATGCTCTGTGTTTTCAAGATCTTTTGCAAAATGGTCATGGGGGGTTAACCAACATGTCCTTGGCTTTTCCTAATTGGGGAAAGGGTATGAGAAATGAGTATGCTTCCCTCAATTCTTTTAGAGAATATATAGAGAAGTAAACGAAAAATGGGAAAATATAAACCCAAAATGGTTATAGGCCACAGATTTTTGAACTCATTGTTACATTAAAATTGATTGCAACACGACAGACAAAAAAAAGTGTTGGTGGTGGTTGAAATTATAATTGAAACAAGTAAATCTTTCCTTACAATCTTCTTACAAAATCTTATGATTGACTGACTTGCTCCAAACATTATACTTTTTGTACGATACTCTGTATTTCACTTTTATTTAATAACCATTTTTTAATCTTTCAAATATTCTTTCTTATCAAATCTTATATATATCGGTATATATTTGATATTAATAATTGTCATTTATATTTTTTGGAAGATATACTTGATATTAATAATTTTGACCATTAAAAAATAAGAAATATAAAATTTTGTCTTTAAAAGTAAAATTGGAAAATATTTTGAATTGAAATTAGTAGAAGATAATGTTAGAAAGATGATTGGTTAAGGTTGAGTGATTAAAAAATTAAAAAAAAATATGCATTCTATAGAAGTATAACAGAGAATATCATATAAAAATGTAACAACGTATCTGAAACAGACTAATGCACTAACAAAAACCATAGAATACAAATAATAATTCCCTACCTAAAAACTAATCAATTCTACATTTTTGGTTGTCATTACCATTTTCCTTAATTTTTTTTAATTGTTGAAATTTTGAAAAAGACCCTAAAAATACTATAGACAACTGTTTATTGCACCGGACCATAATCAATGAGGGGCAACTTATTTCTACTTAAGTAGCTAGAGAAACAACCCCATTGAAATTGAAGTTATTGCGGACAAGTCCGGCCAAGTCACATGAGCTTCATCTAACTCCAAACAAAAATCCTAACTGTCACCTCCGCCCCTCCTTCACGTTAAACAATGTCACCAATAATTTAATACTCTTCACAATTTATTATTTTTATCGTTCAATAATACTCACCATAGCCTATGCTATGGATTTACATCTCAACAATAATAATGATCCGTTTGCACTATAATGTCAGTTTGTTGTTCGGTTTGGGATGATTCCTTAAATTTTCCAAAACGTACCACATTGGTTATTCAATCCATTTCGATGAATGATACGGAGTATGTGATTGAAATTTCGAGGATTAAACCTAAACCCAATAGTTGATTAGGATGAAATTGCAATCGGATCAAAATTAGTGGTACAATTTTGAATTTTTTGACAATTAACATTTATGGGCTCTGAGCAACAACTATGGAGGAAATGCTCTAGTAATCAATACACCGTATAAGGTTAATGCATACGATTATGTTTACTACTTGTATTTAATATTGCAACTCAAGTATGTATAATGCATGTACATGTGTTTCCAGTTCTCTACATGTGATGTTAAAGATTGCATACATATACCCTTCTCAAATAAGTTATTATTATCATTTCAGGTTATTAAGAAATCTCAGTCCGTCGATTTAACTTGTCGTGAGTTAAAATGATATTTTTATTAGAGGTTGAATAATATTCCTTCAATCGCTTTAATTGTTGTTTAATTTTTAAATTGAACTTTGACCATCAATTATTAATTATTCATTATTAAAAAATATAAAATTTATATCATTGGATTAAATGCTTTTTAAAATACTTTCAAAATTTAAATTTTTTAATTTTTTTAATAATATAATTAAAGATCAAATATTTATCTCGATACGTGAGAGAGTCAATTAAAATGAATTGGAGGGAGTATTACTAACATACCCTAAAAAATATTTTATAAAAAATACTTTAGTTAATTATGAAAATGAAAATTACTTTATTGAGGGGACGAAAATGTAAAAATCACATAAAATTACATTAAAATTCTATATATCTTTAATGTTTGATTAATACTTTGATTGCATGTGTTAATCATCTTAGCTAATCATTATCTAGATGAATGGTTTTAACTTTTATGCCTGATGAAATCTAATTAGTCAATAATCAAATGCCCTTATAATTGGTTTAGCATGGAAGTCCGTTGTGGGCCACAATCATGGGCTCGTTAATGAATTACTTGTTAGTCCCATTAAGCGACTGAATTATTCGACAAGACTGGAGGCCTTGTCGGTTGGGTTTAATGGTTCCCAAAAACAGTTGAGAGTCTCGACTCTCAAGACACCAATGGTAAGGCCCCAGTCATATGTCTTGAAATAATATTAAGAAGTTTAATTACGATTCGCAAAATATGCCTCGAAATATTAGAATATTGACTATATGTCATCTCGAGTGTTATAATCTAGCAATCAATCGCCATACTTAAAAATCAAACCCACAAAGTGAGCTATGCCTTGAGGACTTGTAATGGTTCCGTGAACATATACGATATCTATTTTTAGACCCCATAAATTTGCATAATTGCTCTAATGAACTTTATTTCAATTTTTTTGTTCTTGTTCACAAATCACAAGTCACAATACTTTAACACGGAGTAATAAATTGGGGCCTAGGGGTATTACCATGTCAGGGTACTTAATCATTCGACAAATAGAATAAAGTTGAATGGTTTTTAATCTCATCGCATTGACATTCACTGGACATCAAAACCAATTGGTTCCACCAATTTTTTCCATTGAAAAAAAGGTTAAAAAAATTATCCATTTCATTCTACACATGGTTCCACACTACTTCCAAGTTCCACCATCCATAACTTCCAAATGTACTAGTTCCAATACTGAACTGTTATACACACATCCAAAAAGTAAGAAATTAAGGGTGAAATATCTATTTTGCCCCCCTATTTGTAAGTGTGATAGTTATAAAAATTATATTCGGAGTAAAATAGTCATTTCAGTACTAAAAAAAATACTATTTGGATGTATGTATATTGTTTCCCGTTCCAACATCACACGGTGAACCTTACATGTGTTAAAAAGTGTGTATATCGCTTTAATTTATATTCATAATCTATAGGAGTATATCCGTGAAATTCATTATCCAAAATAAGCCGTACCAAAGATGAATGCCTTATGTCTAAGTCATATTGGGGCCATTAAATTAATAAATTATGTAATTATAAATAGAGAACATCACTTAAACATTCGAACAGTGAAACTGAAATGGATACAAGGACTCCAAGTCAAGATACAACAGCCAACCAGTAACTGATCAAAAGTCAACCTCATCTTTCCCCTGCATTGCTTTCAATTTCACCTAAATGAAATTCCAAGTCAAAGGATTGCATCATTTTCAATTTTTTTAATATTATCCCCAAGCATATAGAACTTACATTAATATTCACATTGTATAGGAATTTTAATATAAGGTTGATGGATAAATGAATTCGAGATAGACAACATTAATTCCTTGGCTTATGTCTAATTTGTTGTTATGTCCAAAGACTTGGATTGATTGGAACGTATACAACATTTTCAAATGACATAAGTAATAATGAAAAATTGGTAGATAATAAAAAACCATCATCAATTTCAAATCAAGTCAACTCCTCACATCCAAACACAATCAAAGTGGTTTGTGTATAAGAATAAATGGATTAATTGAAATTCAAATAGTCTTGACTGCGATGTTAAGATTGCTTGAAATAAAAGATCTCCATTAGAATGTAAAATTCGTGATCAAATTGATCGGATATCAAATAAAAACATGACAATCAAATCACTTAATGGACGAATCAAGAAATAGTCCATTAAAGGATTCTAGCTGGGTGACCCAAAAGCTCTATGAGTGAAGTGATCCAGAAATAAATATTGCATGTGAGTGAAGCAAGAAGGCAATCTCAATAGCTTGAAGTAGTAGTGTTGATTATGGTAGGCCAAAGATCGACACTTCCTAATAATGATGATGGATTGATGGTCTATCATACTTGCTGTTACTTCATTACAACTCAACTTAGCCGTCCTGCTTGCCCCAAGTGCCCATACATCCCTAATTAACTTCTCCCCTTCAAGCTTATTAATGGACAAACATTTTGAAACATCTTATAAATAAGTTAAACCATCGATGCATGAATGAGAATTTAAAGAGTCAAAGTGGCAACCACATTCAAAACTTGGGGAGACATACACTTGTGGATCATGGGTTAGATTACACAATGATGCATGTTAATATTTTCTTTAGTAGAGATTTAGATTTATGTCTATCGGATATATGTCGATTAGTTATGTCTGAAGGCTTTCGATTCGTTTGATATTTATGTCTCACCTAATTTAATTGTATGTAGTAATTACGGTTTATGAATGAATATCGATGATTTAAATAAATAAAAAGTGAAAGTTGAGGTGTAATAATTTTTTAGGCTAATTTGGTTTGACCGCTATCTTTATCGTTTATTTTCAATATCTGCACTCGGGTTTCGGAGTTAGCATGCAATGCTGCATATTTTCTTAACATGCGCTGCATACAAAACATTTTAACTTTATGCCAGAATGTGTACGGACCCAATTTTTACACATTTAGCTCTATATATGAATTCATACCGCCCACCACACAATTGTTTGAAGAACCCGAGTTTTCATTGTTCTTATTATTTGTTTCTCGAACGCTACAACAAAAAGACCCAAAAATAAGGTAATAGGCTGGATTAGATAAATGCGTGTTTAGCGGCGTTTGTGTTCGTCATCGTGTTTTAAAAATAGCGTCGATCATGGCGTGTTTTGAAAAAGTGTACCGACGATGCATTCGCTTCAAAATGACCTTTTGGACAAATTGACGGGGTAAAATTATTCAGCGCTCATTTTGAATATTTTCAATTCTATTAAAATTTTGGGAAAAATATTTGGATGAGATTATTAATTTTAATAAAATATTTGGATGAGATTAATACAGAGTATTTGGATGTGATAAATATTTTGTCCAAAGTTTATTAAAATTGAAAAATTATTTAATAAATAAGTGTTGGACAGTTTTACGCCAAATCGAACAATAGAAAATCGGTTTAACCCAGAGTTTTGAAATTTGAATGGCCAAAGGTGGGGCAATTACAAAAGCAGTGTGATCAATGAGCAATATGTGTCGAATGATGAACGTTACAATATGTATTATCAAACGTCGTCTCCCAAAAATAAATATCTGATGAGACCACTCAACCATTCATGAAGGTTGAGCAGCAGAGCAATCATATATGGCTATTACACATTATTAGAATATTATATACTAAGCAGCAGAGCATCAGATATTAGGAAGTAAACATCACTTACCTGTACATTTCATATGAATTCAAATATCCTATTACACATTCATATGAAATGGTGATGGATTGGTGTGTGGGCATTAGGAAGTGTTAATAAAGATGTGGGTTGGGTTTATTTTTAATTTTTATTTATTTTAAAAGTATCATCATATATTAATGTATTTTAAAATATGTTTTATTTTGAAAATGTAATATTAAAGAAAGTTGTAATTAAGAACAAAATAGATATTTAATACTTTTAATGAATTTATATATTGTTAAATGTGTAAATTGGATCAAAGCGTATGAGACAGAAAAAATAGTTTAGGGTGAAACAAGAAAAAAGAAAATAGGAAGCCAGATAGCTTGAAATTGAAGCTTGAGGCGGTCGAGAATAAACGCTAGTATAGAGCGGCATTAAGTAGCTAACTTTAGCGTATTTTCGTGAACTAGAATCATTAATGTGGATAATTAGACAATTTTTAGGCGAATCGCATGATTAACAACGTAATATCGTAGGCTAAATCCCAACGATGATAAGGTCGCGTGTAAATAATATATGGTTAACTGGATCAAGTTATACATACGAACTAGAATACTGAGAGTCACTAACTATATATCACCAATTGATTGTTCGATAGAATCTCATTATTCTTAATAGTATATATACGCAATGAAGAAGGTAGAAACTAGTCGTAATTTCTAGTACTAGGCTACTAGCTGATGTATGATATGAGAGCGAATTGGTAGTATGGTCCCGAAATGAGATCAAGTTACGATTTTGTTTTTCTAATAGTTGACGTCATAATTTGGTCCTTAACTTTAAATATAAATATTACAGTTTGGTGGTCCCAACATCTTATTTATTCCACACAAAAGGTCGTATTTGCCCGGTCTCGATCTAGTGTGGAGAGGCCGTTAAATTAGCATTCTTGGCTGATTGCTGGTGCAGACATTTGACGTCCTCATATTGAGCAATCAAATTATGATGATGAGCTGTTACTTGATGTGATTGAACTCGTCCTACGCTGAAAGATTAATTTCTTTTATGATTAATTCATAAATTATGAGTTATTTTCATATTGATGATTGATTTTTAGCATCAAACTACATAAATCATAACATAATAACAAAAACGAGCAAGCATGTTAACAGATTATTACGTATTTGCTTGATGGCGCGAGCGATGCGTCGTTGAGAGGAGGTTCAATGCTCGAATCACCGGCGTAAGCGGGTGTGTTTTCACCAAAATTAACCGAGTTGCAGGGGTATGGGGCTAGGTGTGCGGTGGGGCGAATACGTATAAAGGTGTACACTTATCTTAGTTTACGTCAGTGGTTGAGAGGCACTTTGGGTTGGTATTATCTTACGCCATTTTGATTGATGAAGGTTGACATGAGGATGTCTTCGTCACGAAGTTGTAGTGAGTAAGCAGTCTCGGAAATGCAATCGTCAGCGGGCGTATCATAGCGTTCTGCTCTTTCCGTGATGTCTGAGGGTTTATGGCGGTGGGAATTTCCGCGTCGAGGGAATGATGATTTTTTAAGATTATTATAATATCTTAATTTTTTTTTTATGTAATGTCACTTGGTGATATGGTCGAAATCAATGAAACATCAATTTTAGAATGATCTTTAATATTAAATATGTTATTTATTAAATTTTATAAAAAGTAAAAAATAAACAATCTTTATAACATGAGGGAGTACTTTGTTACAACTCAATTTATTAGTTGCACGTACATGCCTTATTATTAGCTTCTTCCCTTCAAGTTTGATGAACAAACATTTTGAAACAAGTTTAACAATGCATGAATGAATCAGTAAGTAAAAACAGTCGAAGTGACTGAGAGTCTGAGACGTTGAGTTATATGAGTACTCATTTATTTGAAAAATTATCGCTTTTTAATTTTTGTTATCTTCAATGATTTTATTGTATATATTTTGTTTGTATTGTATAATGTTTGAAGTGAAAAGCTATATTGATAAAATATTATCTGTCTGAAACCAAAATATATTAAAGTCGAAGTTTGAAAATTATAGCTATAAAATAAAGTGGATAATTTTTTGAGGATGGAGGGAGTATAATGCATCTTTGTAAATTCGTACGCCGATTCGAACTTTAATTATGGTTTAAGCTTTTTTAAATTGAGCTTTGGTCATTAATTATTAATTATTCTTTATTCTAAAAATATAAAATTAAATATAATTGGATTAAATGCTTTTAAAATAATTTATTCAATTTTTTAGTAATATAATTAAAGAATAATTGAATATCAAAGATGTATGTGAAAATTGGATAATTTAATACGCAAAGACGTTTTAGTGAAAATCAGTTAATTGTTGGTAGTTGCAAGTGTTTTCATTTATACCAAAAATCAATGCTTGAGGACTTAAAAGCTTCAAATTCCCACACAAACTGGTACTCATGGATTTTATAGTTATCGTTGTAGCGGCACATGCGTAAATTAAGGATAAAAAAAGTAATAAAATTATATTGAAAATATAAAATGTGTCAATTTAACCCAAATATCATTGGTTAGTTATTTATTCAGAAAGCAAAATAAAAAAAATAAATTAAAATGTAAAAAACATTTATTATACTAAAACAATAATTATAAAAACAATTTTTTATCTAAAACGACAATTATATAAAAAGGGAGAGAATATTTAGTCAACCCTCCGACAGAATTCTGAACTAAGTTAATGCTCCATCATGCACCACTCTAGTCTAATTCGACGAGTGTGATCTAATCAAATTAGAGTCTGCAATGGCAATAATAAACGTAGTTGAAATATTCATTCCAATTCATTTTAATTATTATTTGATTTTTAAAAAAATTAATTTTGACCATTAATTATTAATTATTTTTTATTCGAAAAAATATAAAATTTATATAATTAGATTAGTCTTTTAAAACTCTTTCATAATATTAATTTTAAATTTTTTAATGTGTAATTAAAGTAGTGAATTAAATTTACTTAGATATGTAGAAAAAGTCAATTAAAATAGATTGAAGGAAGTATTATGTATCAATATAATTAGTGATTGTTTAGAATACAATTTTTTTATTAAGGTTGTTTATGATATAATCGGAAATTGAGTTTTAGAGGCCCAAAATAATTGCGGCATCAGATCCAATTAAAGGGGCTTTGTCCATCAAGAAGAGACACTTGGATCACCAATGATGACAAGTGTCCTGCCATACTAGGAGGCAAAAATCATTGATATTCTCTATAAATACATGACCCCAGATTTACCATTTGGACGTAATGCTAAGCCTAATTTCTGTGAATATAACTATCATATATTTTTTCGATTTTTTAGTTATTGTTTAATTCGTTACATAAATTAATTAAAGAAAAAGTAGTCGAAAGTGTATTAAAAATATAAAATGACGATCGATTAAAACATTAACATTAGTTTGTTGTAGAAACATTAATAGTAGAAACAGCCAGCGGCTTAACTCATACCGATACATATGGGCCATCTTGAACTCGTTAGGCTCACGAGCTTTCTTCGATGTGGCTTCATTAAGCTGATTATATGAAAGAGTATTATATATTAAAGGCCAGGTTTGTTATAATTTTATGATGATTAATTATTATGAAATAAAAGTAATGTTGTTCATGTTGAATTTTTATTATAATCTAATTGATGTCATTTTTCAATTTATCAATTGACAATTATTATCATCTACCATTTATTTTTTTATTATTTATCACTTTAAAATTAAATTCATCCAAGTGAAATTTAGCTTCAGTTTGTATTTCAGTATTGAATAACGTAAATAAATTACAAACTAGAAGGTAGATTAACGACTCTAGTTAGTTTGTTAATTTAAAAACAAAGGTAGTCGAAAGTATATTAGAAAATGTAAAATCTGTTATTTCTTTAAAGCGGCCAGTAAAAAAAGCGTTTTTTTTACTAAAGCGATAAAAAAAAAATGGATAGATATTATTATTGATCCGGCAGTCCATTTCTATTAATATTGGATATGGATCTGAGCACCGAAATATAAAATGAAGCCCATTATCTATGTCCAATTCAAAGTCCGAACTCCAAACCACATTTTGATGCCCTTGTTGAGCCCATAAGATGAGGAGAAAATTGGCAAAATAGCATTAGTTTGACAATTCATTTAAATTGTATCAATTAATTTTTTTTTTTGTTTAAATGGCGATTCTTAACTTTTTGTAAAAAGTAAAAGCCCATTTTCTTATATATAACCATCAAAACTCTTTAGTCAGGTATGTTTTGTGTAAAATAATAAAATGTATTTTGTGGTTAATAAAATGTATTTTGTGGTTCCATGTTTATATTTTCATTATTTATTAATTATTCTAGTTTTATTGAGTTTAATAAGTATTGATTTATATCTAACTGTGTTATTTTATTTTTTAAAACCATATAATTTTGGATTTTGTTGCAGTGCCATTAATGTAGCATCTACGTATACGCCTTTATACGTCGCTAAATGCTATTATACATCTGTATACACGAAATAATGGCATATGTTGCTTGATAAAGTGCATAATAAAATATATTGTACTTTAGCTTGATGTGATACATCATCTAACATTAACTCATGTTTATTATTTTTATGTGAAGATCCTTTGAGGCAGATGATAGACATAAGAGACTATATAATATTAGATTAGTGCATCTGTTAGATTGCTGTAATGCTGTTTAATTCTTACGTTCTGATTTTTATTGAATACATTTACCGTGTAATATTGGAATTAATAATTCTTCATTTTGAAGGTTATAGGTAATTACATTATCAAAATCAAGTTTCAAAACATAATTGTTCGTTTCGTGGCTTGACTTAGTCGCATATTAAGTTCTCTAGAATTTGGTATGCTTGTTTGTGACATTTTACATTCTTCTATGCATATGTTCATATATAGACATGTTGATATTGCGTATAAGCATTATACATGAGCTTATGTTAATGCTCATGATTGGTTTAAAATATAATATGTTTACATTGCAGATAATATCAATTTTATGATTATATCTGATTATATATAATGGCATATATTGTGCCATAGCGTATATGAGATGTTACGATCTTACGACTATTTTTCATTGTTAGAATACAATATGAATTTTTTCTTAATGATAAGCAGTCATTAAGATATAAAAATAATGTATATTAATCTAAAACATAAATTGCAATACTGAATAAAAGGGTTCTTAGTTTAGACGGAAGGCGAAATGAAACCCGACTCTACGTACTTAGCGAGCTCGCGTGAATGCCATGAAAACTCTCGATTATTTTCAGCATGACAATTCTTCTTCACAGATTATGCGGAGGATAGAATTAAGCTTGAACTTCTTTAGGTTGTGAGACAAAGTGGAAGGAAAAGTCACACAGAATTCTAGGGAGGCGGCTTTTCGAGAGGAAGGAGAATGATGGATTTTTATTGTGTCTCTTAAATCCACTGATACAAGTTTATTATTCGTTAAAATTTAGACAACTGTTAACTTAATTAGACTGGATTCATGAGCTTACAATGGGAATAATGGAGTAAGGTTGTTTCATTTAAATTAATTAAATGATCAGATTCATCTTGTCAGTCAGTGAATGTATCAGGTTATTACGTCAATTTCAATTCTTGGTCAGTTAACAGTTAGATTTGATGTTCATCGATATATATTTGTGGAAATATATATGTTGAGATCGTCTCTCGATTTACAAGTCTATTTAATTTGTGTATGAAATATGAATTCAGTCTCATTTGTATGTGTGTGACGCCCCAGGCTCGGATAATAGTAGTTGGCTTATAATATGTATGTCGGCAAATTCTTATTATTATAATGATTAATAGTAAGATCTAGCAATCGCTCATAATCACTTAAATTATCGTGAGAACCAGCTATTAATATCTGATTACTAAGGTGAACAAGTTCCGATAATCCGCGTTTAACTTGACACAGTAAATGAATTGATATCTGATTGTCATGGCGAATAATGAAAATTAATTTCATTGATTTCAATCTCAACAAACCAAGCAAACTTAGTTTAAACTAATCTATTGAAATCAGAAAATGTCGAAGAAAGCATGTCAATTGATATAAAATTTATAATTTAAAATAAATGCTTATGGAAACCTAATGACTGGGATCAATTAACAAATGATGAAAAATTATGAGCGATATCATCAAATAACTTAAAAGGGTCAAATCAAGAAACTCGCGTAATACATTTTACATAACCTCTAAATTCGAGAAAGAAACCATATAAAATTGATTGATTCGGGTTCTTAATATATAAAGAACATATATATAGTTTAGAAATTGAGCGAAATGAGGTTTTAAAACACAATTTTTTTTGAAAAAAAGCAAAAAACAAAGACAAGGGAGGTGGCGAAGGGTAGGAAGAATGATGGTTTGAATATGGGGAGGGTTGTTGGTGGGTTTTTTGAAGAAAAAGGTAGGTTGGAGGAAGAAGAAGAAGAAGAAGAAGAAGAAGAAAGAAGAAAGAAAGAAAATCTTTTGTGAGCAGTTTAGTCTTTTTGAAATAATATTGTTAGGTAAAAGAAAATTAATTGGGTGCTAAAAATTAAAATTTTTTTTTGTCAAACTAGTGCTATTTTGTGTTTCTATAAGATAAAACCAAAGTATTAGAGAAATGCATTGAGCGAAAAATTGTAACTAAATTCGATCTTCCATTTATTGTAAGAAGAAGAATAAAAAACATGTATGAAATGAAGTTAGATTAAATTAGCGGCGGTTATGCGTAACGTTAGTATCAGGGTTTTCACTTTAATGTTGTGGACTCGTTGTTCACAGAAAGATCTTAATCTCCACATGAATTGATCACTCATACCTTTATTTACCCTTTCACTATTAATTTATCTGGTCAGGATGGTGGGGCTTCAAAAGTGAGAGATTTAAACTTTTGGACCAGAAAGAAGGGTTCGAACAGGTTTTTTTTTAGAAGTGGAGTACATTTGCCATTATTTTCTATTATAGAAAATTAGCCAATTGTTTCTTGACACATATATTAAATGCATTCTTTCTTATTTCCCTGATGCAATTTGAAGATAATTACATGCAACACATATATTCAAGTGCCACTCCACAATAAAAGATCTAGGAGCTGATGGTAGTCTTAATTGTTAGTCACTTGAATTTCTCCAAATTTCTTCAAGTTCCATAGCAAATGCCTTTTGTCTTAACGCTGATAGAGCAATATGGTCCTTATTTTCGATCACCTTAACCTTAATAGAACTCTAGCTTTTTATTATAAGCTGCATTCACAGGTTATTTCATCATATATGCCATGAAAAATTGTTATTGCTTCATGATACAACTAATATATTAAATTTTGCAGTGATGTTATGTAGTGTATGCCATGCGGCGTTGTGTGTATGGCACCAGAATCCCTCCAGTAAGTAAGTCCGGATTCTTCAAACATACATGGATGAAGTCTCATTTAGTACATCATAAGATACCAAAGATTTCCAAAGAACACTAACTAGACAGAGTGTCTATGCAGTTCGATGATATGGCTTCAAAAAACGATATGGTTATACATATGAATTATATCTTAAAAACGAGTTAATTATCAATTTGGATATTATAAGTCCCAGTAAAATATGAGTTAAGAATTTTAATTTAAATTTGTCACATTCTGCACGAGCTATGGAAGCGGCTTTGAATAGGTATACGAGCATTTCGAATAGGCAATAAGGGTGATTTTGACGGTTTAACTTTTTAGAAAACGATGCTTTTGACGTTCGAGGCTATTTAATAAGTTAAATCTGAGCAAAGCAGGGAGAAAATATATATTACAGCTTTCGTGTCGTTTTAAAATAACAAATGACTTGGTGAGCCAGATTTTAATTGTTAGTTAAAAAAGCCTTGTCAGCTTGGCCTTTACGCGCACCCGCCCACCAATAAACAGTATATTAGTTATTATTGGTGTTCACATCCTCCACGATCGTCCAGCTCTATTCAGATCCGCCCTCCGTAAACTCCGCATCTTCAGGAGACTAATCGGCCGGGGAATGTGGAAGTGTTGTTGGGACTCACTGATCATGTTTGGCTCCTTGAGGAAGATGAGGTATAGAAGATGGGCGAGGATATCGGTCCATTCAGAAAATGGTGGTTTCGCTCAATGGGAAGTTGATTGCTTCTATACACCATGCATGACAGACTCTTGTGCTGGGTATTAACTACCAAAATCCAGGTTAATGCATTAACTAATATAATTTTACGTTTCTTGTACAAATTCACACTGATAAAAAGTAGAATTTGGATGTCAAAAGATTAACAAAAGTTGAGATCATTGAAAATCATTTCAGATGATTATTTGAAATATTGAAAAGTTAAATATAATTTAAATGTTTTCGAAGTTAGTCTTGTATGAAATTCAACTAATTTTTACAATGAAAAGTATCCAATATAACAGGGTAAGGGCTAGAGGTCAAAGACATCTTTTAATCGTATGAGTTGACAAGTCCCTTTACTTTAATTAATTTGATTATACTTTAATTTTTATACAGGTGAATTTGGCATGAGAGACAGAAGATGGAAAATGGAAGTGTCACACACATACCTTTTTCTGGTGATTAAATTGGCGATAAATTCCCAAATGCGATGGTTCTTGCAAATGAGAAGACAAATGGTTCGACATATATGCTCATACCAACAAATCATTGATGCCCCAAAAGAAACAATTGGCCATATACGCCTTGGTGCTACTCTTCTCATCATATATTGTGCTGCATTTTCACCCTCCGGTGTTGGAAAATATGGCTGCACATTTTTCAGTTTAAAAACATTATTGGAAATGAAATTTAATTATCTGAATAAAATGGACTGACAAACTTCAAATTTCCTCCAAAAAATACTCCATTTCTGAAGGATACAATACTACTATTAAACCCAATAATTCTCTAAAATACCAAATACTCCAAAAAAATTCTCTAAAATACCAAATTAAATAAACCCAAAAATAGCTCTCAAAATTATTTAGGGACCCATTTACACCAGATACCCAATTACAGAGACCATTTGCATACCAATGTCACTTATCAGGACCAAATCACAAATAATCCTTAATTATTGGACCATTTCAACAATTAACTCTAAATTATACGTAAGATACAAGACAATAAACATTTGTCAAATTTCAACAATTGTAATTGTACTTTACATGGACTAGTTATATTCTAACTTACACATAGATGTCACTATTTGTTTGCATTTATGATCACAGGTTAACATTTAAAATCTGATCCTACCAAACTCTTTCATTTATTTGAAAAAAGTTTAACGTTAGAATTGAAGTACATACTACGTATGAATGTATTAATGTGTAACTAGTGGCACATTAACATTACTTATTAGATGTTCACCTCCTAACCATCATGATTAAAATGATAATTACTGTCTATTAGTGATAATAAACAGTTAAACACTAAGAAAAACAAGGGAATATTAATTGTAGTACTTACTGGTGCAACAAAAGTTAATGATTTAATTGATCTTCTATACTTGAAGGCCAGGGCTAGAGCTAAAATGCACCCCATTGAATGTGCCACAATATGGAAGGATTTCACTTTGTGTTTCTCCAGAACAGATCTCTCAATCATGTTCAAATGCTCTCCAAGAGTATAAAGTGAATCAATTGGTTTTGGACTTCTTCCAAATCCGAGTAGGTCAACGGCAAGAAGCCTATACTTTGACTTGGCTGACTCTGAAAAGTTTGGAAATAATGTTTCTGTCCAAAACGCTGATGAAGAGATAAATCCATGAATGAATATCACATCTTCTTGCACATTATCTAACAAATAAAAAACCCACAATTAAATATTGATAATGTAAACAAACCAAGTGCCATATATATTGAAGGGCAAAAGGCATCATTGGGAAGTCACCATTTGCTCGCCTCAAAATGACATAATGGAACACTTCGAAACATAAGTGATCAGATGTGACAAAACTAAGACTTAAATTGTAGAATAAAATGCATGTATTATTAGAATTATTGACCAAAGCAAATTGTAAATAGACTATATGGATAAAACAATAGAATTATTCTTATTACCTCTTGTTCCATCAACTTTTACAAAAAGTGTATCATTGCAAGAATAACTCCAAGAATGACAAGTATCACAATCACAATCCGACCATCTAGGAATGCAATGAGATCGAACATTTCTACCTTTCCTTTGGAACATTTTCCCAATTGTGGAATTAAAAGTAAATGTTGATGATCTAACCATTCCTTTCTTGATCTTATCACAAGATTGTTTCACTTTTGTCTCCACTTTCATCCTCTTGAGTTCTTTATCGGTATAATTGGATACCCCTGATACAAGTGAAGGTCTAACATACAAAGTGTCTGAAATTTCTTCAAGTTGAAGCTTACTTGAACTCAACAAGCAAACAATATTTTTACCACTACTTGTAATGGCTTGTTTTGTTGGTGAACAATAACAAGTTCTCCATTCAGCTTCAATCACAAAATCTAAGACCTTAAAAGTGTAGCATAAAACAAAATCAAGAATGTCTAAAACAGAAAAGATAATGAAGCTAATAACTTCATTAAAGACTCTTCCTGTCATGGAAAGAATTGATTTAGGTTGCTTTGTGAGTGCCATTGAAATGGTTTTGATTTTAATTTCCCTTTTTAATGGTCAGGAAGTTGGAAACAATTAATGCACCCAATGGTAGTCCTAATTTTTTAAGACTCAGAGTTCAACTAAAAAAGTTAAATGATTTTCATTTCAGTTTTGATACTCCACTTTAATATTGTTACACTTTGCTATTTTAAGTGTACATATTAAAATTTGAATGTTATTATCAAAACATGGTAAGACATCATTTACATAAAAATGGATCTAACTTATTGAGTTACTAGCAAATATTTAGTTATTATTACTAAAATGGATGATGACAATGTGGATCTCATCTATTATTTTAGTATTAGATCGAACTGTTTTTCTTTTTTTAAATTTGGCAACCTGTTTTTTTACAAAATTTTGGTGAGGAATAATTAATCTCTAAGAGGAATCGAGCGTAATTAATCACTCTAAGAGGAATCAGGCTGAACCTCTTGAAATAGGAGCCGGTAAAGGCCTCTTGGGCCAAACTGTTAGGATATCATTAGAATGAAAATTGTTTTGGTACTTTTTTGTCTTACTTGCTAACAATAATTAAAGAATCGGACTCATGTCAAATAACAAAATCACCAATAAAGCGCATGCAATTTATATATCAAAAGTCAATACAAGATACTACGTAATAAATATAGAATTTTAACCTTAATTTTAAAGGAGGTAATCTTTATTAATTTAACTTGGACTTGGACACGTGGCACGTTTTTCTGCCTTGTTTGTTTTTATTAGTTAAACAAGATTCTTGAGTATATTATCTTCACGTGAATCTACTGTCAACAATTCATCTGACATAATTAATTTTTGTGTCGAAATCCAGACGAAAAAAAGTCTTTATACTACGGACTCCCATATTCAAGCAGTGTCGAGTTGAATTATGATCATTTTTTTAAAAAAAAATTTGAATTCCAACACTTATTAATTTATTGTATAATATTTAGTAAAAATATAAAACTTCAAACCTATTTATAACTAACATTGTATTATAATATTAATATTATTAAAGTTGTATGTGTTCATTACAACAAAACTACTCAGGGTATTAATCTGATAATTAAAATACAAAGTGAATATTTTTGAACTAGTCTTTCTATAAGGTCTCGATTTACTTGATCATTAGCAAAAATTTTCCCTTTTCTTTTACCAGTCATATAAATTATTCAACTTTATTTTGATCTTTTCTATTTTTATTCTTTAATAAAGTAATTTTTATTTTTATGATTAATTAAAGTATTTTTTTGATAAATTAACTTTTTAGGCTATAATGTTCAAGTAATAAATAATTAGTCATTTAATAAAGTATTTTCTTCATGTGATAAGGACGGAAGTATAATACTTGTATTGAAAATAACCAAATTTTCATATAAAACAGAGTAAAAATTATCAAAATGTTAAAAATGGAAAGTGGGCCAAAGGTCAAATTAAAGTGGCCAACAACATAATTATTTACATAATCATATGCATACTACGTACGTCTTCTTTTTTGTTATCTCATTGACTGCGGTTGAATTAGTCATTATCTTTGGTTTACTTCTATAATTTGTCCGTTCTAAATTTTTCAAAAATATGATTTTGCTATTCATTTCTTTGAAATGATATTGTTCGCCCATATGTTTGTATATTTTTTTTATATATCCAATTTCATTTCACTTGTTATTTCTAAATAAAAATCGAGGTTCTATCACTATTTGAATGCTTTCATCATCACCTTGAATAGCTAGAGTGACATACATTATGAAAATTAGCCAAAAAGAGAAATATTGTGTTAGAGTGAGTGTTTGAATTAATTCTGAAGTTGCACTATTATTGTCGATTGTTGATTCATTCTATATAAAATAAAATGTCAGACTTTTGGAAAAGCTATAGAAAGGTAAAAACCTTCAATGAAAATAATGTATGCATAATGCATTTGATTCAAAAAGTGATTCCACCACCCAAATCTGAAGAATTTACGACTCTAAACTTGACTATATAGTGAACGTCGTTGTATAAGTGCCAAGTAGTACTCCTCCTTAACTTGCAATAATCAATTGCTACAATTGTGAAACGTCGTCATTAACTAGCTTGACATTGATCGATCAATAATAGTTATTCGTAAACTTATAACGAGCCATTAATCCCCATTATTGTACATGTATGTTAGAAGATTTTGCCAAAATAAAATTAGGCTAATTCTGACATTTTCATTTTATGTATGTGATTTTAATTACGTAACTCATATTTTGCCTAACAATAAATTGGATTTAGGATATATTTTATATAATTAAAATATAGCACTCTGTAATATTTTTATATGCACATCATCTCACACTCACTTTTTTTTGATGACTTGCTATTCTTTGAACTATTCTACTACCTACCTCACCCCTCCCTCCTTGTCTCAGTAGACCGCAATTCTCCCGCCTTCCTTGCACGACTACCAACAAGCAAGCAACAGAAGTGAAATTGCAAAGGGTAAACCATGTTTCACATTCATAGCTAAATAAGATTATGTTATTGAAGATTCTTGATATGTGTAGGCTTAAAGATGGTGAGCAACTAGTATTTTATAGACTTGAGAAAGCAGTGAGACTAAAGAAAATATTCACGGACTTTTGAGGCACTGACTCCATAAATCAGTTAAGAGTCAATTATGGTCCACTAAAGTCTGGTATGTAGTGAATTGGGGTTTATTAAAGTTAAGATCTTTCTTGGATTTGTAATGCAGTGTTTGATCTGTTAATTTGGTATGTTGGTTTTGTTTTTCATTTTTTTTCTTTTGAAAAATTGAAGTGTTGGGCATTCTTGATTTTGTGAATTTAGTTTTTATTTATTGATTTAATGGAAATTTATTACCGTTATTTTTCCTTTTGTTTGCTGAAGTGTTAGGCATTTTTGATTTTGTGATTTTTTTATTGTTAGTGATTTGTGCAAAGATTTATTTTTTTGTGCAGGATTTATTTTTTCTTTTGAAGTGTTGGGCATTCTTGATTTTGTGAATTTCATTTGTTTAAAATGATTTAGTGATAAATTTGTGCAGTGTCTGAGTGAGAAATTGTTTAGGAAATTGATTGTTTTCTTGGATTTGGAAGCTGATAAAATGTAAGCTGATCTCCATAAATAAGTGAGGGTGGGGAGAAGAGGAGGAGGCAAGGTAGTAAGGAAGGGAGGGGCAGTGGGATGAGGGTAGAGATAGGATAGGATAGGGTAGGTCGAAGAAAAAGTGTAGAGTTGGTTAAAATTTAGGGGCTGGGAAGGAGATGGGAAGGGTAGGGTGGATGTTTAAAGAAGAAATTGTGATGTTTTATTTTAATTATATAAAATATATTCATAAACTTTAGTTTACTGTTGGAGAAAAATAGTCTCTTAAATGTGTTTTGTTGGTAAAAATGGATAGTGATTCAGAGAAAAGATAAAAAGTTTAGGGTAACGTCTGCCGAAAAGAATCGTAGTATAGATAGTGAAGTGCGTATGCGATAGTATAAACGACTAAAAAGCAAAATTAGTCATAAATTATACCCAAAACTTCATTTAATATGTATTATAAGTTTATTTTCATTAACTTCTTTTAATAAGACCACTAGAGTTAGTCAGAGTAGATGCGGGATGAGATCTAGGATCAGTGCTTTGTAGTAATGATAGTCGATTTTTTTAAAAAAGCATTCTTTTGTCATAGGATATAAATAAATTGTCAATATATAGTGGTGATAAAAAAATAGTGATTCCATCCCCCAAAAAGATTGGGAAATTTTATTTTGCACAAAATTTAATAAATTTTAAATTTATCTCACATTATCCCTCCACTCTAACTTCTGCATTTAGTCAAAGTGAGATTAGTATAGGATTTTCCAAAATGGAAAACACCCCAAACAGGACCCGTATCAAATTTAATATTTCTATCAAATCACCAATTTATTTGATCGTTTAGAAAATCTTTATTAAGAAAATTATCGATTGTATAATTTTTAAAAGAATAAATGATGTAGCCAATGAAAAAATATTAGGAAACCGATACAAGAAACTTCGTTGCGAAAAAATTACGTTTGGTAAATAAAATGATTACTTATAATGAAAATAATTTTTATTAACGATCAATTAAATCGATACATAATGAATACTTTTCCGTTCAAGAATGAATTCCTTATAGGTACTATAACAGTCCTGTCGTCAGTATTCTGAAATCATGCTATTCTAGATAGTTGAAAAACATATAATTTTGTAAAAACCAAAAAAACCATTTTACTCATAACTAGATTTGATTAAGTGTAAAATTAAATATTAAATCAATAAAATTGAACTTATAACTTTATTTAGCCACATGTTATTGGTGTGGGAGGCAAAAAATCGAAGATGTGATTCCTCTAAATTTTAAATTTTTAAAATTTATTTTTTAAATATAAGTAATTTTCGACAAAATATAACAATTAGTCCCCCTAAATAAAGAAAAAAAATCCTTCTAATTAAATGTAATGCTTTTAGCTTTCAGCGTTAAGACTCCGTCCACTATATGTTATATAATGATACAAACTGCCAAGAAACTCATAGAGCTCCGTCCGTCCCTGAGCTCTCTCACTAAGTGATATTGGCGGTACATTAAATTATTGGTTGGTAACCACATAAATACATACCATCATTGAGAAAATAACTCTCCAATACTAGCTTAGAAATATACTCGAACAGTGAAACTGAGTTGCGTTAATGAAGGATTCAAAGTCAACATGCAATAGTCAACTAGTAACAGACATTTAGTATTATCCCAATCAACTCTGGTCAACCTGATCTTCCCTTGCTTTGCATTCAATTTCACCTAAATGAAGTTGCAAGTCAAAGCAATATTGCATCATTATATTCTCCAATTTTTATCCCCATCCATATGCATTTGATGAAATAAATTATATTTCTCCTATTGAAACACAGTAGCATAATATAATAATACTTAAGTGGAGATTAAAGATCTATTTAGAAAAAATTATTGTAAATTACTTGTGGTGAAATGAAAACAAAGATTGAAATTGATTGTAGTAAACTAATTAAACTTAAACTAACAATGAACTTAAAATGGGTAAACTTATAGATTAAAAGGATTATCAAGGATATTGATGTCACCTAATAGTAACATTTTCTACTCAAATAATGGAATTATCAACACTAGGGTCCGATTTCTTGTTAGTTCGGTATACTAGATTCGGTTTGCGGGTTCACAGTATTTCTAGTTTTAATTAATCTGCTTATGAAGCGATTAAGTAGCCTAAAACACAGCGTGAAAAATATGTTAGAGCCAGAATTAACACGTCCTTTTCATTATAACACTGGCTCAATTAGCTAATGTTCAGTGATCTATTGTAATAGAGGACTACATAATACTCGGGGATTACCGTATAAAAAAGAATTGATTCTAAAACAATCGAATCAAATTAAGTTCAATGATTAATACTAGTGCATAAATAATAAATACAAAATCCGGATAGAAAATACACTTGTTGAGGATACATCAAAACTCTTAGTAATAGAAAAATTAGCTACTACTCATACTGAAATAATTCATAAATAATATTCTTAAAAGTATAAATTAACTAGAAGTATAAGCAGAGAATAAAATCACAACAATTATGGCGGAGCGATGAAAAGTAAGATATCTTTGCAACCTTTGCTAGTTGATTTTCTCCTGCGTCTCTAAACAAGAAAATAATAATGCTCTTCTCTTGATTACGTGACTTTATGGATTAATTCAGTTTTTAATTGTCTGGCTTTTTGCATAAAATATTTTCTATTTTTTGTTTCTAGACAGGACTTTGTCATTCTTTCGAAGAGTATATGACTCATTGCTAATTCTTTTTAACATTTTTTCTGTCTAAATTATATTTTATCCCAATAATCATAAAAGCACCGGAATCAAGTAATAAATCATATTTATCAATTAATCACTTAAAACAGTCAAATAATGATCAATAAAATGCCCAAAATTATCCTAAAATCTATGACAAATACTCCATATTAACTAATCACATTTAATATTAATCAATCTCAAAATTAAGTTACCGTTTACCTTAAAAATATTTTATTAAAAAATTATAAAATCGTGTCATAGAATTTTATATTTTAAAGAAGAACCGGTCCTCAACCAATAAAATTAAATAAATGGCTAAAATAATAAAGGATGGATAATATTGAAGTGATATAAACAAGCATTAGATAAGCGATCAAGTGAAAAAATACTAAAATTTTTTCTAAATAATCAACTATATCAGAATGGAATTGAACATGAAAATTTATCAGAAATAATTTAATTAATTAAAATTAATCAAGTTAATTAAGGGTCAAACGATAAAGAATGCTTACGTGACTAATTAGGGTTACCGATTAAGCGCACAAATTCAAATCGAGCCTGCGAATGACGAGGGTTCCGTCATCGAAGCCCACGCAGGTTAATTGAGTCAAAGAATAGAGTTCTACATTAATTAACCCTAAGTTTGAACTAGAAATAGGTTCGAGAAAGCGATCTCGCGTTAAATGTCAGGGGCTCGGCAAAACCCAAATTTTATTTATCAAGCCCAGTAAAATAATCTCGCCAGGGTTTAAAATGAACTCCTAAGTTTTGTGGTCTGAAATCGAGGCTCGGCGGGATTATGTGGGTTCAAAATCAACTCCCGGGGAAATGCGTGTGGTGCAAAATCGAGGAAAAAGGTCCGAGTCGATATGAAAATATGTTGATAGAAAAAGAATCGGAACTTTCCTTACTTTCGAACTGACCCCAGGGTTGCCAGTCGTCGTAATTCCAAATTATCCATGATGGAATCTTTTGCACAAAATTATTGATCGAGGTCGTGATCACTTGAAATCAGCAGTACGTCATGGCAGTATTTGAGACGCCGCCTAAACCCCTCACACACTTATTTGACCGAAAATCCATCCATAAATCATACAAAATAAATTCACCACAAAAAGCGAATAGCTTGGCCAGAAAATTCGGAGAGCGTTGCAAGAATTTCATGATTAAATCTTTGAACATACGGCCGAAGCATCACGTGGTGGCTGGAAACCTCAGGTGGCCGTAATATGCACACAATCCAAGGATTATTGCACAAGCAATAATCCTTCAAATTGAAGTAAAAGCAGTGAGAATCGAAATGAAAGGTTCTCAAGAGCCCTTCGAATAATTGAGGATTAAGCTATATAACCCACAGTATTCATAAACTTCAATTTTGATAAATTTAGAGGTTGATTAAATCAAATCTCTCAGAATCAACTAATTTATAGTCCACTATATTTGGATTCATACTAAAGGCCCATCTGATTGTCAGTATCGTATGAGGTTGGAATATTAGCGCCATCTGTCTATTTCTGTTAATATACAAGGCATTGTAGTATTTGAAGTAAGCGTAAGCTTGAAACTTGTCAGTGAGACTAAATCTCTCGTTAAGTCAAAATCACCGATGCAAGTCTACGTGGGTCATGTCACTCAGAAATTTCGGAGTCACTCACCGAATCAAAGTCATATCAGTCTTAAACTACTACTCGAATCGAGTCGTATCAGTATTTAGAGCGAAGATACCGTACGTAGTCACTGCCACAAAAGATGAATCACTAACGGCTGAAGAGGCTATGGCTTATCCGGCGAGAAGTCCGCGGCGTACTCAAAGCCGTCGCATTTATGAAGCGTTTGCGCATTAAGTCCGTCGAAGTCAGGCGGAATCAAGTCATGCAACCAACGGGGAATCTGTTGGAAACCATTTGGACCATATCGAGTCGGACAGGTCTCGAGTCTGTCAGGGAACCGGGACATCACAATCATTTCGCCGAGAGCCCATTCAAATCAAATCAAATCAAGGTTCAAAATCGAGTCAAGCTCGAAGCTTACATCAAAATCGATCATTTCGAGCTCGAGAACTTTCTATCAAATCCAAATCAATATTTCGAGTCAAAGCTCAAGCTTATCAAGCGAAAGTCGAGCTCAAGCTCGAATCAAGAGTTTCAATCAAATCCAAGCAGTCATTTCGAGCTGAGTCAAGCCAAGTGGGCCGGATCAAACTTCAGTCGAAGCAAGCAGGGCGTCTCACAAATCGTCGACAAGCGGCAAGGATCCATAGTTTGGGCGATCGATCCTCTTGATTTGATAAAACACACAACGAGGAATTTTCCCTACAATGAGTTTTATTTTGTACCCCCTATTATAAATAATAAAAAATCTTCTTTGCAGTTTACTAATTTATTTAAAAGTATTTCATTAATGGATTGAAAATAAGAGGATAAAGTCATAAAATTTTATCAACATTTAGAATAGGGTGCAACGGCTCAAAATGTTTTTATGCACCCAACTATTATGTTTCGTGATTGTTGAATTGGTTACACGTAGAAAGGGTGCGAAGGAATTTAGTCCCACATCAAAAATTAAATTATTATGCCTTCGATAACTAATCTAATTAATTAATTTTAGAATAAATCTTCAAATATTTTTAACAATTAATTCTCATATTAACTATGGTAGGTCAAGATAATTACATTGATCGATCATGTACGAGGAGGTGTTGCTTCATAACAACTCAATTTAGTTGCTCTGCATGCTCCACGTTCAGTGCTCAACTGCTCATATACATGCTTGATTAAATTTTCCACTTAAAAAAAGTTAATTGTTTGGTAGAGTGGTAGTGCTTCTTAAATCACTCGATTTAAGTAGATTTGAGAAAATGAACAATGTAAGTTCATAAAGAACACGTTCAAGGCTCCTGATTCTTCTATCAATCTAACCCATCAAAGAGTTATACTCCAAAGGGGCAATTAGTAGTTCTTCGCAGCTTTTAACATCAGTTAGAAACGGAATACCTCTTACTACTAAATTAAAAATAACACGAAACTCTGTTCAAGCAAATTGCAACGGTTTTGCAACCGTATATTTTTGTTCAAAAAAAAACTTTGACCCGATTGAAATGGGTGATAAACCGTTCCAACTCCGTTCGCCGTTGCAAATAAATGAAGTCTGTTACAAACCCATGGCCAACCATTGGCAAGTAATTGCAATGCATTACCAAGCAGGTAGGTAATTAAATGAGGCGTTGTTAAATTATAAAAATAATTTTATTTAAATAAGAGGGAGCCTGTTTTGAATTTAAAAAACCTTGAAGTCTTAAACTAAAAATAAGCATCAATTATAGCCTTGAAACGAGAAAGAAATCGCTATGAAAAAATATACCAACTTGCCAATATTTATTTTTTACTGTTTGTCTTGTCGATTATCTTCAGAAATTCACATGATATATAAAACCAGACCCGCTAAATTTGGGCGCGTGAAAAGAAACGTTGAGAACACCATAATATCAAACCATGTGTTTAAGCGAGCTTGAAATTACGTTCTGATACTTTGAAACCCATTGCAAATACTCCTTGAAGCTTGTTGCAAAACTTTGAAACCCGTTGCTATCTCATTGTTAAAAGTGTGCATTTTAAAAAAAAATACAGCAGCAATAATACAAACAAAATACATAAATCATTTATATATATTGCATCTAATATCAAGATGCAAAAATAGTTTTTATTACATCCATTGCCAAAATATAAAACATCGTTTCTATGACACCCCAAAGATTCAACTTGATCTTCAACTCCATAAAGCACAATGTCGTGGTGCTTTCTGTTTGGATGAAATTGAATAAAATTGAGGTAAAAACATTGAGTAGCCTGGAGTTAGGGGAATGTAGATGAATGTAGGTGAAATTAATAAAATGTTGTTCGGGACTTGTGTAGGTGGAAACAAAAGAAATATTATTTGATAATTAACATGATGTACATTTATACCCTTTATATATACTCATTTCATCAAATTAGAAATATGTCGGTACATAATTGGATATCTTTTCCGTCGCTCCAAAAACATATATTAAACCACATAAAATGCTAAAAATAAATAATGCTTTTGCAATAACATAAAACCATCTTTATTTCAGTAATCACAAAGTTCACATAAAACCATCTTTGACAAAGTAAAGCATAATGATTGACTGACAAACATTAAACATCTACATCGATAATTAAAAAGCTAAGTAGTAGAATAAGATTTAGTTCATACAAAAAAATGTGTGAAATTTATATGTGGGTGGGTTTTGGAGAGGAGAATGGTACAAACAATTTTGGAGGAAAAATATTGATTGGTTTTTGTCATCAACAAAAAAAATTAACGTGTTATTAACGCTTAATTACCCTAGGTTTGGGGTGAATGATTTGAGGGTAATGGAGTTAATATGTTGGCTTACATTAACCCCATATTAACCTAGTTAAATTATTTTTAGAATCACAGTATGATGAATGATTCGATGCTACATTCACCCCCAAACATAAACTTAATGTCCACCTCAACTAAGTCTCCCAAATCGTCTAAAGAACCACTAGAATTCTGGAGCTTATATTGATCTTATCATCATTCGCTTGCCTCAGTTCCACCTCCCCAAAATATATCACAGTTCCCAATCCCACCCCTTCCATTATAGTCAACAAAACCCCTAATTTCCAATGAACAAACTATTTTTATTATAGAACTAATAGCAACTTAGAACAGACAATATATTGTACTTATTAAAAAATTATCAGCCAAAAAAGTAAAAAACACTAATGATAAAACAACAAATATTATTGTTTAGCATATAACAACATAGAACAATCAAAATGCAAAGAATAACATAAAACAACCAAAATGAAGTTCAATATGAAACAATAACATAATATTATAGTTCAACATATCTCAAATCTTGACAAAATCTTTCTTATTATGAAAATGAGCAACTTACACTTCAATTTTAAAATTGAAGACTAACAACTTAATCCCCTCTAAAAACAAAAAACAAATAAAAATGGTTTACATACTTTTTATTAGAACAATCCAAATTTAACTTCAAAAAAGGAACACTTTTTTTATTAAGAAGTCTAAAAATTTAAATAATTTAGACAAAGCAAATTAGATAGATATTTAATAGCTTATTTGAATTTCAAGCATGATAAAAATCTAAGTTGAACATTGAGAAAATTACCTTTCTAAGTTGGAAATGATTGAATTAGGGGTTAAATAATGAAATGAACCTGTTGTTAGAGTAATGAATATTGGTTTGATAACTTGATTGTTGTAATAATTCATTTACTAGTTTAGTTCATCTTGACTACTACAAACTAAGTGTTGATAATAGTTATTGTAATTACTAAATTACGGTTAAATATCTGAGGATTATGGATTCTTTAGATCCATTGCATAATCGTTATAATAATAATATTAATTCGATTATATTATTATATGTTTGTATTATCGAGAACTGAAAAATCCTTGCTCTGATGATGTTTAATTATACCATGTATGAAATTAAATTATATTTGATAAATTGAGAAATTAATTATAATCATAAATTCTCAATGGATAATTTACTGCAACGTAAACTATTGATTTAATTGAACTCGAAATAATTAACATCGGTTTAATTGTTTAAATAGTGGATTGAGCTTTGTTAATAACTTGTTAGTAGTATTTACTTAGCAGTTAGTTTAAATTAAGCAGGCGACTTCATTAACTATTCATTTAGGTTATAATTGAAACCTATAAATAATAGATACGATGTATTAAGTTATTCTTAATCAAAAAACCTAATCATCAAATTCATTTTGACGTCTCTATTTTGCCGATGAGAAATCAAAGTTGAAACTTGGTTTTCATTTTGTTTTTATTTTACGATTATCGAGCATTAGCAAACTCAATTATATGATTCAACTCTCCTAGTATGATAATCCTAGATGCATTACCTAGTTATAGTTACTAGGAATTTAAAAGGAGGTTTACCATTAGTAATTGGTAATTACATTTGTAGCGTAAGTATTAGTATTAATATATTGTTATATATATTATTTAGATACGATTTTATAACGTTGATCTAGTATGCTATTTGTTTAAAGTTTTATTGAAATATGCATAATTTTTCCATCAATATTAGGAATTAAATTTGTAGGTGAAAATTTGGGGGCAAATTCAGATAATTTGTGAATTTAACCCGTTGCTAACCACCACCCAATCTGTTTCGATATTTTTATTTTATGTGTGGGATTTATCAAAGAAATAATGAATAACACTTATCAATATAGTAACATCAACAAATGATAATAATATGAAGCTAGTATTATAAACTAACTACTAACATGTTTATACTTTTAACATTGAATGAAGAGAACATATTCCATTTCAAAATTTCTTCTGTTTTGGAGTTTTAACATTGAATGAAGATAATAAGTTGTTAAAATCTCGTTTCTGTTAAAATTGATCCCGACAATTATTTGAATAAAGATTATCTCTAATTAGTTTAAGTGTATGTATCATATATCATTACATATTTATCAAAGACAAACTAAATTCATTTATCAATATATAATAACACGAAGAATGATACTAATTTAAAGATATTCTTAGATCACTAACTACTAACATGTTTTTAGGCATTGTATAATGAAATACACACATTTATAGTAGTGTTATATATTGTTCTAAAACTTAACATGGTTACATTTAAGAATAAATCAATGATTTTTCATGGATTGCAACAAACTTACGTTGAATATTGTTAAACCGGTGCGAATACGTTATAAATACTATTTATTGTTGCCCTCACATTCTTTATGATTCTTTGATTTTGATTTTATAAGTTTATATATTATTTATCATTATATGTTATTTAAGGAACAATTAAAAGCATTTATCAATATAGTAACATAAAAAATGATGGTAATAAGAAGATAATACAGACAACGCTACTAATGCAGATGCCGTCAATACATTGCATGGTAAAACATATTCAATTTTTGTATGTATATATCATTAATTTTAATAGATAAATTGTGCATATTGTAATAAACTATTAATTTCATATTTTTATATATATTTGAAAAGAAAATAAAATTGCAGGAGGTTTAACAACGTTACATAGACCTCATGAAACTTTATGTATTGATTGCTACTTGGGAGTTGATATTGGTAGAAAATAACTCTACAAATACTAATCTATAAAATTGAACAACAATTATTTCACAAATCACATATATCCAATAAAATTGAAAAAATATATTTAATTTTTACATGTAATTATCATTCATGTTAAGAAGAAAATGTACATATTATTTAATAACTTTATTATGAACTTGTTATTGTTAATTTTGAAGAAAGAGTGAATAATTACCACAGATATGTAACAAATTTGCAACGAGCTTCATTATTAGCCATAAGTCTTATGAAGCCGTAAATCGTGTGAGCCATTATGGATGGTTTTGTTGCAATTATGATTGAAGAATCTGACGTCGTTACGCTCAAACATAACTAAAGGAAATATAATATTTATAAAATCTATAAATCAATTTTGGTGTAAGCTCAACGAAGAGCCACGTTTTTTGCTTGTTAAAATAAAATAACAAATAAATGGCTCAATTAATTCCTTACCGACTTAATTTACCAAACCAGTTGAAGGTTACAGCGGATCAGTCCCGTAGACTCATTCTTGATACTCGACCGAAATTTCTAAGCAGGTTTTTTAGCCGTTGCAAAGTTGTAATTGTTGTCAAGTAGGCACCATTTTGCGTAGTTTGCTTGCCTCGTTACTACTCTTTTCTAATGTGTATGATGGTTTAAATTAATTTTTTTTTATCTAGAATACTTAGTATTTTATATAACAATAGTTTTATAAGAACAATGATAAAACATAGTTCTTACTCTTTGTTATACCTGATAGTCTATACACTTGTACCCTAACAAATTTTATACGTCAAAGTTATAGTGTATTTTCATATTCACAAAATTTAAATTGATTGTCCGGAAACAACTAATTTTTTCAATTAAATGGAAAACTAAAAATACTAATCACGACTCTATGTCATTATAATTATCTCATATGTTAAAAATATACAAATTTTAATTTAATATTTATCAAAACATATACTGCTTGTATCGATTTTTATGACCATGTTCAAGAATTCGTATGGTTATCCCCTAATATGAAGTAATTGGTAAAAAATTAGAATATTAAATCACAGAGGCATTTACCTTCTTTTATGAATTATGGGTTTTGCTGCTAAGCCAAATAATTAATATTGATTAAAGTAGTCAATGAAAGGTCAGGTCGATTAAGTAACACAATTAACTTCTCCAAACTACTTTGGTGATTTTCATGTCCAGTCCAATTTATAAAGCCCAAATATTAAACACAAATCATTGCACAAAAAAAGTCAAAATTAAATTCATCAAGACTTCAAAAATCAATAAAAAATTGTGAATAAATCAATCTTTTGATTCATTTGAGAAAAAAGAAAAATGGGTTTTGTTTTAAGAGTGAGATTTGCATCGTTTTTCTGTGGAGCAGCTGCAGCTTCAGCTTTGGGTCTTTATATTCTTCAAAAAGATTACAAAACTGCTCACCATGTTGTCTCTCGACAGGTCTTTTAATTTCTAATAATGTCGGGAACTGTGAAATTTATTGAAATTTATTAATTTATCGTGTATTAATTTTTTCGACTATGGTATAAGTCGGACCAAGACAAATGTATTATTTTAAAGAGTTTATTAATTGATCGATTATTAATTTAAAGATTTTTTACTGTAGTTCTATTATGTCCTAAAAAGATTGTCCAGTTTTTAATTTGTCTGGATTTTAATTTTGATGGTTCACTATTCAAATTTTGAAAATCAAATAATTGATGGAGAAAGTTCCACGTTGAAAATGTCAATTATTTTGGATTGGAGGAAATATAATATTTGATGAAAAATGTATGAAAAGATGGTATTTTTAAGGTGATTAGTTTTAATTCAAATGAAAGTTATGAGTGTCAATAAATACTTCGATGTTTGTGATAATTTTGAAAATTGGCAATCTATTTGGTATTTAGGTAGTACTTTCTGCATTTAGTTTTGTAGCTTAGTTCAATATGTGATTTCCTTATTTTTGAAAAATTCATAGAATAATGTGTATGTGGTTACCGGTGACGTTTTTATTGTTGTGTAATTTTGTTGCAAAATTGGATGAATTCATTAGGAACAAATAGTTGTCTGATTGGGATTAGTATAGGAATTGAAGACGTTGTATTCATATAGCCGACCCACTTAGGATAAGGCTTAGTTTGGTTTGGTTTTGGATTAGCATAGTAGGATATGGTGGTGAGATTGTTGTTTGTTACCTTGAAATTCACAGGTTTTGTGGTCAATCTTCTTTTCTCACAAGTGATTCATGTGCTTGTTCCTTTCGGTCGAAAATTGTAGGATAGTTTCACTTCCATCTTAAATATAAATAGTTAGTGCTTTAGGATACCCATAGTGATTCGATTATTGATTCATTTGAATACCCTTTAATGCTATTGCGTCAAGTCTATTTACGTATGTGAATTTGGATATCCAAATGGAATGTTGTATACTTGTATCACCAAAGCTAGGTTGTCTATGTTTGTGTTCAGAAAGACTAGATGAACAGAAATGTCTGAATAAGCTGCTTGTAGAACTTGTCTTTTGATTACATATAGATCATCTGGATTTTAAGATTGTTCCCATAATATGATTTATGTTCCTTTTTTTAACTAGTTTTTTGTTGCAACATTAGTGAAATGAATAAAGTGTACGAGAGACTGATGGGAACTCATTTTGGTGCTTAAAATAATAAGTTTCTAATTTTCCTTGTCTTCCCCTTTCCCATTTTCTCTGGTTTTTAGATGAGCAGCCTCTATGGATCACTGGATGGCCGTATCTCAGCTCTGGAGAAGTTGAAGGGCGATGAGGCACCCAAAGAAGCGGAAGGTTTGTAATAGATGACCTTTAAAAGGCCTTTAATAATATGGAGTGGAATGTTTGTTTAGTACTGATTGTATTTCCAAGTTACATGGTAGGTTTGCATCTAAAGTAGACATGTGAGCACATATTTAACAACTGTCATATTTCTTGTTTCCATGTTCTGTTATGAGAGATCTTGAACAACTCTAATATATCATTATGCATGATGCCTTTTTTATATGTGAAGCCGTAATTGATATTGAAACTCTGGCTTCAGTTTGTTGATTAGTGCCTCTTGGTTCCTCCCAAAAGCTCGATCCTTATTTCGGCCCATTTTTGCCTGTTTCAACTGTGGTTCCATAGCTTCTGGCTTTATAAACAGCACTAGTCCTTCGTTGATGGTCTTGTGTTGTCTATCTTTTTTCGCTCTGGTAGTTATAGTTAAATTCTTTCGGCCTCCTTCACTGGAGTGGTTGTCACATGCTTTTATGTTCCACTCAATTACTTAGAACTTCTTCTACAATTCTTCATCCTTCTTCTGAGAAGCTTATTGCTTCATATTTGTTCAAAGTGCCTTATGTGATAGCTCTGAACTGGTAAAGATAAATTGATTACACATGAAGACTCGGAGTAAAACTCTTGTAACTAGGCTCTGTCTTCGTTTGTAGTTTTAAATTTCTTCTGTTGTTCATGTGAAACGACAGTTTGTTGCCTTCAGGTTCGTGCTCGGCGCCAGCTCCATTAAGACATGAACAAGTAAAATGATGGGTTGTTTGAGAAAGCTTACATGACATTATTTGCTAGGGAAATAGTGAAGTTTGCTGCGAAATTAATGAATTTGATAGAAGGACCAATAAGAGAGGTTTCGTCGATTACGATTATGAGAGTTTTGTTGATGTACCAAGAAAAGTGATGGAAGGAAGAAAATCTTGGTCAGCAGCAATAAGTTGTTCCAGTAGTTCTTTGCTATAAGTCTCATCCGTCTTTGCTCCGTACCAATAGGATAAATGCAAGTATTAAATGCTTGGAGTTTGGATAAAATTTTCGGTGGCAGGGCTAATATAATCTTGTCAATTAATTGGGTCTTCTAAGTATTCATGCTTAGTTTTGAAACAAAGTTTTAAATTTGAGGAATATAATAGGCCGAGTTTAGGTGAGTAACATTATTAAAAAAAAGGGAAAAACATCAAAATAAATTTGATACAATAAGTTGTTCGAGTAGTTCTTTTGCTATATCTGATTCTGAAATGAAATCAAGCACATTAAATAGGGTGATACAAAATGATGTCTTGGGTTTTGGGATAGTTTTCAGTGACCGAGGGCCCTAATATAAGCTTTATCCAATTAAGTGGGGTCTGCTAAGTATTCATACTTGGGTTTTGACAAAGTTTTTGCTAATCGAGGCCAAATACTTAGTATAACACAGGTGGAGTTTGTGAGTAACATTATTAAAAAATATCAAAATAATTGCCTTGATGCTGGCTGTGGGGTTGAACCCACGCACTTATGTGCAGAAGATCAAGTCTTCCCCCTTAACCACTCGGGCAAACCAGCTGCTACGTATGTAGCTCAGGAGCTATCAGTTGGCTCATCCATTTCGACATCTCATTTTCAACTATTGATAACTTTTCTTTAATAACCTAGCCTTCTTGTTTCTGCATTGAAGCAAGGTAGAGTTATTCATTTGATTAACCTTATTGTCTTATAAGTCAAAATTCAAAACTAGACACTATCTTCCAATATTTAAAAAAGTCATATTGGAAATATAACATTTTTATATACAAAAAATATAAGATGTTAGGAGTAATTTTTTATACGGCATAACTTTTTATATTTCGTGTGTTACGGCTCTATTTAAATTAGAGATATCTTTATTTTTCACTTTTTTTCTTTTCAGATTTTCAAAGATAATGTTTAATTGCAGAAGATAAGAATTGTTTTTATAGAATACTTTCAATAGTTGTTTTGAACAAAGAAAGATCACTCACCCTAAACTTTCACTCTTTAAATGAGATGGATAGAAGCTGGAGATTTTGAAAACTCAATCACATCTAACACACAATTTACTTGTCCATTCTCAACTATATAATGATGGATGATACATCCAATAAACCACCAAGATATCTCATTGAATACTTCTTCCTCTACCCTCTCCTCTCTCAATTGCTTGAAAACGGAATGCATCATTGTATAACGTAATTGAAATAAGTTTTGGTGGACTAAAAAAATAGGTTATGAAGGTTGAGAAATTTTGCAAACTGAATGCATCATTGTATAACGTAATTGAAATAAGTTTTGGTGGACTAAAAAAAAAAGTTATGAAGGTTGAGAAATTTTACAAAATCTGTAATTGGCCTGTGATATTTGTACATCTGTGATATCTTTTTAACTGAAAATCTTAATCTTTTCTTATGAAATAGAAATAGAGCTATCACCCAGTATATCTTTTTAGGTGCTCTTTCTTCTACACTTTATTTCATTACCCACTTTTACTTTATCTCTCTAAAACTCTCTCACCTACCACCCCTCCCTTTCTAAAACTTTTGATTTATTGACTAAAAATCCTAAAGCCTTCAACTTTAAAACTAAATTCTTGTGGAAAAATCTAAAGTCTTCAATTATAAACTACTAATCTTTGCAAAAGCAAAGAAGATTTCGTCATGTCTTCAAATTTATATAAGTTGACTCTCTAAAGGCTATATTTTTAACAAATCTATATTTTATATACTTAGTGTGTGGTTGAAACTATACTTTTAAAAATGAATGTGTGTTATATGTTTGTTATTTGGAGTTTAGAGGTTATTTTTTAAGAAAAAAATTGAATCTTGTTAATTTTAACTAAATAATCTTGTTAATATCATGCATTTGACTTGTTTTCTAATGCTTTGGGTTGATTTTTAATATGTTGTAGTATCATTAGCTACGGTTTTTTTCCAGTAATATATTAATGTATAAAACATCATTAGACAATTGTAACTTGATATACTTCACTATAACAGAATGTAACATCTTATGGTCGGTTGTAATTCGATGTAACTTAGTAGAGTATGGTATAACATAGTATAATCGATTATAACTTGATATGATTCATTATAATTGATTATAACACATTATAACTTGATATAATGTCATTCGATACAAAGATGTTCAAGGAGAAAAATGTAAAGGATTGTTCGAGATAGTGTGATCCGCCAGTTTGAAACGATATAATTTAAGAAACTTTGCTGACTAGACTTGGGATCGATCCTTTGATGTAAAAATGGTTGATGTCCCTGACCATAACGGATGGTGAGTCATGCTTTAGTGTAATTAAAATAATTGTTCGGGACCATTATAGGCGTACTAGAAAAGTACCAAAAAGCATGACGAGATCTGGACAAATCCGCTTTTATACTACAATGACGAGACACGATAAAGAAGGACGAGAAATTGTTGGACCATTGTTTTGCAAATAATGGTTGGCAAAAAGCAGCGACAAATTAATTTTGTATTTGTATTCAATAGAGAAAAACACTACTAGAAAGCAGGACTTATAAAGTCGGTGAAAAAAACCAGCGCCATATCGTCGAGAATGGCGTCGGTCTGAGTAATAGGGATTTGGAAGCCCGTTTGGTGCTTGTGACCTGTAAGCGGTTTGGCGTCGGTTTGCAGTCGGTCGTTTCTAAAAAAACAATGAACCGGCGTCTGGGCGCCATAGCTCTTAATTTTTTACAATTATCTGGCTTATTCTCATTTATCGCTTTGACCCCGCGCCAGCGCCGCACCGTCACACCCCATTACTTACAGCGCCACGTCCACCACAGCCTTGTCGCACTGACCCAGCGCTGACCGATTTCTGACGGGTTTTGTAATTTCTTTTTTGTTTTTCCTTTTTGTTTAATCGAAGTAGTTGTACCTCTTAATTATTTATGTTATATATTTAATTATGATTTAATTTCTCTTTTAATTTGTTTAAATATAATTATAATCTTTAATAGAGATTGAATTATATTGTGCCTACTTGCGATTTTATTACATTTATCTCTCTAATTTTTTTGTCTACTAATCTTTCTTATGTTTTCATTTGTAGGAAAATTGTTTTGGGAGTAATTATTTTGTTTAATTTTGTTGCATTTAGTTTTTATGTTGATATTAATGTTGTTATATTTCGTTTTATTATTTTTCTATTTTTGTTACTTTTTTTATGTATTTCTAATAATTATTTTTGTCCCCACTAATCTTAATGTTGTTTGATTTAGGAAAATTATTTAGAGGTATTATTTTGTTAATTTTATGTCTTTCTAATTATTTTTGTTCACTAATCCTGTATATTGTTTAATTTTGTAGGCAAATTGTTTTGAAATTAAATATTTTGTTTAATTTTTGTTACATTTCATTTTATGTTGATAATGTGTTATATTTCATTTTATTATTTTAGATTGATGTTTATGAGTATTGTTTGTGTTATTATTTTATTTGTTTGACGTTTATGTTTTTGGGATATTGTTTCATGTTTATGTTTTTTGGATATTGTTTATGTTTTTTGAGGATGTGTTATGTTTATGTTTTTGGATCTTTGTCTTCGTCTTGCTTTACGGGTATTGGATACACAAATGTTGCGGCTTTGGTTTTGACAATGTTGCGGCAACTTGAATACAATTTTTTTTTAAAATTTCTGAGAATCGTGTCGGGATGTGGTGTCGAGAACTGACATTTAGAATACAGTAGATGTCGGTTTGGCGTCGGTTTGAAAAATGTTGAAGAACAATGGTGTCGGGCGAGCGTCGGTATAAAATAAACCACAATTACAATTGAGCATCGGTTTGAAAATGCAGAGCCCGAAACCCAAACGAATAGAAAGTGGATTCCATAAATGGCGTGAGTTTAATTTAGCATCGCTTGGAACTGTCGGTGTTTCCCGGCACCATACCGTGCCAATTGCTTGTGGTAATAGGGATGGAAATCCACGTTTGCCTATTTTCTATTAGTGAAGTACAACATGAATAAGTTTCATATCTTGTCTTTTTTGTCGTTACTTTATATGAAAATAAACATAAAATCATAGGTTGAATTTTTAATTAATCTCAAATGTTATCTGTCTTCGTTATTTGGTTTGTAATTAATGATTTTTACCACCATAAATAAACATAATTAAAAGGTTTTTAAGCAGTTTATCGACAAAAATAAAGCCCAGCAATGTAGTGAAAAAAACTATTGAAAAGACTAATAATGCTTGAACAAGTATTGTTTGTCTTATATTGTGAGCATTTTTGTCAATTTTTGTCGTATAAGTTTGATAAAGATTAAATAAATACACTCAGCATGTTAAAAACAATTGATAATGAATTTATAATAGTAATTTGATCATTTTTAGTATAAGTGACTTCAGCAATCACATCAAATTGTTTAACATAATCGTGATATATATCTAAATATCACATAAGACAAAGAACACTTGAGTTTGAAATTATTTTAAAATTCTTGGGTAGAAGACATGAAATTTTGAAAAGAAAAATGAAATTTTTAAACATCAAATAAGGCAGAAAAGGCGAGATTTGAAAATTTGAATTTAAAATTCTTCCACTCCTTTTTCTATATGAGGGAACATTTCACTAATTCCTTTCTTTTTCTAAGCAATTCTTCAAGGTATTTTTATTTTGTATTTCAATTTCATTACTAGTTTGTTTTTATGTTTCATTATTATATGGTACTTATTAGATTCATTCTTATATTTTGTCAAATCTAGATATTCTTACCAACAATATAAAAGCATTAAGGAATTATCGTTTCATTTGTAACTCATTTCATTTTACTTGTTTGTTTTATGTTAGATTATCATCTAATACTAGTTTATTTTTGTTGTATTTTGTTCAAATCTAGTATTTCTACCAACAATATAAAAGTATATCTAGTCTTGATATTTATTAATTGTTTGTTTTGTTTGATTATCATCTAATACTAATTTATTTAATATATATATATTCTAGGTAAAAAAACTATATGTATTTTTGTTTTTGTTAAATCTAGAGATTTTATTTATTTGAATGGCTTTTAACAAAATTAAAGCCCAGGTTGTGTGACGGAGAAATTTGTGAACGAACTAGAACTACAATTTTTTCTTGTTCTTAAGCAAATAAGACGAATATGAAATTCAACATTGTAAGAAAAGACGACAAAATCTTTGAGAGTATATAAGGCAATCGACAAGAGGTTGTTAGTATATAAAGGCGATATTTTTTAATTAATTATTGTTGTTAATTCATAGTATATCACGACAATAAATCTGAAAAAAGATAAATAAACTGAAAATGGCCCTTGAAGAACAAAGACAAATGCGACAAAATGGCAAATAAGGCAATTATAAAAAGCGATTAAATCTCGTCGTTTTGTAGATTTTAGACAAGGACAAAAAATAAGGCGAAAGTGCGTGTCCTTTTGCGTTTTCTAGTGAAGACCCATGATAGTGTGCATTTATTTTAATGTGCATATTTGTTATATCTAGTGGAGACAAATTTTTATAATATGTAGTTATGAACATTCATGTTAGCGTGTTGATTTAGTCATGATACAGCCGAGGAATGAATAGGCGTTGACATTCAAGTGGCTTGACATACAAGCATGAACCTTTGAATTAAGTAGAGATAATGCATTATACTATTCATATAGCGTGTCGAGGCGAACTCTTTGAAGAGCCAAGAAGGTGCTTCGCCCGATTTTTAAAAATGTTAATTTTATCTTTAATTTTTTTTGAAAAATCATGACATATTTCATTAAAATTTTTGCTAAATCCGGCCTACCCGATGGCAAAATCTCAATTTTTCTTTTATATGCCAACTCTATTGCGTCACCTTAGTAGTTTGGCTCAAAAGCCCTATGGCACTTGTTATAATGTATTATACTAAATTATGGTAATAAAAATACTGAAAATGCATGGTAACATGTTATGATATATTATAGCGTATCATAATGTATTATGACATATTGTAATAGATTATAATTAATTATATAAAATACTACAATGTTATTGTAATACCCGTAAAAACAAGAACTTATAACAAAATTTCATAAGAAAAAATCAACAAAAAAATCCCAAAAACTATCATTGAGGAGAATTTATAATTTCCCAACAAATAGAAAAAATGCGAGAATATTAATAATAGATATGCATCACATTTAACCTAGATTTAGAATTTTATGAAAAAATAAGTAATGACCTAGATTTATTAAATATATTTAGTATCAAATTAACATGAAGCTTACTTAAAAAAATCAAATATTTAAATATTCTTCATTATTATTGAATTTAAAAATTGAAGAAGCAGAGAAGAAAGAGTGAGTGAAAATCGAAAGGTTGAAGAGAGAGTGGAAATGAAGGAATGAATTTGTGAAAAGGAATGGGGAGGAATTTGAGAGTTTATTTAATAAGAGAGCATAAATGTCACATTCACACATAAAAATGGTATTTTCAAATAAAAAAAATTTAATGTATATAAACAAATATGAATTGATCTGTGATATTTTGCAAGAATTCTCTATGAAGGTTGCCTTAATGACTTAATTTAATTTCTTACACTGAAGTAGTCATAATGTCTTAATGAATAACTAATATCAATCTGGTCTTCTAAAAATCAATTTACGGCTCACCACTGAATATGGTTGGTAACTGTTCTCATAATTTCATGGTTTGTTAGATTTGATTACATGTGACTAGTATTAGCAGGTATTACATATTTGCAGATTCTTTGGATGGTATGGATGATTCTACTTAATAAAAATTATTACTATTTAGGATATTATGCGGTTCGGTTCGGTTTTGAATCAGTAGGCGAGGCTTTTGTGCTCGGTTCTGTAAAGGTTGAACCTAAATCGGTTCCGTTCGTTCGATCGATTTTCATTAGTTTCGATTGATTTCGGTTAAGTTTAGGTTTGAACATTTTTTGAGTCATCGTTTTAACTCAAAATTAAGTCTTAGAGCTAGATTTAATGCGTAATTTAATTATTTCGCTTTAGCTTATTTATACAATGCATCACATTGTCCAAATCACTTTATTTTTACATATCTTTTATTCGCATGTTATTAGTTGTGAAAATATTTATATATCTTGTTCCATTATGCCAATAATGAACAAGTTAAATGTAATTCAACTTCTTAAAATGTGCACATCAATAATCTGAAGAATCTTGAAAAGGATAATAAATAAAAATTGAAATCTATTAAGATTTAGAAATCGGTTGATTGGTTCGATTGATTATTTCAAAATTTGGAAATAAATTAGTTCGGGTTCTCTCGAGGCTGGCCTGTCAGTTCAGTTCGTCCCAGTTCAAAAAGTTTGGTTATTTTCAGTTCAGTTTGGGTCGATTCGGGCGGTTTCGGATTTGTGCACACCCACTAGTACCTCAGATCTCCGAAATAGATATTGTTTAGATGAAAAATATTTTATTAAGGCATTGACAAAAAACTGCATTGGAAACGTAAAAAAAATATTGAAATTGTAAAAATGTATATTAAAATTGTAAGCAGTGCTTATTATGCAATCAAAATTTTACAGATAAATATTATTTCGTAGTAATGGACTATTCAGTAGATATTTCACTGCCCCCTATCTATATTAGGGAACAATCCATGTGGAAATAATGTGCTTAGATCATTAGCTACATAAATGATGACTGATTCTCCTGGCGCCCATGTTTTGCATTGGGACCTCTAGATTAATTGCTAAGAAATAGAAAGGAGTTTCAAATTATTGACGAGATTACAGTATTTTTTTGGACTTTGATCACTTTATGTATTCACATTTATGCACATTGTTCAACTTTTGAATACAGAGCAGATGATGATATTTTTTGTTTGAGCAACAAATTCCTACACAAGACTAATTTAATCATACTAACTCAAGCAAATGATGTTCGTATCTCTTGCTCTATGTAGTGTAGCATCAATTGGTTATATTTTTACTTGCATAAAGATAATTATCTTAATTCTTATCTACTACTCCCTTCATTTTAAAATAAATGATTGTTTAGAAAAAAAATTTATTCTTTCGTAATAGCTTATTGTTTACAATTTTAGTGTAACTTTTATAAATTACGATGTAGATTTTACTGATGTATGTTTCTGTCTGTTATGGTTTTTCACAATTCTTTAATAGAAGTATTTTTAAATACATGATAAATACTTTTTTGAGACGGAGGAGTCTTATAATACTTCCTTCCTCCCTAAAGTATCACATTTAACTTTTTAATAGTTGAACTTTGACCCGTGGAATATTTTTGTTTTTATTTTTATAATATTTTATAGAAAAATATCAATAAAAATACATTTCAAATTTTTTAGATTTGACATATTTTTAATCAAATATTTCCTCTGTATATGAAATAAAAATATTTATGGTTAAATTATTATTAAAGATAAACATATTTTAAACTGAGTAGTACATAATTAGCTTCAAGAGTTCAAATGTTGTTAGATAATTAGATTTCAAAAATAAAATAAAATACAGACTAAACATTTTTAAGAAAAATATTTGTAAAGATCATGTCCTCTTTACAGTAGGCTAATTAATGGTTGCTTATTATCGTTTAATTTTGACTTTTCTAAATTTTATCTTTTGACACATTCACATCTCTTGTTGCTCTTTGAGATGTCCCTGAAACACTATTTTTCAATTTAAATATATAAATTTTCATATAATACGAGGGTAAAAAAGAAATTACGCAATCACTAAATTTATGAAGCATATTTTAAAATAACTTAAGATCTGAGATTTTTATAATAATTAAAATAATACATAATTTATAAAACTAGCCCATACACAATTATTCACACCTTTACCCATAACCCCCTCTAAACCCCACTGAAAAGGATAATTTTGGGATTGCTTATTCCTTAATCAACAAATATATAATTATGTATATTCAATGAGGATGTTGATGTTTAAAAATGCTGTATTTTGTTGATACAGTTTCTTGTTTTCTTGATTTGGCCTCCTAAGTGAGTGTAGATTACTCTTTTGGGTTTAATAAGCAAGAAGCCAACTAATCTCCTTTATTCCATTCATAAAGCAACCACTTGTGTTAATATGATATTTTATTGATTTTGTTTGATGAGGAAGTGGTAACTTATTTGATTTTATTTGCCGTTACAGTGACTAATTGTGAATTTTATGCTCATAGGCATCTTTGTCTGCTTAATTTTGTGAATGGTTATAATCATGGAATGAATTGTGAGTGATGGGGTGGCGGTATAGAGGTTGAAGTAGTGAGCTCATTGGTGGTGGGTTGGAGGCACTCGGGGACCAAGGAGATTAGGGTGGGTTAAGGAGAAAGAGGCTGCAATTAAAAGGTATGTATTATTTTAATTATTATTAAAAATTCTCATATATTAAGTTAGTTAGTATCTATACTAGGTTCTTAGCTGTATAATTCTTTTTATCGCATCATTATATATGAAAATTTATATATATATTAGTAAAAAAAAATATGTTCAGTATCTTTTTTCATGAGGAGGAGGCATGACTGAAAATATGACAAAGTTTAAGAGGCAAGTTGAAAGAAATTAAGCTTGATATGGATTAGAGGGAGGCTGAATATAGGTAATTACTATAGAACTATTTCCTTTAATACCACTATCATTAGGGGTGTGCACAAAATTCGAAACCGAACCGAAAATAACCTATCGAGAGCAGATTTAGGTTTGGGTGGGAGAAACGGTAATTTAGGTTAAACTTGAATATTGAACCGATTTCTAAATTTTATGTAGATTTCTCAATTTTATTTATTATCCATTTCAGATCTTTGTAGTATTTACGTGTGTACATTTAATAAGGAAATTTAGATTTAAGCTTTTAATGTGCATTATAATGGAATAAGATATATATAAGTCTTTTAAAACTAATAATATAGTATTTGCACATGTACATTTAATATGTACAATAATAATTTATAACAATTATATTTAATTTTTGAGACTGAAAAAGAAAAAAATTATTTTTTGAAAATTAAACTTTGTGGATTCGACTTAATTTAATTAGAATAATTTTTATTTATATAATTAATATATAAAAATAGCCACGTGAGCATTGACTAGCTTGTCACGTTCTTACTTGATTTCTCGAATAACAATATTTAATTTATTTAATTAATAATGATAAACTAGTTTTAGAGTGAGCATTGACGTTAGCTTGTCCGTTCTTATATGATTTCTCGATAACAATGTTTAATTTATTTAATTAATAATGATAAACTAGTTTAAGTGACACGGTACATTAGCTTGTCGCAAGTTTTAATATTTTATTAATTAATTAATAAAAGTAGATATATTGAGTGGCGTTTAGTTGTCCGTTCTTTCTCTGAGATTTACAAATTGATTACATAATTTATATAATTAATTAATAATGCTAAACCGTCCCTTTTTAAGGATACGTTTTACTTTTGCGTAAGTTTAAGAAAAGAATTTTGAGCTAAATGCAAGCATGTAATTTTCCTCTACTTTTCTTCACCAATTTGGTAAAATGGGAGACCCTAAAAAAGATTCTATTTTAGAAAAAATGGTACTTAGATAAAGTGGAGGGACCCTCTTTAATTGAGTAATCTGATTTTTTATGTTTACGCACCTCGTTATATACGTGGCGAGTTTTGCTTCGTTCTATTTCACTAATTGTCTTAGTTCACCATTTGATTGTTTAATTAAGACTGTTAAAGGTCATTCTAATTACAATGTGTGACGAATATCCTGCGATTTGATATATTAGATGAAATAATTTGCTATGACATTATTGGATTTGGTCATGTCAGCCAATGGGGCTATTGTTTGTCACATATTAGTAAAGTTTCCAAAGTTTGGCAATCAAGTGGCTGCAAATCATGCGACACTAAAAAATATGACGTTATTCCATGGCGATTTAAGTCCATTTGTCTCTTGTGACATTGCGTAGTTTATGAGATTTTCTCCGATAGATTAGACTTAATTTTGAGTTCAAGATAAATTACCAGCAAACTGGCCAAGAAGCAGAACCGTTAAGCCCAGTAAAGTTGTAACCTATCGAGCAGAAACTATTAGGTTGGTATTTAGAAGCAAACCGAAAATAGATTCGATTATAATTTTGTTCCAGCAAAGCAAATAATCATCTACGCTCCAAATTATCATGATTCTAGTTTTACTTCCATTATTTAACCATTTAACCTTAGCAACTCTGACATCAAGTAAAGGTACTTGTACTACTATTTTCATGCATTGAACCAAGTTGCTTTGAGAAGTGATCAAACAAAGACAAGTACGACTGAAATGATGCTTGCCATCATTTAAAAATAATTGCAATAACAAAGGATAGATCATATACTCATAATTAATTTTCCTTTGTACCAAAATTCACGGCACTTATTTTGTACTCGTGTTTGCTAGAAGATACATATTTTATTGCATTTTATTTCTGGGATTCAGAGTTAATTAATTGATAAAGTTAGTTGGATTTGGTGTGACATTTTGATGTTTTTACATAATTATGATTTAAATACTCTGAAGCGTCTACGTATAAATTGGTTTATGGAAAGCAGTGGTTGAAGCAGCATTCCTTATTCTGTCCTCTTTGAAGTTAATAGTAACATATGATATACGTAAAATTTCATCAGCCTTTTGGGATTATCAACAAAAAGCATTGCTGTCTGCTTTTACAAGTATGGCTATCATTAACTGCTTTAGTAAAAATAAAAGTTTACAAAATAGAACATTTTTGAATTTCTTACTGTTTTCTTACTTATCTCTGTCGATATAAATGATATCGGAAATTTTTATTTACATTACTCATGTCACCAATCAACAATAAAGATGATATTATAGATAATAGGCAGCAGGTATAAACTCAGTAGTAAAAATTAGAGTGTTAAAATAAAATCATCCTCCTTCTTATTGTAGTGTGATTCGATTAAATGAGAGTAAACCTTGTTTAGAAGTGGTTAAAAAGCTACAGTCACTGTCGATTGGAGGCCATTCGTGAGTACTTCCCTCCATGATATCGGGCCATAGAGGCAGATTGAGTGTGAAGCCGGTTCACTTTGATACTCTTCCGGTGACGTTTAATTGTAAATTCTAGTTTGAAAAAATTGGATATGTTTACGCATTAAATGCTGGCGTAGAAAATTACGTTTTTTAATGTTAATTTTTACTATTTTTATTAAATTATCAATGTTAATGATATAGTTTGATTAATTATCGTTTATATTTTAATATATTTTTTATTATTTTCATGATTCTTAATTTGGGTGTATTATTTAGGAATGATATCGAAAAGTATCATTGTAAACAAGCAAGAAACACATCATTTACTACGGCTTTAGTGCGCTCCTTAAGTCACAGATGTGGACCGACGAAACCAAACTGACTTTCCATTATTAAATGTCTAGAGGTGCATGTGATCCTTTTTTTTTCCTTTCTTCATCCCAACTCACTAGACAATGCAACAGTGTGCAATTATCATTGAATTACAAGAAAAGTAAAACCAAACAAAGAATAAATAAAAGTTCCATTTTTCATATAGAAAAGGCAAAACGAGAATAAACAAAGGTGTTTCCAATGGAAGAAATGATGATGGTATTGAACACTACTAGGCAAGAAAATCCCACAAAATGTGCTTCAATGCAATCTCAATCCATCATCAATTCCATTTTTCCAACCTGGAAGTTGTATGAGAATCCATTTTATATTGCACAACAACCTCAAGATGATCATGTACAACCAAATATGAAAAAAATTCATAAGTTTGAGATTCTTGATTTGCTATCAGAGCTGACAAGGAAAAGAGCGCAAGAGGTGGAGTCGTGAACAAGAAGCTTGCGCAAAGAGCTCCGAGGAGAGAAAAACAGAGAAGCATATGAAAGTTTATGTAGAAAAACTAGCTGAAAATATCAGCTAATAATCAGAGAGATTGATAGATTGAAGAAGAAATCGAAGAAAGGGCACATGAAGTGTTGAAGAAGAAAGGGTACAAATGGCTCAAATAAGCATTTTCTTGAAAAAATAAAAGTTGCATGAGACATCAACTTCCAAAAATCAAGAAAACATAAGCAAAAATGAAAATGAAGAAAAAATTACAACCCCTTTTAAAGGAAGAGTTGATTGTTCGTCAGGGGAGATGAGAAGATCTAGTTTGACTGAAAAATCAACGCTGAGTAATGAAAGTAGTGCTTCTGTTAAATGTAAGGAGACTAAAAGAAGATTAAGTTCAGAAGCTGATAATCCTCATATTAGGAGAGGGATTAAAGGGTTTGTTGAATTTCCAAAGGTGATTAGAGCAATGGGGTCGAAAAGTTTAAGGCATTCAGGGAATAAATTGGAATGTCAAAAGGCTCAGATAAGAATGATTCTCAAACAGAGGAGTCCTTTAAAGGCTAATAATACCATTATTACCAGTTAAGATCATTTAAATTTTGTTCTTGTTTGTTTAATTCGTTCATGTGTTGTTTCTAGAATGAGTTTTCATTAGTATCATTGGCAACCTTTCTTTTCTTTTTTGGCTTTTGGGGAAAGATTGTAGTTTATGGATCAAGAAATGGTAAATAATGCAATGTTTAACTAAACTATATAAATATGCAGTTGTATACCATCACCAAGACTTCTAATTCGAGGTATTTTAATAATCATGATGTGAAGTAACTTTATTTCTTTAAGCATGAACGTATATTTCATTTAGTATTTGTGTTCTTGAAATTATTGGATTTATATGTCATCTTACAATCCATATAACAATCTCACTTCATAATATGTTGTATGTGCTTTCATGTGGAATGGTAATATACAGTGCGCTGGCCGATAATTAGCCAGCTTGTTTTTAACCAATTCGGTTCTCAAATAGTCAGTTTCTAACTTCTATTTATCGTTAAGAGAATAAAAAAATAGCCAGTTTCTTACATGTTAAACCAGCTCAAGTAGTCAGTTTATGATTTAGTTTCTTAAGAGAAGTAATATAAAACATAACGGGTTGAACATGAAAAAAATAACTATATTGAGATGAATATGATATCGAAGTTACCCAATGTATTGTAATAATGTTAACTGATTGAGTAATTGTATTGACCAAACATACCATTTAGCATGAAAAAACTAACAAGTAATGCTTCTATGATCTTATAACACTTGGTCATTTACACCACTGGATGAATTAAGATTCGATTTCTACAATCAGCACAATGTAACTCAACTTTGCATCTTCAAATATGTTTAACATACACAACATAGAAATGTACCTAATAAATCTTACTTAGAGGTAGAACTGAAAGAGAATAAATATCAAATCAATAATTTATTCATACATTACTACATAACCAGTCCATTTTGAAAGACTTCAACACAACGAATTCATGACCAAAGTCTTGCATGGCATAATACAACAATAATTGCATGAAATCGAAATCTTGACATGACAATTCCCTATCTATAGATAAGTAGTCTCACTCATCTTCTGAGAAACCGTCTCAAATCAGATGTCGAACATGGAGAAAGCTCTCCCCCAATACTATCAGTATAGAACGAAAATTCCGACTGTTGCTCCACAGAACCTGCTTGTGCACTTTTGAAGCTAGGACTTCTCAGATTATTGTACCCCAAGTTATTATATCCATAGGCTTCATGTTCTGGCACGGGGTATGATAGTCGTTTCCTAGCCACACCTCCCCTGATATCTCTCTCAGGCGTCGATGGCCTAGATGAAGGTCTTGACCGTGGAGCACTCTGTGATCTACTTTTAGCTTTTGCTGATTCAGTAGCAGCCATGTAGTTTGGAACTGCTGCATTGGTTGCATCTCCTGCTCTGCCCCGGCTCAGGGACCGTAAGCTTGGAGTGTTGGCGGTTGAGTAGCTTTTCTCGGAGCACCGAGGGCTGGCAGGTCGGGTATGCATAGGACGGGCTCTGGATGGTGATGGTGTTAGAGGTTGTTGGATTTTGGGGGAGAAGTAGTTTTGTGTTCGTTGGCGAGGAGAAGCAGCAATGTGTTGGGGAGTTTGTTTGTAATGTGGACTAGAATATTGGGATTTTCTTGAAATGGTGGGAGATAAGTAGGATGAGTATGGCTTTAGTGTGTCGATTTCAACAGTCTTGATTGAATCTCTTTTATCAGTTGAACCTCTGCTGATTGTGTCCCATTGGGCTGTTGTAGTTGTTCCCTTCTCAATCCAACTTGGTCTTTCTTCTACCACTTCATTATCATCATATAACTTCAATAGAATAATCGAAGATTAATCAATAAATAGGTACTCAAATAGAAACTTTACTTACCTCATATTTGTATTTGTACTTCATATTATCATATGTATCATCCATCCAAGAAACTTATAAATTTCTAATTTTGTTGAGTTTGGTAGCATTGTTAGGAAAGTGATTTTTTCACTCCATTTTTATTGTAATGACACTAGTATATTGTTTTTTTCTTACACTATGTGTAAATGTCATAATCTGACGGATAAAGTGAAAAAATCATTGTACTAATTATAACATAACTTTAATTTGGTATATTCAATTCTCAAGATTCCTGGTAACTTGGTAAGTAGCATAACATGACAAAAGAAATTATTGATATGACTACTAATTCGTACATCTTGAATGATTTAGGCAGACATAAATTTCACCTTACCCCACCAAGCAAACATATAGCTTAAAATGGTCAGAATAATAAAGAGAATTCTACCTGTTGAGTGAAAGCAGTAGCCAAAGATCTCTCACGCCTAAACGATTCTCCCTTTCTGGCTTCCAAAATAGCTTCAATCTCTTCAAGTGTATGTGGGCATTCACTCCATTCATTTCCAATACTAGCTGATCCATCTCTAGACTGCACCCACAAAATGTTCATTCATGTTCCCTCTCATTTAGCTACATACACATGAGCAATAATATGGATGGGTCCGGATGAACCCGGACCCGTAGATAATGACGAAACCAGAATTTTATGTAATAAAAAGTAAGAAAATTATAAAAATTTAGAGGAACGAACCAAATAATTTTTCAAAAAATGCATGTTAGAATTTATATTTCAATAACCGACATCTATTTTTCATTAAATTAAGGGATACCACCGTCAACTATGTCCTATGTCCCCAGTTCCACCACTTGCCTACAAAATATATAAATACAAAATCGTACTAATTGAAAGAAAACCCATATGGTAACTTACTGTAGATTTCCTTTCCCTAATGTCTTGAAGGTATCTAGATTCCCATATGTTTGTGGTCTCAGCAAACATGGATCTTCTGCCTCCATCATGAGATAGCCTTGCTCTTTGGTCACGAAGCCTAACTTGAACTCTCAGCAAAGCTTGCATGCATTTGAGGGTCCTTTTTGCTTGCTTTCTTACATTTTGTCCTCTTATTAAAGCTTGCAACTTCACAATCCCCCTCAAAGCAATTAAAGCTCTCCTGGCCTACAACAATATAAAAATTTATTTCATACATATTTATACCCTATGAGAATTAAATCCAAATAGTCTAGGTGACTAGGAAGTAATTGTATGGCTGTACACTTCGTTATTTATACCCTATCAAGGTAATCAAAATGATCTAGGTGACAGGAAGCACAGAGGCTCATACAGTTAAAAGGTGTAAATTACTATTTTGAAAAGTGTAATGCAAATTTAGGGCAAAATAATCATTCCACACCTATTTGAGACTGTTTCGGTGTGTCTTGGTACCTAGTGTATCGTTGTATGCTTTACCACTATAGCTATTCTTTCACCCTAAAATAATCTTTTAAATCTCTAAAATAATGATAGTTTTGATTTTAGATCACGTCATGACTTAAACATTAAATATTACAATTCGTTTGTAAAATTATAAAAGTTCTCTTCAAAATATATATTGGGAAAGCGAATCTATGAGATCTCATACATTCTTTATATTATTTATTATATTTCATAATTCATAGTCAAAATTTACTAAAATTTGACCCGAAAATGTAGTTATGATTTAGGGATGGAGGGAGTAAATTTAGATACCTATATATATGCAAATTTATGGTCACTGCAACAAAAATTTATGGGGGGCTGTTTTCTAGACTAGACAGGAATGAGGGGAGACTGATGAGAAAAATGTGCAAATATCTATTAGTTATATTTTAACAACCGAACTAGGCATATATCGAGAACTTATCTATACTCCGTACATTTTGTGACCAAAGTGTTGCTTTGTTAATATTATGTTACGTGTAATGTTTATTTTTTAAAATTAATTTATCTAAAAATAGAACTTGTATCATGATTTATGCATAAAGTTTTAACAAGTAGACTTAGTAAAATTCTGAAACTAACCAAGAAGCCTCTGAAAGCTGTTTGAATAACTGTTGCAGCTTGATGTTGTTTTTGTGAATTAGAAGGACGAGTGAGCCTCATGATCTCCAGTGCAGCTTGTGCAGTTGCTACAGCTACTTCTGCTGCCGCTGCGGTGGCTGCAGCCACTGCAATAAGCATGCCTTTTGCCTGAGCAAGCTGAGAACTTCTTCAATTATATCATTCATACTTGGTCTTCCCTAATAACCAACTCTTCTTTTCTCTCTGCACAGAACAAAACAAAGAAGGATTGATTAGTTCTTGAAAATACCCATCAAGTTTTGTTTTTCATTAAATACTGTCAAAAGTTTGGCGAAAGTCAAGAGTTAGTTCACCAAGTTTTTATTGGTGTGATTCTTTAATCAACATTACATACTAACAATAATTAAAGAACAAAAAACTCATTTATGTTAATAGATAAAATATGACTAACTAATAAATCAACATGTGACATTAAAATGTTAAAAAAATATAATGATGCGCAAACAATTATTCATTATTGAATTTGTTGACCGTTATTGTACAGAGTTCAAGAATTAAATCTCGACTTTCGACAAGTTCTAAGACTGTTTATGCAATTATCTCCAAAAAATAGCAAGAACAGGGGAGTTGTTGCATACCTTTTCTTCTTCATCATCTTGTTGATGTTCAACCTTAACCCTACTGTTCTTCTTGACAGCATCTTTAGTTGGAGATCTGAAAGCCCATGACTGCTGTCCCAGCCATGATGTTCCCCATGGAATTTTGAATCAAGAAAGGAAGAGTTTTCTTTCCTTACTGCTTGATCGCCCCTTGAAATAAATAGTGTGAAAAGAAAGATTATTCCTTTTAGATTCTTAAGTTCTTAAGTTACTCTTGAAAAGAAAGGTGTAGTAACTAGTGAATGCATTATGCATAACATATATATCCCACACTTCTGATACAAGCATGCTTGATGTTTTTCTAGTGGCATGAAAAGACTAAATGAAAAAATCAAGAAAATAAATACCAATAGTAGTGGAGTGTCAGAGTGACACACAAACTTATACAACGTTAATTTAACAATACTAAATTAATTAATCATGATAAAAGAGTTGGTAACAATTAAGTTAACAGACCTAAATAAACTTACAATAAAATCCAAAGTTGCTTACAATTAGACAGGCTTTGAGATTTAATGGGCATTTATTTTTCAGTTTCTATCTCATGTAACAGCTAATGATTCCCTCATGGCTTCACGTGTTATGTGCAGTTCTAGGACGTGAGCCACTGATAGGTAGAGGATAAGACGATTGGTTTTGGGAAATTATTGTTCTTTTGTTTATAATCTTAATTTCTGGATTTCTTTTGCTAATGTTTTTGTAAGATTGTTTAGGCTAGTTCTCGTGTTATGTTGATTAAGATTAAGAACTCAAAAGAGACTAAAGAATTTTCCTGTGGAGTTGGGGCGTGGCATCATCCCGCATCATAAATAAATCCGAACCTAAAAGATAGTCTGTCATATAAACTGTAACAAAAGATCGAGACTCGTATTCTATGGAAAAATTTGGGAAAATGGCATGTTGAAATTGCCTCGAAGAACACTCAAGTCAAGTTAAGACAAGTAAAATGGAATCCAGTTTTTGGGTTAGAGAGCCTGCTGGGTGATTAACTGTCTGGAATTACACTTTGACTGGTCAAAACTGGATTTTTACAGTTTTTTTTACTACTAATTCTGGAAATGGCTATGGAATCTGGATGAGAGTTAGCAATTTTCTTTGGCAGAATGCATGTTTACCTAGCGATAGAGGAAGTTGTCTCTATATATACTGGATTAGCTTTTAGTTTAATGCTTTTGGTTTAGCTTTTATAGTTAACTTCATAATGACGATTTATTTCTTTTTTCTCCTTCCATCCTAGACTCCTCATATACTTCACCTTAAAGATAAGTGCTTTATATTATAAAGTAAAGATTTAAGTACATTATATTTTTACTCTAACTATTTGTATAGAGGAGGTTCGATCACTAAGGTCTTACCAATGGGTTTTTGTCGACTGGGGCTATCAATTTTTTTTTTTTTTTTTCAAAAACACATCCATCGTCCCTTACAATGAAAATCGAACTCAGGACCTCTAAGTCACTTGAAGGAAGGCCTCCTAACCACTAGGCCATCCAATGTTCTCGACTGGGGCTATCAAATTAAATACTCCGTAGATCATTTTTATTGGTTGTTTGATGTGAAACGCTTTACAATTACATACACACTTTATTATTCGTTATTAATCGCACATGTATAATATGATTCACTTGATCTATATATATGGAATTATACAAGACCAAACTCTAAAACTTATTACTTTATTAATATACCTAAAAAATTTTGATCAATCAATATTAGACTGAGTTATTAATAATAATATTATACTGAGTATATGATAACATGTCAATTCATATAATATTTGGACTTAAAGCAAATATTTCTTCTTCATTTCGTTTCCTGCTGGTCAAGTTTATTGTGGATCATGTTTTCTTCTATTACGTTAATAGGTAAGTGTAGATTCTCATATGTAAAAACGCTAAACGGTAATATCATGGAATTGCAAAACAACAATTTGTTATTATGAGAGAAGTACATAGAGTATTGAGATTGAATGTTTCGATGGAGGACATGATACCTAATGCATGTCCATGGAGATTGGCAGCACTTTACATTATGAAAAAAGGATCTTTTAAAGTTCAAGAACTATTGAGAATTACATATCATGACTGTTTCGGTACTCTCATGGCTCCATTTGGTTGGTGAACAATACATTCAACTGCAAGTGTTTATTTCTCTGTACTTAGTGGGCCAATAACTTCCCATATAAATGACGAATATATTTTTACTTCTTATTTTTTCATCACATTTCGGATTAACTTTTTGAGCGCCTCATTCAATATAATCTCTTTAATTTGGGGGTCCAATCCTCATTCAATATAATCTCAATACGGTTCATTGGTGTTGATCAAAATTAGGTAGGCAATACTAAGAATTGATCCTAGGTTGTCCAAGTGATGGCCTTATAATACTGGTAGCCACTAAATCAAATGGCTCGGGTAACTTAAGGAATTGGCTCAATAAATCAATTAAATAGTATTGTTTCAAACAGTTTTAATACAACGTACTTTTTAATGATTACTCTTGTTCCATTATATTATACGATATTTAGCTTGTCAATTATTTATGAGTATATATTCAACAAATAATAAACGAGACATTGACAAGCCTCTATTAGATGATGAATTTAATTATAAATAAGATATATTTAGTAAACTAATATATATAATGGTTTTTTCCTTATGAATTGTTGTAAGTTAGGAGGAATAAGATTGGGAAACGGATCTAGTGCAAACACCAATCCATGCTAACTATGTAAATATCAGTCCAGTTCATATTCTAGCCCAATCCATCTAAAATAAAATAGCTAATATTCAACCCATTCAATTCATACTATCCCATAATAAAAATTACATTCTCAAGTCAAAATGCTAACTGCCACAATTCATGAATCAAATCTCCCATCTAATTCCACAACCACGCACCACCACCGTCACTGCCACTATGATCGACATCAACACCACCGCCACTGTGATCGCCATCACCGCCATCTTCTTCTCCGAAAATTAGCACCATTACATTTCTTTCTCTCGTCGCCTTCCTCAAATCTACCATCACATTCATCTATTTTTGACGATTTTCCACAATCACAACGTCTTCTTCTACTTAGGTATTCTCTTCAACTTTCACTATATAGCATTTATTTAAGTAATTGTCCAATTTTGAATTTTGATATTTGGTTGACTTTTTCAATTTTGAATTATATTATTTTTGCATAAGTTGTTTAGTATTTTGTGAAAAGTGTATCAAATGCTTGTAACTTTAGTGTGATTCACTATTAAGATTGTAGTTTGGTTTAAATAAAACTGGATAATCTTCAAAACACATTTGGGCAATCTCTTCTGATGAAGCTGAAGAAGCTATGATGTCAGAAACAAACCTTAAATATATTCTTGCCACTGAGTAATATTTTTCCCAATTATCATATTTCACTGATTTGTTGTAGGAATTAATATTTTATTATCTACCTTTTTACTTTATTTGGTTTGTTAATTCTAAGAATAATCTTCAAAAAATTGTAGGTAATTTATTTTTGTGTATATATATATATTATTCTAATTATTGATGCAGAAATTTGAATTGTAGAATTTAGTATTAATTTCAATTTTTTAATTATATAGGGACTATTCGTTCATGTAATCAAGTGAATGAAATAGAAGGATTGAGTATCTTGCAAATAACATTTGTTTATGATTATATGCTTTTTACTGTTTATGTGCTTGAAAGCAAAAAAATATTGTCTACTCCCATGAAAATCGGTTAACAATCGTTTTACTATTATGTGTCATGATTTACTTTTCGCGAGTACATGTATACTCCTATTAGTGTCAATTAAGACTAATGTTATTTTTATGCATTCTTAGATAGTTCAGTTTGTGACATGAAAATGAAACGATGATCCATAGCTCAATTGAAAGAGCTCTCCAATGATTATTTTGAGAAGATGGTGGTTCATCTCCACCTCTGTGTCCTATTTATTATATATGTTGAACATTTGAGTAAATTTGAGTTATAGATTTATCAACGATTGATTATATGTTAGAGATTTATTTTAGCAGCTTCCGTAATTGAAGTTGAAATTCAATTGCTTGAGTTTATATTAGTATGTTTTTGGAACCATTACATTTATAGTAACTTAGTTTCATGTTTTGGCAACACTTTAGGTTTTTATTGTATATTATTTGACCTTTGACCTCATATTCTGTGTTGCTGGATTGAATTATAAAATGATACAAAGATAACCATGAAGGCACATGTAAAGATAACCATGAAGACACATTCTCTCAATAACTGAAAAAGAATTTTCAGTAAATTCTAGCTTCAATTTCCACATTGACAAATATTCAATTGCCATTTATTTTGTACAAACAAATATAAGTGATCGCTACTACACAACAAACACTGTAAATGAAAGGAAAAGATCGTAATAAACTAAAGTAAAGAAAGCTAACTCTATAAATCATCATTGAACTACAATGCAACAAACACTAGAAATCAAGCATTATTATCAATCTAAGTAATTCGTATAAACACCTGACAACATGCTAAATCTGACTGAGAATGGGCTGAAGCTCGTAAAGAGCGCAAGTCTCGGTGCCTCTAATTTGGCTCTTTCGAATTTCTTAGAAGCGGCGTAATTTGGAGAATCAAACCTCACCCAAAATTTGTTAGAAATGTAACCAAAACTAACAAGAAATTCCAAAAATATATCCAAAAATCACTCAAAACAATTGTCCATGGGGATAGCAAGAAGACCCAAACGCGAGAATACCTGAAGCCAGAACCAACAATTTAAACCTCGTCTAAAAGTCGATTAGGACAACAAGTTGTAACCATCACAAATTCAATCTCAGATCTACATAAAATAATATTCAAATAAAAAAACTTTAAGTAGTCCGATCATGAGATACCATAATATGAGTTCAAATATACACTTTCTCAATATCAAAATATATTTGCACTCAACCTATAATTCATTATTAAGAGTACATGTGTACTCAAATGGATGTTCCTAGAGTACACATGTACTCTATAAATGTACTGTTCAAACTAAGAACTATGTTTTTAAAGTATATATGTACCGAAACGGGCGCTGTTCTGAGTATATAGTATTTCCAAATACATTTACAGACATTTCTTAATAGATATAAAGATTTTATAAAGTATATATGTACTTAAATGTGTGTGTTTGGAGTACACATGTACTCTAAATACATATATACACATGATCTAAGGATTTTATAAAGTATACATGTACTCAAACAAAGTGAGGGAGTTATTATATGTATTCTAAATACATTTAAACATTTACTTTTATACTAAATTTTTCTACGTAAGATATGTAAGAACTCTATATAAACATGTATTTATTGATTTAAAGTCGACAATAATTGTAAACCCTAGTTTTATACAAATTTTAAACTTGGAGCTACAAATTTACAATTCAAATCACATCCAGATATTTCAAAATCAGAAAATTAACATGCATTTATTAATTTGAAGTCGACAATAATTATAAACCCCAAATTTGTACAACTTTTTCAATTTCAAAAACCTAAAATCGTATAAAATAAGTTTAGAATACATTAGAACAATAATATACTCAAATCGACATACAAATCAACATTAGAGTACACAAACCTGCTATTTCAGTTTTTTTAGTTTACAAATTCATTAAATTATCAGAATTGTGAAAATTCTCAATAAAATTTCGAATTGAATAATTTTTTTGATTTTATCCTTTTAGCCAAACTTGGTCAATATCCTTCAAAGTCGCTTTTTTCTCCGGATTTTTGCTTGATTCTCAGAAGGCCAGTAGAGGCGTAGAGAATTGTTCTAGTGTGAGATTTAGAGAGATAGTTAATGAGAGAGAAATTGAGAGTGAGATTAGAGGAATGAATGTGTGTTTTCTAGTGTGTGAGCGGTAAACGAATTTGCGGTGAATTTTTATCTAATTTTTATTTAATTAATGGCGCCAGACATGGCGCTAAGATGTTTAGACAGCTGCACTAATTTGGCAAGCACGATATGAGGCCTAAGGTTGATTCGATGACCAAATACTCTCTGATCTGAAACACTGTGAACTCCAAGCCTTGATATGAAGATAGCTTGCTTGGAGCGTATGTGCCCCGCCAACTTAAATACGGAGTACCATTTAATAATATATTAGAGCAGTAGATCGGAAGAGTATAGATGTGGATATGTCATTTCGCACATGTATTTAAAGTTATCTGGTACTCCCTCTAGTTTTATTATTAGTACTTGAGATTCCATCATTGCATTATGTATATTTTTACGTTTCATCGACTCTAATGCACTTTCATGTTCTTTTATTTGCAATATATCCATAATCCATAGACGCAAGAGGTCTAGAAATTAAATATAGTTATCTTTTATTAATTATTTCATCTCGAAAATAGAGTATTATTTCTTCATTCTTAATATTTTTATGTTCTATGATAAATGAGAGTAATAAACAAAATATCTTAATTATTATAGGGTGAATGACTACAACATCATTCACGTTCTAGAAAATAATCCACTTTAATCACCTTCGTTCAAGATTATTCTATTTTAAAAATTTATGTTAAAAAAATCTATAACTTAATCCATTCAGTCATACTTTAATGTGATACTATTGTTTAATTTTATTTCGCTATTCGAGCGAAGGGTATTTCCGTCCATCCAACCTATTTAAGAAAAGACAAATGGCTCTCAACAATTGCTCATGTTCGAAAAATCACTACTAAAATGCAATGCCGACGCCAAAATCGCTCCAAACCTAATTTATTCACACATCGGGAGCTCTTTTAAATTCCTCGACTTTCTGTTCTAAATCAGTCTCTCGCCTCCATTCGATCTATCCTAAAGTCTCGTGATAATTTCGGCTCCCGACCCAAACCGTCTCTACATCTTTGGCCAACCATTAAAGCATCACACGACGCCAAACCGACTCTAATATTATATATATAATATCATTTTCACCTCGACGCCAAACCGACTCCACTCTTCGAATACCGATGCCAAAACCTTCAAAGGTCCGCCTCCATCCCACGCCAATTTCCAGATTTAAAAAACAAATACGTTTAATAACACGCAAAGAATCTGGTCGTGATTCATATTACAAAACATCAAAGATCCAATTCATCCAAATCATACAAACAAATATAAAAACATCAAAGATTCAATTCATATTACAAAAACATACAATTCATATAACAAATACATATTAAACATCCTATTCATATAAACATCAAACATTAATTCATATAAACATCAAACATATTAAACATCCTATTCATATAAACATCAAACATTAATTTATGTAAAACATCAAACATTCAAACATAAAAATAAAATAAAAAATCAAATTACCTCTTCGAAACTTGAATGTAGTATTTTCCTACAACAAAAGTAACAAAAATAAATTACATATATTCATCAAACTACATTATTAAAGATACACAAAATTTAAAAAACAGTTATAATAATTACCTTTTTGAATTTAACCACTTTCTACAAAAAAAATATATATTGGAAATTACCTCTTTGAATTCATTACATACAAAATAAAGAAAGTGAATAAGTTATTAATAATTACCTCTTTAAAGTCACAAACAAAATAAAATCAAATTTGAGGTTAGTACACAATAAAATTATGGAAATGAAATTAATAAATATAAAATAAATGAGGTTATTATGTCATGGTTTAAAAATAATGCTTGTCTATGATATTATGAGATATATATATATATATATATATATATATATATATATATATATATATATATATATATATATATATATATATAAAGGGAATATGAAAATTCAGTAGGTAAAGTCTGCCTATCCCGACCCAAATGAACTCTTTTAGAATGGAGATGTGATGTAGTCGGATGGTGACGGCTTTAAATTCTGCATTTCCCGCTTTCCAAAAAAAGTGAGGAAAATTCAAATAAATTATTTGTTACATGTATGGAGTCGGGCCGAGTCGGGTTTAGAATCCGCCCGACTCCACTTTGTTAGTATGAACCTGCACTTTATGGTTTTGAACAAATTTATGATTCACTATCATATGATATATGTATATTTGTAAATAATTTTGTATGTAAGTGAATTAGTGAATATGGATCGATTCAATTTCATGGAGACAAGATGCTGACATATCACAAGTAAAGATGTAGCCACAACCTCGCCTATATTAACGGCCATTAGCAATAATTATCATCTTATAATATACATCATAAATGTATGTAATGTAATCATAGTATATGTAATTATGATTGTCTTATAACATAATAGACAACAATATATAACATATTATTAGTTATGATTGATTTAAAACATATAATATATTATAACGCAATATAAGAATGATTTTTTATGAAATAAATACAAGTAGTTATGAGAATGGCCATAATACTAAGAATACGAAAAGAGCACTGTGTTTTAAAGAGTTCTGCTGCATTTAGCCTATTTTAGCCTATGAGAATATTGAGTTTGCTTAGCATCAAATAATTTACTCTTGTTAGTACGAGTCCAAACGCCATACAAGTGGGAAAGTGGGGATTGGGTGAATGAGATGAAAAAGTTTAATGACGGAGCTGAGTATGCCAGATTCGAGTCGGGAACGTGATATATATTTTAATTTTATAATTATTTCAGATCACTAATATATTAAATGAAATGACGCTTAAACTGCAGTTTAAAAGTCAACTATACTCCAAACGTGGAGACGACCAAGTCGGGATCCTATTTTATTTTATATTTCGATTTCTTTAAAAAAATTGTTCCACCCCGACTTTTATACAGTCACTAAATCGATTTCATCTACAACACTCAACTATTCTGGGCTGCTAAAAACCCCGACACTATCCCGACTCTGCACTCCACTCTAATGAGTTTTATTTTATCCCGTCATGTCATTCGTATTCTAGTAGTGAATAATTCATTTCTGGCTTAATTCTAACTATCAAGCATGAAATTAATTTACCCTACGTACTATTGAACTTTCGAAGCCTCCCCTGAAGTCGAACTATTTGTTTCAATTTGTCCCCTACCCCCACCCACCTTCTCCAGCTTTGTGACCACAACCTTCATCACCATCCCAACCGCTACTACCACCCTCCAACTTCTTCATCAACCACCACCAACTTCATTACCATAACCAACAACATCCTCCATCCTATCTCTAAACCGCCTCCATAATGCCCTCCCCCGCCCCGCCACACCACCCTGAATATCAATAACCAAGATTTAATATGGCCAATTAAGATAGATACACACATTAATATGTCGGTTTCGATTTTTATGTTTTAACCCTCCCACATCCACCTCAATCTGAATATACCATTAAGAAATTAACAATTAACATAGATTAAAATCTGATAACATAACTTCAACAGAATCCTACAAATAGAACACTAAATTTAAGAAACTTTCAACTACTATGTAAGGTATAGTTAACATTGTTGAATACATAAGTTCTTGATTTAGTCATCCTCGGTAGCTTTTGAAGAACCAGCCTTCTTAGGAAGCAAGCGGTTGTGATGTTAAGAATACACCAATTATTGGCGACAATCATTGCCCCGAGAAGCTCATTAGAGGCTATGCTGGATAATCTCCAGCGAAAAGACGAGATTGATGGAAGGTGGGTGAGTGGGGAGGATGGGGTGGGAGTGGGGATAGGATTTTTTTCTTTAGTTTTAATTCATAACATTATTTGTCATTTTAAAAGAAGTATAAATCTTTTTCTCTTATTTAAAATGAACTAAAATCTAAAATATGTAAATTTTGACATCAAAATAGTCTTAGGGACAAATCGAAACAAATAGCTTTAATGCTGTGTTCTGAAAAGCTCAATAATACACAGAACTGACTCATAAAGAATAATGGAAATAAGTAATTTTAATTACAATTCTTCATTTTTAATATCATTCACTTTCATGATCATCATATTTCCGTAACTCATGTTTAAAAAATGAGAGATAATTGTCAATATACCTTAGACATGATAACAAGTACTTTATTCCCTCGTTAGCTTTTATTTTAACAAAGCTTTGAAGACTCCAAGTTAAGCCACGCGTTGTACGATATCCTAGTTTAAACGCTGCATATTAAATTCCTCGCTTTACGCCCAAATCAGAATCAACGCATTACCATTATTTGCCACTTTGGTGATCACACTGTAACATTTCAGATTCACTTTCAAGCGATTAATCTGTAATAGCCGCTTATTATTTGTATCACTTTCAAGAATTAACTGTAATAGTATTATTTATAATTAAACCCGCATACACTATGATTATCCTGCATTTTATGCATACCACGACTACTTTGTCAATTTATCTACTCTACAAAAAGAAATTAAATAAGTTGATCTTTCACATTTAACCCATACATTATGCCACCTTGCTTGCATCACCATTTCAATAAACCCCTATGATGGCAGTCTTCTAAAATAATTGTGACACATGATTTGCAATAATTTAGTGAATGTGAGTTCATCATCTTCAAAAGTAGTCTTGGACGACTCAAGACTGGGGTTATTGGCATTATTGCTGAGTTGCTTTGTTTGTACATGAAGTTGCAGAACACGAGAGAGGGCCATTGTTGCAGATATCTAGACATGGGATTTGTAGCTCATAGATGCAACCACTTCCAAGGACTCTGTCCTTATCACTACACCTTTCTTTGCTTTAGACATTTATGTCTCCAAAATCATTTACCATCACCTTGTAAGTATTCTCCAACTAAGATAACCAAGACACCCAAAGGACTAGTTACTAGTGAGCGATTCACATGCAGTACTATAGTTCATATCCCCAAATATGAGGAAAACAGCATGATGAAAATAACATGTGTAATATTTCGGACGTTATTCATCTGTATGTGTTTTGGTAAATGGGGTAAGTTTATTCATTGATCACATATTCACGTTTCGGATATAATCTATTCAATTTCTTTTAATCGATAGTTTTGTTTTTTGAGAGTCAAAGTTTAGTCATTAATAATTATTTAGTTATGATATCAAGAATTACAAGCAAAAAATATGAAGAAAATATATTGAAATATAAGTATATTTAGAGCCAGCACTTCATTTATCAGAGTGGATTATATATCAAGATTGCTTAGTTATAAAAGTCAATTTTATATAACCCCTTTAAATTTTATACAATACAATATTTATATTTATTTGGCCCACTCTAAAATGAAGTGCGGGACCTTCCGTCCTTCCCTGTTGAGAAGTTAACAATTATTAGTTCATCCTTTCCCACCAAAATGACCTATTTATTGCTAGTCATTAACAATTATTAGTTCATCCTTTCTCATCAAAATGACCTATTTAGTGCTAGTCATTCAAATAAAACTAGCCCTATTTGGGTTGGATCACTACACATTACCCATATTTCGCTTGGACCATGTTTTATGGATGAAGTAGGTTAGTAAATTTGTATAATGGGTTGGGTCCCCTCGGACAGTCCACCTATTTGGCTCATTAGTTCTCTTCCATTCAAATTAATTTATATTTCTTCTTAGACTTATTTTCTTAAAGCCCCTCCAACTAAACATGTCTGAATCTTAACCGGGCCGCTCTCAAGGATCGAACCGGGCCCGTCCTGCGTCACATGTTCGATGGCATTGTGGGCAATAAGTCTCTTAACGAATCGGTGTTTTATCGGTCCATAGTTTAAATTGTTGCCTATTCACGACGCCCCGCACCTAAATTAAGAATACACCAACCATCGAACCAATTTACCAATTAGCATGCTATACTTTTTTGTTAAAGTAATATATGCTTAAATATAACTATTTTGCATATTACAATTTGGAATGTTATCGCCGATAAAAGCTGACTTAAATAATATATCATAAACTTAATAATATTTTGTCAAGCATATAACAAAGTAATAAGATTGTATAAAATTTTTAATTTACTTCAAAATATTATACAATTTGTTTAATGTTATATTTGTACATTGAAGAATATTCAACATTAAATAAATAACTTTTATCATGTAATTAAACGATTATATCAAATAAGGATACTTATTAAATGGTACCTACGTTAATTCATCAATAAAGTTTTGAGTTAAATAATATATTTTGCATATGATAATTTGAAATATTATCATCGATAAAGTTTCAGTTAAATAATAAATCTTCACTATTTAAATAATATATCGACGATCTAACGCTTTTTATTCATATATCACTCATCACTTATAAATATCTCATACTTCCATCTATATACATTGAAGAATATTCAACATTAAATAACAACTTTCATCATATAATTAAAATAACTAGAATACAATATTATTACTTGTGAATATATAACATTTCTTTTTAATAAGATATTATTTGACACAAAACAACTTTATATATTAATTAATTTTACGTTATTATCCATTTACTATACAATACTAAATAACTCTCTACTTATTTAAATAGAATCATTTCAACTATTTCTCAAAGATAATATATCAACAAAAGATAATATACAAATATCAAATCTAAGTTATCTATCAATATCTTGAAATAGTTTTTTAATTAGAAAATATGTTTTATTATTTGAAGGATAATATATGATCAATCTTATGATTTTATTTATATATTATTTGAAGCTAAATAACTTGATTTATTATCATACATATATTAACAAATCATCAACTTAACATAATGGTTCTTAGCTTGCTCTTCTACCATAAGGTCTAAGGTTCAAATCCCACTACTATCACAATTATTTTTTGTGCTATTATGTGCTAAGCCTAACATCCACAAAAATTTGGCCCAAACGGCCCACCGCTTGTTGGGTGGGCGCGAGAGTCGCCAACCTCTAATCGAATACTCACCTAATTGGGCGGCTCAACTGGCCCGGTCAAGTCGGGCGAGGCCCACGAGGCCGGGTTCGTTTAGACTCGCCAACCTCCAACTATGAAAATGCTTTCAATTAAGGGATTGTAATTTCCATCTTTTCAAATAAGGGACTCAACCGTCTATCTTTTCAAGTCAAGTATTAAATTATTCGATCTTTTCAAATTGCCCCTAGATTTCATTTTTAAGAAGGGTAAATTCGGAACTACACTAAGAATTAGGTTTGAGGGACAAATTTTGTAATAGATGAAAATGTGGGTAACATTTATAATACCTAAAATAATCAAAAAAAAAAACACCCTTCTCTTCTTCAACACAGCAACCCCAACACCTCTATCACCACCACTAAACCTACCATTCCTTTTTCTTCTCCACAAACCCCCCTTCTCATACCCCATCCCAACACCCCCGCACCCAATCCCTTCTTCCCCCGTAACCCCATCTATCTTCTAAATAATATCTCCTCCTCAATAAGACCACTACTCACCCCCTCCCCCAACACCCATAAACCGAACCCTCTTTGTATTATAAAATTGGTTTCATTTACCTCCATTTCAAAGAACAAACGAAGAGCTCAAGGCTTTTCTGCATCTCGATTCTATAGTCTCCCAACCTACCCAATGTCGCTCTTAAAGCAGGATGGCGGTCAGAAGAGAGTTTTTGTGGCTTGGGGAGAAACCTTTTCAATTTGATTTAAATTGTGAAGATTTTTGTGCATCAACAAATTTTTATGTTGAATCGGGTTGGGTCTTTTCAATCCTAACAAATTCAAAGGAAAACTTGCTTTGATGCCAGCGGGCACTGGCGCCAGGACAAGTTCAAAGCCGTAGACAGCAGTAGTGGTCAAGCGCGATTGATTTCATGTAAGGGGAGTGGTTTTATTTATTTATTTATTATTAAGTATTTTAAATGTAATAAAACTAACCCATAATTTTGATCTATTATAAAATACTCCCAAATTTTTTTTATTTGTGTAGTTCCAAATTTTTCATTTCTTAAAATGAATTTTCAGGTGGCAATTTGAAAAGTAGGAATGTTCGGTCCTTCATTTGAAAAGGTAGAAAGTCGAATCAGAATTTGAAAATATAAAGTTCGTCAAGGTAAGAAAATGCTCCTCTTTCTTATTTTTTACTACTTTATCCTGATTTAAACTCATATTCTATATTTTACACACTAGCAGCATTTTTTTTACTTTTACATTTTTGCCGTTAATTAATGAATATCTATATTGTTGTGGTGGTGTTATCAATTTTCAAAAACGTGTTTCCAAGAAGAAAAATAAGTAAAATGTTGTATGGGGAATGACAAAAATGAGTTAAAAATAGTAAGAGAATTGAATAGCCAAAATGAGTACAAGTGGCTTCCATTTTTTTTTTTAATATGGACATATCAGAAAAAATTAGACTATAAGTAATTAGAAACAAATATTTTAAATTAGGATGACAAGTATAAAAAAAAACTTCAGAAACATTTATCATCATATTTTAGTATATTTGATTTTAATTACTTGATGTTTTATATTTCAATGCATATTATCCCTATAAAAAATATTGTATGTCACTAGTATCTGTTTTATCTATTCAATTTCATTAATTTTTCTACTCATGATTTATTATTTTCAATACACAAATTTAGTAGTTTATCATCTTGTAATCATTAATATTCATTATATTATCATCAATTGATTAACTCAATCCAAAAATTCATGTATTGATGAATTGCTTTAATTAGCATGTAAACATCTTAAATGTGATAATAAATAGAAGTAAATTATGGGGTCCCATCAAATGACAAGAACATGCAAAGCTTGAACCATCCCCTCATCTTTATTGACACCTAACTGCTATTGGTCATTTGTTGTTTTTCAAATTTAATCAAATCCTCAAACTGAGCGCTAAAATCACAAGCTTCACCACTTCCTATATACAATATCAGTCTCTAGCATTTTCATAAACTGCTTCAAAACAATCTTAATTCCCACGAAACTCTTGTTTCTCGGATCTCAAACTCCACTTTGTCTGCATCTCACTCTTCATTTTCTCATTTTCAGACAACCTCAATTTTCACTTTTCCACACCAAATTCTCAGACAACCTCATTCCTAATAATATCTTGTCACGACTAGATTAACTACTTTCCTCCTTTTTCGACTTCCCACAACAAACTTCCAGATAACCTCCGTTTCCCAAATACTCAAATCCAAAAATTCATTATTTCGAGTAATATCACGTGAACAACCAGCCTAACAATATAAGTTACCTCCGTTTTCCAGTTTTCCCCAGCAAATTTTCGAAAATAGTCGAATTCAATATTTTGTCATTGTCATTAATACGAATAATATCTCGTGATAACTAAACTAATTATCATTCTTACCTACGTTTTCCAGTTTTTAACAAAAAAATTCAGACAACCTCCATTTCTGACAAATCAAGAAAACCACCAAAATGGGTTGCGTTTCATCAACTTTCCTCAACTCCGACGATGAATTTTCCAAACTCCGCGGCTCCACCACTTTTGGCCACCACATTGTCTCCCTCACCTCCACCACCTACGGCCTTTTGACCCTTGAACCACCACCTACTCCGGCGGCGCCACCGCCGGAAAATCCCTCTCCGACCACTGCTCCAACCCCACCTAGGATTACTCTTGCTTCTTTGTTCCCATCTGAGGGAACCAAGAATGAATCATCACCTGAAGTTATCAATTCTTGGGATCTTATGGCTGATCTTGATTCTACACCTGAGCAGAAATTTGGGTTTTCACCAATTTTTCAAGAACCCAATAAGGAGAATTCAAATCCAAATTTTGCAAAAATTTCTAAGTGTTTTGATGATGTGCAAGATTCGGGGTTTTCAAGAAAAATGGTTAATGGTGTTGTTGAGTGTAGGTTTGATGACTTTGAGAAGATTTGTCCACCTAATGGGGAAGATAAAGTGGTGATTTATACGACGAGTTTGAGGGGTGTGAGGAAGACATTTGAGGGTTGTAATGTTGTTAGGTCAGCGATGGAGGGTTTCGGTGTTTCGATTTGTGAGAGGGATATGTCTATGGATAGAGGGTTTAGGGATGAGTTGAAGGAGTTGTTGAAGGGGAGAGAGAGTAGTGAGTTGCTTCCTCCGAGGGTGTTCGTTAAAGGGAGGTATATAGGGGGAGTGGAGGAAGTTGTTAGGATGTTTGAGGATGGGGAATTGGGGGAATTGCTTAAAGGGTTGCCTAGGTTGAAGGCGGGATTCGTTTGTGATGGATGTGGTGGGGCGAGGTTTTTGCCGTGTTTTACTTGTAATGGTAGTTGTAAGGTGGCGGTGATAGTTGAGGATGATGATGGGATTTCGGGCGAAGGACGGACTGATGTTGTTAGGTGTTCGAATTGTAATGAGAATGGCTTGGTGCAGTGCCCCATTTGTTGTTAGTTAGAAACTAGAGGGTTAGTATTGTTAGACCTTTACTTCGTTGTTTAAATAATTATGCAATGATTGCATTCATGTAGTTACTCTATATTCATGCCATTATGAGTTGTATTTCTTAGTGTGTGCTATGATATGTATATGTGAAAGTTCAAACTTATTACGTAGTTTTTGAAGATCCGTAACTAGAATAATGTTATGAGAAATGTTAACATTTTATATACTGCATTAGTTATTTGTGTACTATTTATCATCATCTTCATATTTCATGGTGACTTCTTTAATGAATAGTTAGGACTCAAGATATCGACATTGTCGTCCTTAAAGGATTCGGAATATTCCTAAGTCCAAAGACGGCAAAGTTTAGTAGTACTTTGGTTGGTGGAGATGCTGCATACTTCCATGTGTTACATAGTATGTTCCACTCAACTTAAGAGGAACTATTATCTCACTAGAATTTCTTAGGAAAGAGCTATTTGTATCTCATAAACTGCTTATTCTAGGCTTTTCTAGCTAAGTGGGCATGAGTAAACTACATTGAAGCTAGTCATAAGTTGTAGGCATAACCGTATAAGGGTGTGTTTGTTTGGCCCTGCGAGATTTTCTGCAAAAGACACCAAAACAATCTCAATGTTGTGTTAGAAACTTATTTTCTTTGGAGGAATACAACAAACTGGATAAATCATAAGGATAGTCCTCATTCCAAATATGTGCCACCAAAATTATTCCTGTTTCTTGCTCATTAACTTCATGAATATAATGTTGTACATATTACAAATTTGTTTTTCTGACATCAGGTTATGGTCTTATTGGTGTTCAAGTTTTCTTCAAGCATATAGTAATCTGAAGAATTGACAGTAAACAACCCATCTTTTCTCTGAAAACTCAATAGCCAAGTTCTTGTGTCTGTGATACCATTTACAAAAAAAGCACTTTGTTCTGACATTCATATTTGTTCGTCACTGAGTGCTGTTATCTGAACAGTATAAGCTAAACTCTTGAATAATCATATTGAATGAGTGCTTGTGTATTCTCCGCAATTGGTTTTTATCAGTTGTGATTTCACAGTATGATTTCAAAAGGTGTTGATTTTCAGTTTACAATCTTCTATCCACAACTACTTGGTGGTTCCTCCATCTGTTCTGAAGTTGTATTTGCATTTGATTTTCCCCAATTAACCTACTAATATACCTTTTGCCGATTAGTTATTTGCACAACCTAAATAATTAGTAAGGCCCTTCTACGTTAAGGCTTAAAGTTACACTGAAAAGCTAGATACAGCTACTTACCTTCCACATGAAACAGGACTGAACAGGATTGGATAACTGCACATATCTATATAATCAGATTCAATATTGACGAGTTATGTTCTGCTATACTCCGAGTCACTCAAACATACTGCATTTTCAGTTTTTACTTGTATTAATCGGTTGCTGACTTGCTATCATTACCTATGTTCCTTTGGGTGCAGTGTTGTGGTGCCAAGCTTTGTTTGAGTATCGTAATCAAGACAAGGCTATTAAAGTTGTACTACCAGTTGAACTATATAGTTCAATTTAGATATGCTACCCAAGAAGAAAGGGAAGCTACTTGGGCGATTCAACCATGAAGTGCACTAAGGCGGAGCTTAAGACAAACGGAACTTCATTCTGACCCTGTATGTGTCACAGCTTAGATGAACAAGATGTATCTGAATTACTCAATCTTAACTAATAGTAATATGTAGCATCATGAAAGCAATACAAATAGTCAGGAGCTATGATGTACTAACTATGTTAAAATAACTTTTGACTGGTTTATCCTGAAATCAATTCTGGTATTTATATTCTACTGTACAGTATATTTCTTTCTGTGTGTGCTTAAACTTTGTTTTGGTGGGGAGAATGGGAGGGGGGAAGGAGGACAATTTGTTTGACTAACTCATGGAATAGTTCAATTTCTTTAGGGGTGTGCTTCACATTTGATTTTGATACTTGTTTAAAAATTGTATATCATGTATTGGGTGGTTATATTAGGCACAATCAATCAAACAAGGGTCATCATGGAGAGGCACATAAGGGGTTAGATCACTGTGTAAATTGTGTAATATAGTTAGCTTATTTATTTACAACAACAAAAACAAAGCTAAAATTCTCAGACAATTAAGCAAGGGATTGATGCATCTACATAATAAAATTAAGAGAGCGATAATGGTACTAACAATTCAACACTATCTATGTACTCCAGTATATTCTAATTAGGGAGAGGGGGGGTGTATAAGGGTAAGAAGAAGGGGCTTCTAAAGCTCAAAGAAGCCATGTTTCTTGGAAGAAGCTGCATTTCTACTGCTACTAGACAGACTCCATTCATCAGAAAACTCCACCGATGACGACGACGACGAAACTCCAACCTTTCCATTCCCACATTTGGCCACAGTTCTTACATTGTCAATCAACTCCTCTGTCTTCACTTCATCAGATAAAATACCCAACAATTGCTCTGGACAAATGACCAACTTCACTTTCCACATACCATTACCACAATTCTTGTTGTTTAGTTGTCTAGAGAAGGGTTCCATGTATGGCTTCCTCTTGATCAAACCCTGGCAATCAACAGACATCCTATATGGAGCAACAGACAACGACGAGGATGAAGACGAAGACGAGTCCACCTGAGGGAAAACTGGTACACTATTTGATCTAACATGGCCAACTTGTGCAACATGTCCATGTTTTCTTTTTGAAGTGTTGAGTGGAAGAAGGTAATATGATTGTCCTGCTAGTAACACTTCAAGATGAGGCAATGGCTTCCAGAAAAGATCATGGTTTCTGAAAATTCCATGGCCTGGAAACTCATCAGTTATTGATTCAACTATAATGGGTGCTTTAAGTTCCATGATTGCTCCATTTGAGGTGACCACTTTGACAACTTCCTTGTTTTCTTCTCCTAAGCCTCCAAACAAGCAGTTTCCCATTCCTTCTCTCAAAGAAATTATAGGGAGTTGTCGAAAAAAAGATAGCCAAAAAAAATGATCCCGAGCGTCTAGACTCTTGATAGTAGGAAATAAAGGGGGGGTGGAAATATTGTAGTATAACCGTCGGTGGAAATGTAGAAATATATGGGTGGGAGCTTTGATGGTTGAGGGCAGCTAAAATAAAAAAGGGGGCAAAAGGTAAAGGCATCAAGAAATATGACTAGCATAGTGTTTGTGCATGCTGATTATATTAGTAAAATATAGTCTATACTACATAGGATGTTTAGTGATGTGATTGGGGGGATTAAGGACAAATATTTGAGGGGGTGTTGAATAATTATGGGTACCACATTAGTGTTACTTAACTTAGAGAGATTTCCTTATAAAAAAATGTTAGTTGGTACCATCTTAAATTAAAAGGATAAAATGGTATACCTTAAATGGGCTAATAGTATAGAGCATTGGTAGTTGCTCTTTTTTTGTTCCACAAATTAATTGATTAGTTATGAATTTATGATACATGTTAACAATTATGGCATTGTCATTGTTTGTTATAGAAACCGAATCTTATTAATAGGGATTAATATTGTTGTTATTATTAGTGTTATTGTTATTTGGTGAAATTTCTGTAGTGGTTATTAGTTCATATCTTGTAGAGTTAATATATACAAAGTTAGTCAAATAATTGATTAGAGAAAGTAACAGTTGTGTAACTTTTTTGCTTTTTCTTTAGTTTATTTGGCGCAAAATCTTGAGTGCATCTTCTCTAAAGTGATTGTCAATTGGCACCATGCGGTCCACCATTATTATTTATAAGCAATACCATCATCATTTCTCCCTTTTAGGCTAATGGCAAGATGTTTCCTGAAATAGTTGCCAAAAAATCGCTCAATTGGAAAACATTGAATAATATTAATACCATTGTGGGACATAAACAACTTTGAGAGGGGAGGGGAGGGGGAAGGGCACCGGTGCTAATGAAATTACTATTTTAGCCCTCATTATTTGTAAGTGTAGTGTTTGAGAAAGTTTCATTAAGGATAAAATAGTCATTTGACTCTATTTGGATGTGCTTTTAGTCCCACTCGAAGAAGGGGGGAGGGGTGTTGAGTGGCAGAATTTAAAGGAGTGAGTCAAAATTTTATAAAACAAAAATCCTATTATGTTTTAATTATTTTATATTTTGTCATGCGAAAATGAACGACCCCAGATCAGACCTCTACGATATCTCAATCAAAATTTGTTCCACACGACATCACCACTTGGCTATTCCCCTGATGCTATTTATTTCCCCTTCCTTGATTCTTGATGAAAGCATTTAATTCATTATTAAATTTATCATTTTTTACAGCAGTTAGTAGTACACCTAGATTAATTAAATAGTCAAGTAATTATTAAGGCTAACATAAAAATATGTTCACCAGTCTATACATATGGATGCATGTAAACTACTCATAAACAGTTCAAATGCCTCAGAAATTTCACCAAGCTCTATAAACAAAAATAGATAACCAAAGAGTAAAGTATATGCAAACACCAAAAGATTTTACATAGGTGTATCTTCAGTTCTCCAGTGAAACAGCAGATCATGGAGCATCCAGATAAGTGTGCAGTCGATCTAGTGAGGCATAGCTCTGGGTGCTGCTCGTGGACGGACAGGCGTCTTCGACGGACTTACCCTGATCACACATAATATGCATCACATCCAATGAGGCGAGGGAGAAAATAAGGAACATATGTTGCATAAAGAACCAGGAATACTCACCTTATGGGAGTAGAACCCAGGACAACACCACTGCAATTGAGAGCGGCAATAGCACTGTCAGCCTGAAAGATTGCAAACAAAAGTGTCATATGCATTACCAAGCACTGTCAGCTTTAGCATGTGAATACTAATCGGTTGGTAACATATTATATGGTCTACATGTCTTCCTCTAGAAAAACTACAAAGGAGTTCAAACTTTATCAAGATCGCTGGCTGCCGTTATTGTCATTCTAAAGACAGTCGCAGTTGAAGAAAGTACAAAACTAAGTTATCCCATTGAATTATCAAATACTACTAGATATGTATTGGGAAAGATACTCGGTTACTATCCATAAAGTCTCTCAGAAGTCCGAAAATTGTAATGTAGCATACTACTTTACCAGTAGAAGCTGCAATATACAAAAAGTTCGTCCATAAGCAGCAAAAGATTGCTGCTAGAACTAACCATGAAGTATGATCAAGAAGCAAAAACAAAAACTACGTCAATAAGAAATTGAAGATGATCCCAAAAGGGGTCAAAACAACACACTTGGTGGTATTGAAGAATAAATTTATAATTGGTAGAATTGACTCTTTCAGAAAATAGAAAATAAATAACTACTACTTCATTAACTATTAGAGTTTTAGAACCAGGTTGAGTAAATAAATATCCAAAAACAGTATGCCCTTTCACAAACTAGCGATGGCTTCCAAGTTCCAACCACCATTATTCTAAGTGACCTTCTGTAAACCTAATGAGATAACAACTATTGAGCAACTACAGACTACTATCAGCATTATCTTGCGAAGTGGATGCATGTCACACTATTCAGCAATATCTCCTTGAAGATCCACAAACTTTTGAAGAATACTAATAACACTTCTAGGCTCCTAGCTCACTCATGTACATTCCATGCCAAAGACCAATTACTTAGCTAACAAAGTTTCCACTCATCACAAAGATACACCCACTAACTTTCGAATAATAATTAGAAGACTTCAAAAGGCAACTAGCTGACTCTTGCGAATATTCAATGCGCAATACCAATTACTTGGCTAATAAAAAATGCCATTCATGATAAGGATATGTTACTACATCTATCATCTAAGAACTTCTCTAATCTGATAATCTCAAATTCTTGTTTTCATTTACCAAGACAGGATACAATCTGCCCTGATAGCCTACCAACAATCTTATGTAGAGAGTGAGTTGAAATAATTCACCAATTACTGTTCTACAGGATGTGCAGGTTGTCTCCATATGAGGACTAAGGAAACTAAATACTTCCAGCATATTAAAAATATAAGGAAAAAGAAATAGAAACATAAGAAGTTAATTTGTTGAAAGGTGAGTCAACTACCAACACAAATTCCACAAATGCAATACGTGTTGGATGATTGTAGTCTCCGAGCATCCTTAAGCGATATACCTGCATGTATTATAGTTTATTCAGAGTCATTGATAAACATAAAAATTGAAAAAAACAAAAACAAAAACTGTTTGCAAATAACAGACTGAACCTCTATAGCAAGTACAATATGGACTATTTGGCGTTCAAAATTGATTTGTCAGATTGTACTAGCAACATCCGTTCATGCACTTGAAGAATGAACTTCACTTAGATAAACTGCCATATGTCCACTAAAATAGAGGGAAAACTTGAGACCATCAAGTGCCGATTCATTTGGATCACTTCCTATCATTCTTGGGAAATAAGAAAACAAGATGTGTATGTACAACAAGTTTCATCTGTATGTATATGTTTCACAGAGTAAAGCATTTTGATGGTGCTATTAATTCTTATTTGAATCATCATCAATGAATGACAGATAAGTAGATTAGTTGCTGGTCATCACTGAGTATATCTAGAAGAATGAAGATACCAGCTGAAGAACAAATGTGCTACATGATCAAGCCCCCTCATTTGCTTCAATAATTGACAAAATAACTTAGGCTCAAATCTTGAATTAAACTTGCCATTCAGTACTTATTCCGTTTGAGAAGAAAATAAGAGAACGGCCTAAAATATTTCCTTAGCATGCCAAAAATCTAAGGGTTGGATATTATGAGTTAAAAATTATGATATAGAGAAGATTTTGAGAAGCGGAGAGCAGTGGAAAGTTGGATTGTCTCATAATGAGTTAGGTTCACATGACTGACACGAGTGAGTCTTCCTCGTGAAAATTAGCAGACAAGCATTTATATGATAAAGGAAGTTCCTTCTGGGAATGGCGAAACGGTTGTCACTAGCATTTCTCTAGTTTCTAATCAAGGAGAAAGACGAACCTCGCCACACACTGTCTCAAAAAACCTCTTGACATCATCTTGTGTAACCTGTATCAGAGAAACAAATTATATGATATTTCCCCCAATGGACATCATTCAATCATCCGGAGCTGGAAAGATTAGAAGTACCTTCTTGTCGATGTTTGTGCAATATACAGTTCTTGCGCACATCTCACGCTCATCATCATTCTGAAATTTAATTATAAACAATTAAGTAAGATAATGTTGTCAGAACAAAATAACTTAAAAGTCATACAGTTCACAAGTTTAAAAATAAGGATTTTCTCACCCTAGGCAAGAATGTTGGGTTAACTGGAACAATTGCTGTTTTTGAGGGCAGCACCTTCACAGGGTAGTACCCCAGCACCGTGCCAGACAGACTCAAAGCAGCAAGTGCACCTTCTGCAAAGTTATGCAGAATATGTAAGATATTGAAAACTAGGCTCCTAAACATGAATCGAATGATAAGAGAAGTCCGATATTGATATGAATACCCTCATCAGTGAACTCCACAAAAGCAAAACGAAGAACGGAATGAGGGTCTCCACAGATACGACAGTCAACAACCTAGTAACAAAAATGACCAACTCTCTCACTAACACATGATGACCAACAAACAATAGCCTTTTCACTAGAATTGAGAAAACCTGATACCTGACCACAATGGAGAAACAACCCTGCTAGCATCTCTTCAGTAACCTATTTCAACAGACAAAAAGTACTAACTTAACAATTAATAAAACCTATTTTAATATAAATTCAAACATGGGCTCTCAAGTATTAAAAATGACGGTGACTCTGAGAAGTTATTTACAGAATGATCAATGTCAGAAACATATACAGTCCTCCGAACAACGTCTTCTCTTTGGGCTATGGTTGATCTGCCACCCCCCATCCTTCTCTTCCCCTGACCAAAATTCTTCCTCTACCAAATACAGAAAGGTACAAAGTTTTCAACCAAATAACACAAAACATCAAACAAATCTCAATTCCCTCTAAATATAACAACATAATATATAGTACTATCAAAATTATCAGTTCGGCCTAATGACTCACCCGTCCCACGCTAGCTCCATTTCCATTGAGAAACCCGTTCTTAGGGCTAATTGGGCTAAAGGGCATAGGCATAAAGGGTGTACTATTAGCAGCAAAATAAGCAGCAGAAACATTATTCATAATCTGAAAGTTTTGAACTATTGAAGGAGGTACAAATTCCTGAGCCATAGGGTTCAACTTAGAAAACATTTCCTCAAGCTCCCTCATCTCTCTATTACTATTCAATCTTTGGTGATGATCAGTCAACATCTCAGGCCTGCTATTATTGTTGGTACCAGGTGCTTTAGTATGAGTACCATTTGAGTCAACCATCTTAGTTTGACTTTGATCAGAAGCTTGATCCTCAACCACAGCCATGATCAGAAACTAACCCTAGCTGTTCTTGAAGCTTTTAGCTGATAAATCAAAACATTCATCAATAAAAACAAAAACCCATGATTAAAAATCCAATCTTTATAGAATAAAAATTGATTTTTTTTTAATTTCAGTTCAGCTGAAAATCAAAACATTGATCAACAAAAACAAAAACCCATGATTAAAACATCAATCTTTATAAAAAAAAAAGGATAAACATTAGATTTTTAAATTTCAGTTTAGCTCAAAGTCAAAACATTCATCAACAAAAACAAAAACCCATCATTAAGAACCCAATCTTTATCCAATTTGGATTTATAAATTTCAGTTCAGCTGAAAATCAAAACATTGATCAAAAAAACAAAAACCCATCATTAAAAACCCAATCTTTATAAAAAAAATGGAGCTGAAAATTAAAACACTAATCAACAAAAACAAAAACCCGTGATTAAAAACCCAAAACATGGAGCTAAACTCAAAACATTCATCACCAAAAACAAAAACAAAAATGACTAAAAATTCAATCTTGATAAAAAAAAAATTCAGATTTCTATACTAAAAAATGAAGAATTAAATAAATAAACAATAAGCAGAGGATTAGGACTCACCGTTATTGAAAAAGTGATGGTGACTATTGGGGGGTGGGTGGTTAAAGATTATTCATATGATTAGAAGTTAAGAAGAAAACAAAACAGTGACTAAAGGAGATAACGAAATGTACAATGAAAAAATTATTAGTCATACTCAAATATAATTATTACATATAAACAAACAAAACAAACAAATTCTATTTCTGAAATCAAACAAAAGACCTAAACAACACGAGGGGGTCAGTGTCAGATAGACATGTCCTAAGGTTGCTTTTCTGTTTTTCTTTTTTTGGTAGTTTTATTAATTTTCTTGATTAATTTTTTGTTCTTTTATGTTAGTTTTATTTATTTCAAAAAAGAGTACTTAGTTTCAAATTTTACCACTGATTGATTTTCAAATTTTGATGGTTATATTTTTAAATAAATATTAAAGATAATTTTTACTTCGAATCAAATGGTTAGCTAACCGTAGTATTTTGTTAGTCCCGATAATATTTACTATCTTCGCAGACTGGTTCATTTTCATCATTTCAAATAAAGTTTTCAACTCCAAATACATTCTAACTTTGAAATCATTTCCGAATCTCCACTATAACAGATATAAACATAAAGAAAGAACAGATAGTTTTAAATATATTACATTTTACTGATCATTTTATATTAACAAACATTTTACTCACAGCTAATATTTAATACATTAATTAATTTTAATTTTAAAATAAAATAAATATCATCTTCAACCCACCTGAATCTCTACCCTTAATTCGATCAAGACAAGTAGTTTGGTACTGTAGCTGATTCACTGTAGCAACGACTACTATTCACTTGGATCGTGCATAACATCCTGCTGGATAATCCAGCTAATTCCGGCAATTCACCTTTCCAAAAAGGCCATAAAATATGAGCCATCTTCAATTTTATAAGTAGCATTGTTGATTAGTTGTAGTTTTTCATCCTTTTCCGTGACTCCAACCAAACATTAGTAGTGGAATAGTGAATTGCACAAGAATGAAGTTGGAAAATTGAAATATATAAAGTAACATGGTTTCAGTAGAATATTGATTTATAGATAAACAAGAAACACAGTCTGGTATGCAAACAAGCAAGGAACATAACAGTGGTCTCCCCTAAGGAGTTATAAAGATTGAAGTTCAATTATTTGTAAGGGACTTAAAATTCTAAGATTCTTGCTTTTGTTGTGTTATCAAATTAATCAAAATGCACTAGTAGCCTATTTGAATTACAGAGGAGATTTTGAGGTCTAGAAGGAGGGATGGAGGTTGTATGATCTTTCAGAATGCTAAGGCCAAGATGGCATTTTATTTCGATTTTAATTAATTAAATTGATGATGTATTAAATATTAAACTACCAAGTTAAGCCATATTTTAAATGACACAGTTGTAATATATTTAAATATTTATTTTGCCCCATGCTCACCCTATATTTTAGCCAAAAGCACAAAGACGCTTGAAAAACCTTTCCTGATATTTAAAAAGAACTTGAGAGCACCTATTTAAACATTTAAAATAGCTCAACGCTTAAATCTTAATCATAATTCAAAGTATATAAGTTGTTAAGTGTTGCCTTTGTGATTGAATTTGGAAAGTGGACCATTATAAAATTTGGGTGTGGGTAACATTGACTGCGACAATATGATTTTTTTTTTGATATTTAAGATTACAATTATTTCCAACCCCGCTTTTCCTCAGAGATTCAAACTTCGAATTGCTGATCAAGTGATACTAAATTCTCAATCGCGTAACACATTCAATTATCTCCTTACACGAAATTTCTTATGCTTGATTGATTTTAGAAGTTCAGATGTCACTGTGAATGAACTAAAAAAAATCAACTTTTAATTCTTTCGAAATCCATTGCTATCCATTTTCAAGCTAACATTTTCCAAGGCTGACACAAAATTTAGAAGCAAAATAAACTATCAAACATGAATTTTATAGAAACACCTCCTTGTTATGCTGGAGTCATTTAGTTTGGTACACAGCTTTAAGGTGGGATGAGAATTCAACAGTGTTTTAGTAATCGGCGGCAACCCGGTGTCTTCAGATGCAAAACAGTTGCGGTGCCTGAATTGGCCGAGTGGTCAGAAACCCGAGAAGGTAGCAAACGTTGAATCCCCTTCAAAATGTTCAATAATGTTTGCGAAAAAAAGATTGCATTACGCTGCACGAGTATGGTGCAGAGAGATACTTGATGCTAAAGTGCTAAACAGAAGCGAAGGCAGCAGAACACCAAAAATAGAATTCACAGATAAAATAAGAGGCATGAAATGAAGATAAACACACAAAGAATGTAATATGAAAGTATCACTTCAGGTGGAATGGTGCTACACAAATCAAGAATTTGCTCACTTATCTTTCAGACACATAATGCACAAAACTATCTACCCAAATCAACTACAACACTGAAATTCCCACTTACGTTTCCAAAGCAACAAATATGAGTGCATGACTAACAGCAACATAAAAGTTTACTTAGCACAGTTGACTAAATCTAAGTTTGCTGACTTGGTAATCAACCCAGTCCCATACATGGCCATTCCTATAAAAGGTGATATAAATTTGAGTAAGATTAAATGGTTAGTTCCTAACTATTTCTCAAGCTAAAGAAAGATAGCAAAGTATTCCGGCACTCCTTTAAGTGCCAACTTATCCAGACTCCTTTCTTTTTAAGTTAATAATAACATATTGATTTTAAATTTCATCCATTGATAATCACCACTTCATGAAAGATGGCCTTATAATTTCCTACAGGGGGTGCATTTATCAAATCAAGGGGTTGAATAAAAATCAAAGTCTAAGCAATCATAAGTCCAAATATTAGCATCTACTGAGTAAACAGTAAAATACATAGTGAACGTATTTATTAGTTGGGACTAGGTTTTGCAGATTCCAAACAAATGCTTTGTAAAGTTGTTCGATGGCAGAACGGTGCCTCATCCAACTACTTCATTACAAAAATAATCAAGCCTCACGAGAATACATCAAGAACATCATTCCCACTTCATGTACAAATAAGTCATTTAAAAAATATCCAATAAAGAGAAAAACACAAAGAATAATTAAATTAGGTACTCCTTTAAAGAAACAATGGAGAATTAGTTTTCTGAAATGTTATAAATGACTCGATCAATCACAATCCGTGGCTGGACAGAAACCAAAATCCACCCAGCTCTACTAAATCAACAATGTGTTTCAAGTGGACAAATAATATGAATTCGTCACCCAAATAAAAAGTCAAGAAAAAAGTCTACCCTGCAAGCCACCAACCAATATAGCCAGCTAACAAAGCTTCATCTATGAGCCGTGACCAGCGTTTCAATGAACCTCAGGCCATCAAACTTCGGAGCAAACTCATCCTTACTCGACACAGTTTTACGCGCCATCTTAGATCCACCCACCTTCACAAACAATAATAATGTCACACTACTGAATTCAATCAAATCAATTTCTTAATAACATTATAATCTATAAGATTGAGCTAGCTACAAATGAATTTAACATCAATCATAATTGAATGAAAATGAGCAACAAACATTATTAATCCATTATTAATTCAAATAAAAAAATGTACTCCGTAATGTATTACCACCATCCCTAAAGATTATCAATTTAATTTTCAATAATGAAAATTAACAAACTTCCAAGCTTTAATCGACACGAACAACTTTAATTTGAATCATAATTATCATGTAAAAATTAAACCATGTTAAAAATAAAATATTGTACACATTTTCACCAAATAACATACATCCTATATAAACCACTAGCGTTAGCCTCAGACAATAACAAGGTCTCGGGTGACAATTTTCTTAAAGAATCATACATCATATATAAAAATATTTAATTTTAAAAATAACCAATTAATTTTTTTTAAAATTTTAAATAACCCATTAATTTTTTAAACATGACAATCTTTTTGGGACAAGGGGGCATTAATTATTACCTGATTGGAAGAGGAAGAAAGAGCAACCGTAGAGGCTGCAATAACTGAAGCTAAAATAATGCAGGAGCCTTTCATCTCTACACCAAATTAATATTTATTTTGAACATTGTGGAATTAATGACGATCTTGAAAAAAAGAAAATGTGAAAATGTGGATCGAAATCCGACGAAGGGTTCCGCCGGATTCCGACAAGTGTTGCCACTTCTCGTTTCAGACACCACCATTATTATTTTCTTGTTTATGTTTTTGTAAGTACACTATTTAATCTCATTTTGTATTTATACTAGATTTGAGCCCCACCGAACATGTTTTTCTGTCGATTTTATGACATATACATATATAGATGTAGTTAAAATCATATTAATATATTATATAATAGGAAGTTATTATGTTAGATGAAAGTTATCATTTAATGCAAGATATTAATATTAAGAATTATAAAATTTATTGTACAAATTAATATTATTTCAAATTAAATGCTATAATCTATGCTGTGAAGCGATATCGAATTCGAAAACTCAAAATCGAATAACCGACTGGTGGCTATTTACTTTATATATATATAATATAGATGTGCAAAATCTCATCTTATTATGATAATAAAATTCACATAGCAGTTTCATGATGTCACAAAAGATCTTGAAAACAAATCCTTTGAACCATGAATATTTTTAAATTAACCAAATATGAATCTCCACGAACTGCACTGCGTCAGTCAAGGATGCTGCAACTAGTCAGCTAACGACCGGGCCAGCCAAGGCCGTCCGGGTCCGGCCCACTGGGCCGGCTCGATTCTACCTGGGCCATCAGGGTTAATGAACGCCTCACCCCACTAATGTTTTAATGAATTTGCCGAGACCACGCCTCCGCTCGGCGCCTCTGCATCTGCTATATTAACGCCAGATCATTATATTAAACTACATCACCTTATTCCCAAATGCAAGAAATGCCCATTCGAATACACAATTGCTCAATTTAAAACAAACGATACCACATTAACAACAATTCTAAAGTTGAAATCAAACATATTAATATCCGAAATTAAAATAAGAATCAAGTAACATAAAACAAAATCGTTCTCGAATACTTCAAATACTTAATATAACAATATTCAAAGACATTATTTGAAAACATAACATCATGTTCATCCCCACGACGCTCAGAAGGTCAATTCAAGTAAACATGTTCTCAAATCAACTCGCATTCTCGCCTCCCCGCTCTACCCTCATCATCTCCCGCCTCCACATTCATAAGCTCCTACCCACAATCATATTCTCCTCAAGCTGCAACCTTAGTCGCTTCCATATCAACTTCTTTACGCCTCGCTATTCATAAGTGTTTTTAACATGTCAAGGCGACCGATTCCAACATCGACATAGCTCTATCGGATATCCTGAACGAGGAAGACCCCGCTTTCTCCAGTTCTGCCGCCCATCATCGTCGCCAACAAAGCAGGAGGCACCCATCCCTCGTGCAGTTAAATGCCGAACCTCCACACTTAATCTCGAACATCCGCTAAATGTTCAAACACCTCCATTTAATCATAACACTGGCCCCACATAAAGACTTCCCCGCTTAATCACCATCAGTTTTCCCATTTGTAGCCTCCTTCTTAAAATCACTAACCCATCTACATTCTCTCCAACGAAACCCTTCGATATTAACTAACAAACGAGATAATCACGCCATATTCACTCCATCGCAAATTCTCCAAACGAAACATATTGCTTAAGATCAACGCTACATACGAACCCATTGCAAATTCAATATAGACCATATAACGAACGAATGCAAACAACTTATTTCGGATGCTTGACTAGTGGGGCGCAAAAGTATCACTGATACCAATTCTCCAAACAAGCTTTTGTATACCATTCAAATTAGTTCATAAACAATTCCTTCTTTCTTAACTCTATGATTGTTGTTAAGCTCTCAGACACACTCTCAGAATGCTACTTCAAATTGGCTTAGCGCACTATCCCCTTTCCTAATTATCAAAGACCCCAACTAAGCATACCAAATATTTTTATTAACCTGCTTCGTTTATAATAATTGTGAACTCCATCGATATCAGAACGACAACCAAAGACTCCCCTCACTATCATTATAAAGCAATGAACGGATTCATAAAATTTATAAACACGCAAAAGATATCAATTACTAGTAAAAGTAGTAAATGTGCTAAGTTTGACATGATCTAAAATTGGAATAAAAGATTACCCGCTACCGCCTGGATTTCTCCTTCATCAAGGTACAGACCGGGCTCGTGATCTTAGTACCTCCACCTCCTACCCTTCGAATCCTCGCTATCGTGACCCCTACATCCGGCTTCCTCTCTTGGCGCGGCGACTATGTTGGACTCTCCTCCTATTCCTTGTTTGTACTAACAATTTGTTGTTTTATGTTTTTGGTGCCATTTTACCCAATCGGGGAAAGATGATTTATGTAGGAATCAAGACTGAAGTCAGAGAATTTTATTTTGAAGTTTAGAGCTCTTGAGTAAAATGTTCAATTCAGTTGGGTTAGAAACCTAATATTTAAATTTCATGACTCAAACGTGGCATCATTTATAAATAAACGGGTACCAATGCTTAATCCAAAAGTTTAATCCATGTAATTTCCTCACACTTTTTAGATAAACGTGGTATCATATACAAGACACCTGCACTAATGCTTAATCCAAAAAGTTGCAAAAAACGAAAAAGTTTCTCGCCACTTTTAGGATTGAAACGGCATCATACAAGAAACTGCACTACGCTTAATCCAAAGTTTTGCAAAAAAAAAAAAAAGTTTCTCGCTAATTTTAGGAACAACGTTGTACCGTTTACGCATTACTCACGGTACCACGTTTAATCCAAACAGTTTTAAAAAAAAGATACTAAACAATCTGCCACTTTTTAGGGATAAACATGGTACCGTTATACACACAACGGTACCACGTTTAATCCAAAAAGTTTTTTAAAAAAAAGAGTTTATTTGTATGGAATAAAAGAACATTTTATTATTTTAAGTCAGTTCACGCTTATACTCAAGGGCTGTGAGTTTACATGAGTTTTCTTAACAATACAAAGTTATAAAGTTACAAAACTACAATTTAATAATCATAAATTAATTCATTTCAACCCTTCTTTTGTCGGAGATTTTTTCCAACGCCTATCAGGTCGCTTCCCTTTCGCTTTCTTCTTTAATTTCTTCCTCAATGTCACTAAGATCATCGAACATATCTTTTCCCTTTCTGCCCATGACCGTGTTCTTTATCTTGCATCCCATGCTCGGGCCAATCGTCCAACTTAATGACACATCATTTTAATATTGTAGCTTGAGTAAATATTTGGCCATGCTAAATGCGGATCGACTAGCTATCAGAGACATGTAGATAGAAAATATTTCTTTGCTATCTTAGACAAGACCTGGAACAAGGCTTCCTTTGCTCGCCCATCATTTCATTATATCAAGAAGATTTTATCATTATATCGACTCAATTCAAAGTTGGTGAGCTTAAATATCAGCTTAACTCATTCGTGTCTCAGGAGCCATTAATTCAATTTCTAAAAGTTCTCAGAAAGATTTCTACGCCGATCACGCTGACTTCAGATTTTAACTCGCTGGCACATTAAAACCCTTTAGATACTACTGGGCGCCACATTTTACCTCGTCCATACTGACGTAGATTTTTATACATGTTATATATAATGCTTTAATTCCATATTTCCATTTCCGAACATCAAAACTTTTAGTTCGATTAAAGGGTAGTAAAGATTCATAATAATGATTTCACATAGAAATTAAAATGCTTTAATTTAGCTGCTAGGGATTCAAGATTATACCCAATTGCATATGGCGCGTATAGGATGAAAATATTTTAAAAACTTATCTTCCATATTCGAATCATATCTCTAAGAACATAATCATTTCTATTGCTACCATACGAGATTAACGACACATTCTAAAGCGTACATTTAATATTTGCCTGATCAATTGAAAACTTTAGTATAATCTTTTAAGTGGTTCTAGAAACTTAAGTAATTCATAACAATGTTTCACCAAGATATGTGAGTGAAATATAATACTCACCAATCTGAGCATACCATAAAAATAGGAGATTTCTTCCCATACATATACGACGAACTTAAGAGATCGTAAGTCGAGCCTTCTATCTGGGCCACAATCCAAAATTAATTTCTTAAACTTCTTACGTGAAGCCTCAAATCCGCTTTTTTATATTCATGTTTTCTACCCGCCATTAACAACAAAATTAATCTGGCTTATGAATCGCAGAAATAAACTCATCCTAAACAACTTTTATTCAATCTTTAGCAACTAATCAAGGACATGACATAAACATCAAATATGAAAACGTTAACTAAAATCCGGTTTAATAGGCATCTTTAATTTTTCGAATAAACCCAGATAGCGATTTATTATCAAATGAAATTGAAGTAATCCTATTCAAACATTCAGAATCATTGGCACAATGGTAGTATACCTTCCGAATTAATATCAGCATGCTTAGCACCGATCTAAAATATATAATTCTCCTCTTTGTAAGACCTAATTCGATCAATCCAACGACACGTTACACACATTATATCAAATCCAAAGACACCAATACTAGTCAAACACATTTTATAAGCCAAATTCATAAGAGTGTTACCTAGAAGATCTCTTTCATTTTAAAATATTTAAAGCATAGGTTCGTGAAAGAGTAATGGGGATAATGATAGCTCGGGGATTAAATCTACATTTTGAATCCATTTAGTAAAACGCTATCCATCGCAATGATTAAAGGCAAAGAACTACCAATTACAAATTTCATAGTTTCAACTTATGCTCCAAATACTAAAAAAGTTCCCTTCACGGCCGATATCAATAGCCTGCATAACCCTCCCCACCGCTATCTTTAAAGGATCTTATGACCCGCTGTCATTTCCAAGAAGCATTTAATCGGGCTCCCCTTTACTCCCACCCGCTTTCCATGATATAGCAGCCTTTACAATTTATACAAGTTTCGTCAGTTGTTTTAATGGCTCCATTAAATATTTCCAAATCCATTTAAGTTTTTTCCTTTCATTAATAAGTGATCCAGAAGACTAGATTGGTAGCTAATAATGGTAGCTCATCCATAATGCATTATCATCTCAAATTACAATCATTATACATAGACATACTAGCACCATCACTTTGAACATTTTACCAAGATTACGCTTTTGACGCCATTAATTTGTATTAACAAATATCACAATTTATAAAAGTTTCTAAGTAGATAATAATCGAACCGAGACGGAGCAACGTAAGATCAGACAGAATGAAGTTTCACGCCTTTGAGATAGAACTTGTGATTTCATTATAATTTTCAATATAATTCTTGAAACCTTAGACTTCAATATAATTCTTAATTCAATCAAAAAGTAAGTAACAGTATCAAATCGTGAGTCGGCGAAATGAACAATGCTGGTGATTGCTTGTTATTGCTTACAAACGAATGCTAATCATGGTAAACGGGCGCGGGCCGATTGCCCCTTTTTATGTATCTCCACAAGGTTTTCGATCATAGTAATAATCGCTGCATCATGAACGGCACAATGCTTAGTACAAAAGAGCTGCGAGAGCAAATTATTTAATAAACGCGCATCAGTTTAATACCAAAATAGAGTCGAATAAATTGGCATCGCTTGATCGACCAAGGCACACGCTTATTCATACAAGAAATTACATTATATTCTGGGACAAGCATAAACTAGTTGTCATGAATAAACGCGTGACCGCTTGAAAACACCTGGTGACTAATGCTTATATAAGAAAACGGGTTAGAAAACATTATTATATGACAAACGCGCGCATCGCTTTGCAGATAAATCCGGTAAATACGCAGCGCTTCGCTGCGCCACTTTAAAAGTTTTTTACTGAACCGAATGCGCCCAATAACCCCTTAACGGGCCGGGCCGGATCGTTAGTCACGTTTAGTTGCAACATGTTGAAAGATATCCTGATTAATTTTGACAGACAACAAAATAACCAACCAAACCTAACTACAAAAGAAAGCCTTATGGCTTGTCAAACATAATGGAACAAGAAAAGTACTCCATAAAAGGGGGAAGATAAGTTGATAAGGAAAAAAAAGAAACAACTAATAATAAAGGAGTGGACATTGGACGAAAGGAATCCCTGAAGGATTAAGACATGGTAATGGTTGTTCACATCACCAGACTTTTCTAAATAAGAGAGTGCTATGGATAACAATAAAAAAGATGAAACTAAACTTATAAAATGTAGGAGAAAACGTAAAGACGGATAAATATAGCAAGTTAAAGGAAACTAACCTCATACTTCATACTTGTTGGTAGGGAGAATTGAACATTTGATCAAGTGATCATGGGACCTTAACATAACCAACATATAAGTAACTAAATAAGTACACAAGTCACAATTCTACCAAATCTTGAGTGGTTTGGCTCCTTCTCAAACTTGATAAGTAGGTTGGGTTCGACTCTATTGATGCAACATTACACATGTACTATGTATCACTTTGTGTCAAGTATTACACTATTACTTCACCGATTTAATAGTATAGTGATATCTGATGACTTTACAAATCAAACACTTACTTTGTGAGATTTCTGCTTTGAAAGTTTCAATCACCCACTCTATGAAATTTCATATCTCATTTGCTGACAAACGATGCAAATGATGCGAATTATACACATGGTGCAAACGTTGCAAATGATGCAAGGGACCCAAATAATGCAAAATGATTTGTATATTTCCGCCCGGTTTCTACCCGATTCCATATTTCAGCCCATATCGACCCTGAACTACATTTTTTACCCTAATCAACACGGGACCATTGTTTCAGTTTCGACCCATGGCCATATTTTTGGTCCGTTTTCCATTTAACCATTTTTTCGACACTTTTCGCCCCATGGCCATATTTTTGGTCCGTTTGTTCCCTGATCATTTTTATCTTTTGAGTCTAAAAGTTCGTAGTAAATATACAATGAGTATTATTGGATTTATTTTAAAATACATCTTCTAATGTTTATTTTCCTGTAATTTTTCATAGTGTAACTAAAAGTTAATCAATAATCGATATTTAGCCTAAAGATAAATAAAATCGTCAATTAATTAATTCGAATTGAAAAGGGAGTTTTAATTACACCCTTCATACCAAAAGACATTTGAATTTTAATAGATCCGAAAAGAAGCTTCTATTCAAGTTATGCCTCTCCTGCTCGATTCCTCTTAGAGGATTAATTTTTTACTTTGCAGGTTTCAACAACCACCTAATAATTTTTCCAAAACAATTTACGCGGAAATTCTGCCAAGAATATCCCATAATTTATAATTCTATTAGTAAAAAATTACACCCTTCATGATTTTAATGTAAAGTTACCATAATCATGACTTTGATAAAATACAATATCAACAATTCAAATATAATGATTACACAATTAGGTAAGAACATTAATTGGTTTATTATGAATTAAGCATGGATATATAAATTTCCAAAACTAGAAGATGAGAATGATGAGATACAATGACTTAAACCCAACCCGAGCCCACACTTACCAAATATGTTCTCGGCTTTTACAATAAATAGATAAAGCATAGACATTGTCACAATAATTTATCTCTACTTCAATATTCAAACAATTTCTCTTTCGTTTTTTAATCTTCTCTCTAAACAGGTATTTTCATGCACTTTTTTTCATTATCATAATTTTTTTTTACATGGGATTTTATGAAGTTTAGAGCAAGTTTCATAAATATTGTTTAGTTTAATTTTTAAACAATCTTGCATGGTGGAGGGAGTATATATTAAGTACATTGTTATCCAACTTTGTGGTGATGATTTTTTGTTTCTCTACTTTAAGAAAACTTTTATTTGCTGAATTATATATATATACATATATAGTTGTTATATAAGTATATTCTCTATATATCCGAATGTATGAAATCTGATATTTAAGAGCTTAGACGTTTATTTGATTTGCACTTCATATATACAGTTCTCTTTGACTTTGTGAATTGCATGTCTGCTTTTGGAAGTTGTATATAGATTTGAATGTTGTTGTAATTTGGTAGTGTTATATATAGCTAATTTGAGTTGCTGTAGCTTTTATTGCAATTTCGATATCTCGTTGAATGAAATCCAGCTCTTGTTTTTGTTTTTCTTCCTGTTTTAGTGTTTCATGTAGTCTGTTCTCTAATCATAGCTGGAAAATATGTGTCCATAATGGAGATGAATTAGTAATATACAGTTGGTTTTGGAGAAGCAATTAGCTGATTTACTTTGCTCATGTATCATTATTGTGTTGTATTACCACTTTTGCACTTCAAATACTTGACATAGGAAATAATGCAATTCCTATGGATGATTCCAAAATCTATGAAGTTAAATTGCCCATGTTTCATAATTGTGAAATATTACCACTTTTGTATCCACTCTTTCGACTGATTGCATTAAGCTTATAGGGTCTGATTGTTTGTGTTTCTTTTTAATAGTTCAGATGGATTCACAAAACATGGAACAATATGAGCATGTTGTTGAGTTACCTGCAGATGTATCGCCTGCGGAGAGAAGCTTAAGTGGAAGCAGAACATGTAGCGGCGTACCATGTGGTTTTTCAGATAGTAAAATGAGTTCAGTGGACGCAAAAGAGCGATCAACATCCATGAGAAAACTATGCATTGCTGTTGTTCTATGCATCATCTTTATGAGCATTGAAGTCGTGGGAGGGATCAAAGCAAATAGTCTTGCAATTCTCACTGATGCAGCTCATTTGTTATCAGATGTTGCTGCATTTGCAATATCTTTGCTTTCTCTTTGGGCTGCCGGATGGGAGGCTACTCCTCGGCAGTCTTATGGGTTTTTCAGAATAGAGATACTCGGGGCATTGCTTTCGATACAAATGATATGGCTTCTTGCTGGTATCCTTGTGTATCAAGCCATAACGCGACTGCTTTATGATGCAGGGGAAGTTCAGGGCTTTCTCATGTTTCTGGTTTCTGCAGTTGGTCTGGTTGTAAATATTATCATGGCTCTCTTGTTAGGTCATGAACATGGTCATGCTCATGGTCCTGGCCACAGCCACTGTCATGATCATGGAGACGAGGCTCAAGATCACAACGATAGCCATGATCATGATCACAGTGGATGCTATGACAATGGGCACAATCATGGAGTATCTGTTACCATACATCATCATCATTTTCATGAAGCAGATACTAGTCATGAAGAGCACCAACACAGTCATTGCAGTCACGATGAATTGAATTTCACCGAGCCTCTGCTTAAGCCTGAAGGCGAAGATAAATCAAATGATGGAATGAAAAAGAAGCAGAGAAACATCAATCTTCAAGGAGCCTATCTTCACGTGCTCGGAGATTCCATCCAAAGTATTGGAGTGATGATTGGCGGCGCAATTATATGGTACAAGCCGGAGTGGAAAATCATCGACCTTATCTGCACTCTCATATTTTCTGCAATCGTTTTGTGCACAACCATCCAGATGCTGCGAAACATCCTAGAAGTGCTGATGGAGAGCACGCCTAGGGAGATCGATTCGACCAGACTTGAGAAGGGTATTTGTGAGATAGAAGAGGTTGTAGCTATCCATGAATTGCATATATGGGCAATCACTGTTGGAAAAATATTGCTAGCTTGCCATGTTAGAATTCAGTCTGAAGCTGATGCAGACATGGTTTTGGACAAAGTTATTGATTACATTATGAGAGAGTTCAACATTAGTCATGTCACTATTCAGATAGAGAGATATTAGATAGTTTTTTTTTTAATGTAGTAAACAATGCCAATGAAGTGATTTTTTTGTTGTCTTTGAAGTGGACAACTGCTAGGGGTCTTGTCGATTGTTACCACTGTTTTTAGAGAATCTATTCTCATATTTATGTTAGCTAGCTAGCATATTGGATACTAGCCACTGTTTTTATGCTAACCAAGTGTACAGAATCCTTTGACTAGTATAACCAGTGTTTAGGGTGGTAGAAATTCATTTACCTCTATGTCAATGAAGTTTAAAGCTAGTGTATACACATCAACTTGGTTCTATTTTTAATATTCACTTCGATTAACTCCATTTTCATTAACCCCCAAATTGAAATGCAATATAGGTGACTAGTATTTTCGTCTTAGTTCACCTCGACAATATGATAGCATGCATGCAAACGATGTTTTAAAAGATTCATCTAGATTCATCCCGATCAAAATGAAAATATAAGAAAAACTTGTGTTAGAAATGTTGAAATATAAGTATAAAGATACTAACTATTTAAGCTAAATCATCATCTATTTAGATTTGATGAAATATAAGAACTAGACAGAACAAAATAATATGCTTAGAATTTTACCACCTACTGATTATGATCTTGAACAAAATAATAGTCATTACATTAATTTTGAATTTTAAGGCCAAATGAGATCCATATATAATGAGTAATAAAGCTTTGACTAACTTTTTCACTCATAGTAGCTTCCAAAAAAGCTTCAATGAAACACCTTCTAACATTACAATACACACCAATAAAATCAATAAACTAGTCTTGCAGTCAGTACCAAAAGGTAAAGAAAGAACTGCACATCAAAATATTGTACTATTTTTAACAAAGACATGAATTTGTTACAGCGATTACTAATCACTACAGCCATTAAGTCGGTTGGACACGTGATTTTAAGAAAATTCTTACAGTTGAGAAGATGAGAGAAGGTTCAGCCATTGCGCCGTTCCCATAATCTCCACAAGCTAGCCTCTTTGTCACCGGTGGGATTAAAGAAACTCCAAGATCATCAATTACCATAAGGTGCCTCTCAGTGAAAGGGTTGTTCCACATAAAGGTATTCATTGCTGGTGCAACAAAAATTGGTTTACTATAGTCCCATGCTCGCACAACACATGTCAGCAAGTTATCGCATAATCCTCCAGCAATCTGAAATATCGAGATAACATCATGATGTGAGAGTGTGAGACGCAATAACTGACAGTATTTCAAAAAATATATAAAAGAGAACACATAAATTTAAGAGCATGTATTGAAGAACATTCTTTGAAGAGAGAACTGTTGAATTGTTATAGTTGGGCATCATACGAGTGTCACTAATTGTTAAAGAAAATGTGATGTTCACCTTGCCAAGAGTGTTTGCTGACAAAGGTGCAATCACCATGATGTCAGCCCATCGACGAAGCTCAATGTGTAGCACATTATCTCCTATCTTCTTCCAGTTGGACCATTCATCCTCATCAGTGTAAAGTGCAACATCTTTTGGGAGAATTGCCCTGTCTATAAAATGTAGAGAAGCCTTTGTAGCCACTGCTTTGACTTCTGCCCATTCAGCAAAACAATGGCAAAGGTTGGCAAACTTTATAGCAGCAACACTTCCGCTAGCAGCAAGCAAAATCCGAGGCTTCCTGGATTCATTACATGCTTCAACTGGCATACTCTCAGAACTGGAAGAAGCAGTTGCCATAGCCTGGTGCACGGAAAAGAGAAATGTTACTCAGCAGCATCTGCCATAGCCTAAAGCGAAAAAGGAGATAAATAGCCAACTCCATGATAGCAGAAAATTGAATTCTAAAATCATCAGCAAACCGAATAGTCAGATAAAAAAGCTACAAAAAATAATTAAATACAGATACTGATTGAATTGCTATTAAGATAACCAAATCAGTTGATCATAGGAAACAGAGGGTACTTCATTTTGGCAAAGCGATAGGTAGGATGAAGAAAGCGTAATCTAGCCATTTTTCGAACTTTACTGTAGTCTGTTAGCAAAAGATAAATTAGTTATTTTATTGGATTACAATACATTCAATCAACATCCCACTTCCTGGACACAAAATGTACATCAATTCAGCCAAGCTGAGTATACACTATACTCATGGATAGGCTTAAACGCGACCCCAAATATAAAAACCTCATATAAAAATCCAAAAATTATCTACACTGAAACTGTGTAGCTAAAGGGTTCACATATCTCGAGTCGCATATGAGTACAACTACTCAACATACCCCGATGCCTATTAAGAGGCTCCACCTAAGCCGTAAGGGGCACTCGGATGGTACGTAGCCGAATTGGCTCAAGTGCAAAGTGCAAACATTATCTACTGCTTTACAATAGATACGAAGCTTAGGTAGTGTAATGGATTTACTCCATTCTATCCAATAGCCCGATAATATAAATAATCTATTTTCGCCTTTATCCAACAGTTGGACTATAATTCAACGAATCAAACTAAGGCGAACGCACTTAATTCTCGAAAAAAAGAATATTAAACATTACAAAAAAACATACAATGTAGACACTAAACACAAGAATATAGAAAGCAGCCAGACAATAAATTTAAGATAGAAAAATTTCGAATCAGAGAACAATTGAATGGGAAGCCTCTTTGGATCGAATGCTTCAAGCGGGAGTTGCTGGGCTGTGTTATACACGCAAAAAAGGGGTATAGTTTAGATTGAAATGACTATTTTACCCCCTATTTCACAGAATGTAATAGTTACAAGTTTAAATTTAAGGAGTAAAATTGTCGTTTTAAATTTAAAAAAGCTATTTGGGTGTGTGTATAGTGTTGCCGGAGTTAATAATTAGTAGAATTGTTAGGTGTCGGTTCGTTGAGCTTGATTTTATTTCGAATCACTTGGATTTTATTTGGACTTTGTTTTTATCGATTTTATGCTGCTTTGGATTCTATTTCGAATCCATTCAGATCTCTTTTCAAGTCAATTCGGATCTATATTCGAGTCTAGTGAATCCACATATTTTCTTAATCAGTTTCAAGTTTCAGTTTGAACTTTAGATTCGGTTTTAACACGAACCTATTTTTGGATCAATTCAGTTCTAGTTTTAAACCGAACCAATTATGTCGAAATCCGGTTGAAATCGACTCGTTAACATCACTAAAAAAATAGACTTCTCGTGAAGGATTTAGCCCCTATGTAAATCAACTAAGTCAGTAAAGTCACTATGATTTAGCTTCTCCAACTACTTTGCCGGCTGAGGGTCCAGGTGTGTAGATCTCTGGGCTCAACTCGCTTGCTTGGATTCATAAGAAGAAAAAATGGCATTTTAACAAGACCAACTTTTTACAAACATCTTTAATCTAAAGTAAAGTCTATCTTTAAATAAACAAAGAAACCATTATACTCAGAGAAGGGCTTCATAGCATTGTCTACAATCAAGTCAATCCTTGGTGCTTTCTTGGCATTTCAAGTCACAGAAGCTATTCAAGGTTGAGGACATATACTATGCAAAGTTGAGTTATCGTTTCAAGATAGACAACGATCATACTAGTTATTCCTTACCATAGCCAAGAAGAAAAGGAAAACTGGAGCTAAAAAGATTAGCACAACAGGCGCGCACATCTAATTACGCGAAGAAAACTCACCCCACCTGAACTAATATCAAGGAACTCAGGAACTAGCAGTATCCTAATAAAAATGATTAAAACTGACTTATTTGTTATGATAGTAGAGAATATAACGAGACAATGTCCAATGGCCAGCATACAAGATGGGACAGATGAGAGTTTACATGCGTTCATATTGGTGTCAAAATGTGGCGGCAAGAGTGCAAGACAATACTGATGAACACTTTAGCGATAAATGAAAAGGACACTGAATTGTGTATATGCCATTGGTGTTCTCCGGAAATTAATTAAACATGAAGAAATCTCTGGTGTATAATATCAACGTTGCGAGCTGAAAAGAGCCCTGCTTACTATCCCTGTGGCTTCAATGTAACGGTCCACACACCTGGAGATGCAGCTACTCTCACCTCCACTTAGGCTACTCCCTGGTTTTGTTATACACTTCTCAAAACATTTTCCTCGTACAGTCTTGGCAACAGAACAACACAACAGTTAGAAATCGGCAGAAATGATAAGAACCAACCACAATACATTTTAAACATAGCTACAAAAGAAGCCGAATGTTGAATATGAGAGTTAAAATTTGGAGACGGCCCTAAACTTCAACTAGTAAATAGACATGGTTCGCTTCATAACCTTCAGGGGAAAACAACCAACAATTGACCACATACAAAGTTAACACAATCAAAACATGTATAGTGCCAGATATGATATATTTTGATAGATTTCAGCTACATTTTATTAGTCAAGCTAATGCGGAGTATTAAATCAATCTTCTGATCGAACCTGCTCCATGTACAAATGAAAGAAGCAAGCAAAACAATACATGATTTTCCGACAAGAAGCATAACAAGAACTATAACCATCAAGAAAGACCTCACTCATATAAAAATCACAAAAGGGGGTGAATCTGACTCAATTATCCCACGATACGTCCGAACTAAAACTAACGCGGCAGCCACCTTTATGATATTGACTACAGTTTCGAGTGTACACAAAATCACCAATATACTTACATGTGTGCCTAACATCTGGATTACACACATATACAAGCTCAATCATTCATGGCACACAATATAACTACAAAATTGGACATCAGTATTCCCCACGGAATTACACAAATCCTTATCAACACATCGTAAGCTCAATTAACAGTTCTTTCAAGCGGCATACGATGCATACTAATGATCCAAATTGTCTGTTTTTAATTGGCATAGCTTTACTAATTTACCAGCCTCTACATCTGTCCATATTCTTACATCTTAAAAACAGAACAATTTCAATTAGAAATTTATTTAGATAACACTCCGAAACCAAGAAGATTTTCTAGTTAGAGCATTCACATCAATTCCCTATAATTTCCCTAAAATTCACTCCCAACCGCCACTTTTTTAATTTTTTTTGGTTCACTATTTATGTATGCTCTTTAACAACTTCCTTATTATTCACCCAAAATTAAAAATTAAATATTTCAAATATGTCAATAAAAATTTAGGAGAAATTTAAATTTTAAAAAGAATAAAATAATATATTAAATATGGATGTTGAATGAAATGTATTTTGAATTTATATTTGTATATAAGCGAAAATATTTATTTATTTTTATTTTATTTTTTATATAATTGAAAAAAAGTAAAAATGAGGGATAAAAAACATAAAATAGGAAGATATAAATTTGGGGTGGATAATTTTATTATTTTAGGGAGGTGATGCAACAAAAAGTAATCAATTTTTATAATTTCAATCCCTTTACTATTTTAAGTGATAAGCTGATGTGAGTGCTTTCTTAATTATTGATGGTTGAAATTCAACACATAACCATAGTCTGCATAACATTGACCCAAATTTTTTATCATGTTACTAGTTAAAACACGTTAAAAAATCTTAACGTTGATATATTTTAAGCGTATTATCTATTAAATTCATAACAGCATAAGTAAGTAGAGTCGATACATATGAATCTGACATATCTTAAAAATTAATATTGTATTCGCCAATGGGAGGCTTCACAAAAGTTTTAGCCTATAATACAACCCTCATCCTTTTCGGGTTTTCGGATTTGGGACCGAAAATATTATACAACATATATAAAATACACAGAGTTAAAAAAACCCAACAATAAAGAAAAAATTCAAAGGCTGGACAGTAGTTTCTTATATACAACAATAAAAAAAATATTTAAACAGTGATAAAAAAAATTGATATAAAAAAATTAAGAGGGTTAAATAATGTACTTCAAGGAATTCTTCAGCATAAGCTTGAGCAAGCTGGGTTTTGATCTGATCCATAAACTGATCTGTGCTCATTTTATGGTCCGACCCACTTGAAGGTGCTGAAAATGAATCCATATTTAGGATTTTCTTGAAGATGAAACCTTAAACCCTAACAACTAATTTGAGGTTGTTACTTGTTGGTCGGCTGGTTTCTTTTGTTTTTGTCTATGGGGTTCTACCCTTTAAACCCACTGTCCACGCTTCTACTAATTGTTGGTCATTGTAAATTTTACTTTATCGTTTTTTACTTGTTGTTTTAGTAGTTTAAGAGGCTAATTAGTATTTTTAGTTATGGATTTTAATAATTTGAATTTTAATTTTTTTTTTAGTTGTCGTTTTTATGATATCTTGAATTGTTACGAGAAAGAAATGTTCAAATAATACATTTAAAATTAAAGGTGAAATTGTATTATTGGTTAGTTAATAATTTAATAATAATAGTAAAAAAAATACATTAAAAATGTAATTTTTTATGCTAAAATGATAATTAAAAAACGAATGGAGAATAATAATCCTCTATTTCACTATTTGAAAATGGATAATTTAGGACATTAATTAATTTTTAATAATTAGATGTTCCTAATGAGTCGGCCCACTTAGTACTAGTCCGAGTCCTCTACAATCCAAGACCCCTTAATTGGAGTTCTAGACTTCTAGAGTTCTAGCGAACATCGTCTCTTGAGGAATGTTCACTATTCTTTTTTGTTTTTACGGTTACTCATTTTCCATCTCTATAAACAGTATGAAATGATTCATAATTCAAACATAATTTAAGCAATCAATTGAAGTAATAAAAAATGAAACAAGAAAATATTTTGATAGAAAGTATTTACATCCATGAAATTTGAACGTCTTGGGCGGATCCTGCCAATAGCGCGAAGATTCGATTTAGGCAAAGTTTTGGAGGTTTGGTTGTCGTCTCGAGTAGAGGCCAAAGACTATTGGGGAAACCTAAATAGGTTTCGCAGCCGAATAATTCATGAGCCATCCACGTGGAGCCAACCCATTAGAGAAAAATTAGACGTGCATCATCAATATAGTTGATGAACAAGAATTGAAGTTGCACACAGCCATACTCCAGTGCAACTCATCAACATAAATGAAAGGAAAAAATAAAAATGAAGAAAATTTAATAGTCTCTGACGAGGGCATATGCCATATGGTGTACTTGTTCGTAAAGATGGAATGAATGTGTGTGATATAAATTTGGAAGCGTGAATGAAGTCATGAAGTGGTCCTCTGGCTATAATAAGGTAATAAACATCTAGCATCAACTGAGCTGTACCTATCCATACAACTTGAATTGGCGTACTAATTTATGTCTACTGTACTCTCCCCACCATATTTGTTCGCTAGGAGTTTTTTATTTTTATTTATTTATTTATTATTAATTCAAAAAAATCTCATCTCCATTCAAATTTTATTTGATCTTTTTATTACTATGAAATTATGATCGCCCAATAGTGACTACAAATTAGTTTTCTTCAAATGTTGTAAAAATTTCGTTATAAGAACATTGTAGCATATAAATACATAGTGTGTAAGCCATATATTTACTTTTGTAAAACTTTTGATACATAGACGAATTGAACAAAAAGTATGTTGTCTATTTCTTTTAAAAAAAATTAAATTTGAATGGGAGGGAGTAGTATAAAAGTATTGAGTATATGACTAAATCAAATAGTTAAAATGATATCTAAGAGTAATACCCGCAGTGCTCTTCGCAGGTAGTGGCATAAATACTTGGGGATCGCATGCACAGATATAAATAAGAGGCCTTATTTTTATTAAATTTATTAATAATATATTTTTACAATGATAAATAAAGCAATTATGAGTATAAAATATAAAAAATTAGTTTTATTGATAAGATTATTCGAACATTAAATGGAAAGCTTTTTTTGCCAAAATAAATCACTATGTATTCCTTTTTTATACTCCCTCCGTTTTTAGTGCTTGTTTTAGTAGTTCTTAGCTAATAAATTAAGTATATTAAAAATATAGAATGATAATTAATTGAAATTATATCGTATGTTGATTGATAATTTAAATATAAAAGTAGTCAATGTATTGAAAATGTAAAAATATAATTTATTATATATGTTAAAGCGATAATTATTTGAAGAAGAAAAAAATTTAAAAACGACGATTAAAAAATTAACGAAATTTTTTATTTAAGGGAGCCTTTTAATGTGGGGACTGTGCCTAGGATCGAGCCGCACAGCCCTTAAGCCGGGCCTGGTCTTAAACATACTAAACATATTTAAACATGAAGACAATAGCTATAATAAAATCATTTAAAATAGGACGAACAAGCAAAAATAAGATCTTTTTTAATCCAAAGCTAGTGTACTCTAATTATCATGCATAATCATTAAGGAACTAGATTCTAATTGAAATTGATAGATTTTCACTATAAAGCTAGTGTACTCGAAAATAATCTTAATAATAGTAATTATTGTCTGTGTATTGGTCCACCCATTCCCTAATAAGTCCCATCTTCAAGTTGCTCCACGTCTTGATGTATATCTTTATTGGGGAGTTTCTTTATCTTCCCAAAATTTAATCAAAGAACCATGTGAATTATGATTATTAGATAGTTGATACCTTCAATTTGATAGTAACACGACAATAATGAAAGAGTCGTTGGCCATGAGGATGCATTGATATGTTACATCAAAGTAGCCATGTATATTTCACATATGATACTTTCAGACTCAGGTCGCACTTATTAGCATTCCCTTTGAAAAGTGGTGATAAATGTGATCCGTACGATTAATCGAATTATAAATGTCAATATTACTCTTTATTACAGGACTTCGAATTATAATAGAATTTCTCTGATACGGGTTAATTTTTGGTTGAAATAGTTCTCTTTTGGCCATTCACTAGCCATTTCGCTTTTATACTTAGTTGGAAGGTATTGGGGTGGTTGCAATTTGGGGGTCATAGCGAGTCAGGGCTTGATTCGTAGTAGTCTGCGAAAGTGTGATAGTGGGTGCGATCATGTCAGAGGATCGAGTCGGTGTTGTATTTTTAGTGAATGTCTTCTGAAAGTAGTAAATTGGAGTTAAGGAATAAAGAGTATTATGAGTGAGATATTTAAAGCCAATCTGAGGTGAGTCGTATTCTGGGGCACTAGTGTGATTGCGACAACGTAAATCGTCCGACATCCACTTGTTTTGGGCGCTATCGATTGGGCTGAAAGCGGGTTTGGAGTGCTTGGCGATGGAGACATATATATCGTTGTCCACCAGATTTAATTGGTTCGTGTGCATAGGGAAGTTCGAGGCAGCACATGGGCCGAGCCGGATTCGGTGAACAAATCTCTATGACCGTATAAACGCTTTGAAGGAGAACCGCGTCTTCGATAAATGTCGGCTGCGGATAAAGGCTAGCCGCTGGATCACCGTTTCTTGCGTCGGTGATTAAGCTTCGCATGGAATGCCGAGCGCTTCTCTTCTGGCATTATAAAATGCGGCGGCGGTCGAGTCAGAAGTAGCGTTGGGTTAAGCCACATAAAAGTACTCTGTCTTAAGGGTGTATTTTTTTTTCACTTTAATTTCTCTGGTTTAAATGCTTGACCTTTCATCGTCATCCACTGCAACTTTTGTTTTTCTTTTTCTTTGTTACTATATATGACTTCACTTGGACTTAACCGCATAGTATTCTACTGACTCGACCACTTATCTCCGGGTAACTTATTCCCACTTTTATGCTTTCTTGAGTTCTTGAATCTGTATAAGCTTCCCCACCGAATGCATCGTTCTGGCTTTCTCCACATGGGATTTCTTTGTTGAGGTTTGTGTCACGAAAAACTACTGTGTCAGGTTTACTCTGTTGAGAATTTGGGGAAATTCATGGTATATCTGCTCAATTCGAAGGGTTTTTTGGTGATTATCTTTTGGGTAATAGGGAGAAATAGGGGTTTGAAATTTCTTGAGTCTTTCCATATTCAATTGTGAAAATTCTCGAAGAACTTTCCTATGTACTCCATATCTTGGGGCTTTTAAATTGTTGAATTTCTATTTTATCTTGGGGCTTTTAAATTGTTGAATTTCTATTTTTTGATGTGAGAATATTGCCTTGATGTGTTTGGGTCTTTGTGTGGATTGGGGAAGTTGGAGGAGCGTATTTTGGGGGTTGAAGATGAAGAGTCTGTACTCAAATTTTGAATGTTCTTGGAGCCCTTTTGTTTTCCCTCAAATTACCCCTATTTTGGGTTCTTGATTTCCCAAACTTTCTAGATTATGTTTAAGCACTGGCACAACTTTATGCTACAGTTAATAATGCAGCGATTCGATCGAGATCCACTTCGCGTCTGTCAATGACGCTCTCGGAGGGCCCGACTTCATTCGTTATGGTAATAGGAGCTTGACGCTACAAGTATTCTTTAGATTATACACATGATGGATCTGAGTTTATTATAAGCGATTTGGGGAATTTTCAAGGACCACGATCCTTTTTGCTAACATAGCGATTCCTCGGGATGTGGCTCGAGGAAGGTGGCAGTGGTTAAATGATGATATGAAGACGGAAACCAATGAATCTGAGGCAGTGATTTTACGGTGAGCCACTGTCGATCACGCCGTCCGCGAAATCACGCTCTGAGCTAAATACCGAGGGCTCGCGCGCTCCGCCACTGCCGTGGCCGCGGGGCGCACTTGAAACAAATACTAATGGCGATAAGCGGTAGCATTCAATTTGTTATCAGCGATTAACTTTACGATGGCTTTTTCCGATAAAGACTTAGTCGATTTTTAGGCAATATTTCTCCATTCCTTATTTGAGAGATCGCTTCCGCTTAGAGGGAGGCGGGCTTTTGAGCTAGTTGACGAGTTTCGTAGGGATAGTCCTTTTAGCCCGTGGGTGGACCCTTGCGTGCATATAGAGTCCATATCCTACGGATCCCACTTTCCTTTTAGCCCCTTTATAGATGAATTGTTAATAGCGGTCAATCGTGCCCAGAGACGAAATCGCATTAGAATCTAGTATGAATTTTATTTGTGGTAAAATACAAATTAAATACGTCACGGACTCGTGAATTGATCTGAGAGTGTCAGAAATCATATAATGACTTATATGAATACAGGGGAGTACTTATAGCGGAAGTCTATCTCCGAATCTTTAGCAGAAGCCTCCTTTCGATTCCATTCGTTGGTGGCTTGAGTAGTCTTTCTAGTTGGTCATGAGGAGAGGTTGGAGGAGATCCTACGTTCTGTCTATTTAAACATGGATTGAATTGGATGAAAAATCAAGAAGAATTTTCAATTCTTTCTTGATATTTTAAATTGATCTTGGGAAATGTGGAGGAGGGTAGGTTTTCGTTTCATGAATTGTAATTGAAACCTAATAAGCTTGAAAACATATAGGTCGAACCTAAAAGCGCTTGACGAATAGCAATGAGCCGACCGTTAAATTTAATTAACCGTTAAGTAAAATCAAACACTAACAAGTTGTTAATAGTAACTAACGAGTTACTAACAAACTCAACTAACTATCGAATTAATTTAATTGTGACTAATTAATTAGTCGGGTTAATCTGGTATATTTTACATTATCGATGTAAAATCTCAATTGAGAATATTAGTTGATTCTGATATTTCTCGATTTAACAAATGTAGTTTAATTCATACGTGAAATATAATTAGCCGATGTCATTTGTATGTGTGTGACATACAGGCTCGAGATAATATTAAGTTGTATAATAATAATAATTGACTGATTACTATTATTATAACGATTAATGAAGTAGATCATGATAAACAAAAGCAACACATTAAATTATCATGAGAACCCTTTAGTAATATCTGAATACTAAAGTGAACACTAAGTTCCGATGTCGCGTTGTGACCCGGTAAATGAATTGATCATGATTGTCATGACAGGCGTAATAAAGGGAATCGAATTTTCATTGATTTCGACAAATCCGCGCGCGTAAGCGGATGGTTGAAATAAACTCCATACCAGCTTCTTTAATATACGCAACGCCCTCGCTCACGGGCCGCTTACATTCTTCCCTGGCGAAACTCGCGACATTTTGCCGACCCCAAAATTGAGAAAATCTCCGAGAAGCAAGTGGCACTCAATGGTCTTTATGTCATGGGCTTTTGGTATTTGAGAGCGATTTAGGTTTTATATTATACATTTTAGTATTTGAACAATGATTATGTTATGTGGTTGTCGAACATTTTAGGTTGTGTTGTCGCCTTGTCGAACATTTTCTTGGAGGCACGGGAGACGAGGTCCTCAAGAGGTAGACTTCGCCCCAGGAGGAAAGCGGAAGCCCAAAACTTTAGATCGCTTGGCATTGAAGATGTGACAAACCTATTTCCCAGCATAAAATGTTTGTGAGGAGGTATTTTAGTTAAATGCCGGGCGATCCGGTCGAAATTTGACAGCGGTGGTGCCTCCGTGGAATTGGGTTATAGCCTCACTTATATTCGGCAACCTTTAGTTTCCTTTTCGCTTTCACGAACTAACTCTCCTGCCCGGATGAAGTGTTAGCGGCCAGTGCTAAATATATGGAACCAGGTCCCGCCTCGCTATGGCGACCGCGTTCCCACTGAGCGAGATAGTTAAAATACGTCAAGGAATCGAAGCTCTGTAGAGAAGGTGGCGACCGGCGGTTCATGACCAGAAGTCTGTAATTTTTGAGAAAATTTTAGCGTCAGCTTTTTCCACTAAGAGAATTTGAAGTCAAATTCTTGTGGTACTGAATCCGAGATATTAGTTTGATTGAGGACCTCCATTTTCCTTATTTCCTATCAAAGAGGCACCAAAGGGTTAATATGTCATTCCAAATGAATTGTTGCTGAAGAGGAAACTGACTACTCCCAATTGAATCGGGGTGATATGAGAAACTTCCTTAAACTTCTCGTATACCTCTTGGCGGTTTCAGCGTTAATGAAAGGTATAACTTATGGATGAAGTTAGATGCACTTTAAAATGGCAGCGCCCCTGCTTGTGGAGGCGGATCGGGAAGGATTATGACTCCGATTAGTGACCTACGGAGGTTAATGCAGAGGCGTAGCTCGCCGCTTTGATTAAAGGTATCTCCTCCTCGACTTAACACCCACTTGTATACGTGGGTATTCCTTTCGCCTTCATCTTTATCCTTGCTCTTTTTTACCCGTGTAGGCCTTGAGCGTGAGTTATCTCTTATTTGTGTAGAAGGCGGAATCTTAGAGATGATGAATTCGTCTTTGAGGCATGTGAGAAGGAGAGATACTGTGACTCCCGAATCCGCGAACTGTTAAGGGAGAATGAGAGGCTCAGCCCGTGGCACCGCTCTGGCAGTTGGAAAGGAAGAGGAGGCAGCCGCTCAAACTTTAGCTGAGATCAAGAAACACGACCTTGATCGGTTTACCGGGCTAGAGGGTGAAATTTTGACATCTATGAATTAAAATTCCAGTCAGCGACCAATCAACGAAGGATTTGACACGGAGCCGAGAGGGCTAAAACCGAGAGACTCTTTGCAAACTCGTTGAGAAGCCATTTATGATTATCGGTGATCAAGGGCTTTTCATAGTGAGGCGAGGGGAAGGAGACGACTTGGCACACTTTATGTCGGCTTTACCCGAGATAACACAAAGGAAGTCGATCCTTAAAATTACCATTGCCAATTATGAAGAGTTCATCGAGGATATGATCCGAGGCCGGATTATTTCATTTGGATCTCTGCTCCCACTTACTCAGGGCAGATGGAGCGAAGAAACGATGCTCGCCTACGTCGGTGATGCCCTGTTTCCTAGTTATCATTGTTATTTCTAATGTATTTTTAAGAATATTAGTTTAAGCTTGTTTCCTTTTGAACTCTTTGCTTATAATATCGATTGTTTTTTCAGCTGCTTTCATTTAAGCCAGCTTTTTGCATTTATTTTTAGATTTATGCTTGTTGCGTCTTTGCTTATTTAGATTTATCTTTTTCCACGCCGCATGCGATTGTCTTGATAAGCTACGGTCGAGAGGGTTGGCCAATATGGGATACCCGGTAGGCTACGTAATTGCAGGTTGTTTATATATATAAAAGCTTAGTTCCCTGTTATTAATCGCTTTAATGAGCGGTTATGGGGGGATTTTATTTTATGACCAACGAATGATCAATTCGTTTTTGGTCTTAATGCGTGTAATTATGCTTATGGGTTTGCGTACGGCATATTGAAATAGCATTTTTCCGCATCATTTATGAAAGTCGTATATAAAGGAATAAAATGCTTTTTATTAATGGTTAACTCCCCAGTAAAGAGCGATTGCTTTCTTAAGGCGGTGCCCTCTTTGGAGGTAATTAAACATAATACTTGTATAATTTAGAAAGCGTGATACGGAGTTCGGGAATTTCTTTGTCATCTAAGGTCTTAGCTCGTAGGTGCTTGGTCCCATGTGATTATTTTCACTGGCGATAAAGGCCACTTCCGTTTAGGGCTCGATTTTTCTTTGTTCTTTAGGATGACTACTTTGGAACACAACCCATGACAATCTCCCGAATGAAATTAGATTTTGACCACTTAGGTTATGTCACTTTGCACAAAATTTGTTTGTACTTGAGAGTCTTATACAGGGCCATGTCTCGGCTTCGTCCACGAGTTTGAGATATTCACTGACAGTGGGTACTTTCTTCTTGAGCCGATCCTGCTTTGTTTGTGGGCGGAAACCCGACCTTGCAGTCTGACCCGACACGTTCCGTAAGGTAGGGTGAAATGAGCCTCGCTTGTTGCACAGTTGGAATTATTGGAGCATTATCGAGCAATATCTTGTTAGGGCTGTTGTCAACTCCTACTCGTTTGCAACTTTGGGTATGTTCTTGCTTGATGCCTTTAAATATTATGCGGTTCATGCTTGACGTGTCCATTCGCTTAAGGGATAATAGGCGGAGGCGGTGGTGCTGTTCAAATTTTCCCGCAATCCGCTAATACACGCCTCTCAATTGGGGACCGTTATCTAATACCAAAATTGTTGGGATTCGAGCCACATGAGAAAATGTTTTTCCACGAAAGAGCGAAGACTTAAAACTCTTCACTCTAGTCTTGAGGGAGGTCTTTGCCTCTGCCACGGCTTGTTGAAGTGGCAAACTACAGCGATAGTGAACTCCGGCTCCTCGGCCAGGCTTTAGAAATTTTCTGAGTCGATTCCGCGTAGCAAATGGAATGGGACTTACATGCGAGTGTGATGGATGAAGTGGGTAGTGGGGGCATTTACAAATCCAGCCAGTGTGGCACTTGCCCAGCGTAGGCAATCGCGCTTTACCGTTGGCCCGATAGTACCCATCTCGGTGATCTTAATAGCTAAAGATCGGCGCCTCGATATAACTTCAGCGCCGTCCACATGTATTTCAGTAATAGCAGAACGTCCCTCGGTTGACATGCAAGTTAACACCGGTCCATCGAGATTTCCTATATAATTCTCCTTGATAAAATTTGGTATTTGAGGTCGACTCTGGACGCTTAGCAGCCTCATCTTTGTCGGCTGGGGGTATTCCACACGATAGGTACTTAGTTATTGGCTCACTCAGGTCCGTGATGTTGGATCTGACCCAGAATTTAGTATGAATTTTAATTGTGATAAATCGCAAATTCACGCATCCTTGATCCTGAAATGACATATATTGATCTAAAACACATAATATACAATATGAATAAAAGAGTTAACTACATTCTCCAGACTGACGAATGAAATCGACACTCGCCAGAGCCCGATGCGCCAGCGTGAAGGATCCACTGCAAGAAACCTTTCCGATCGCTTGTCGACACCAAAAGATGTCCTCTGAATTATCGCACCATGAAGGAATCGGGTCGAGAACTTGAACTTGCTAGAGTTTGATGAATAAATGGAAGAAAAATCTCTTCAGGCTGGAGGCTCGGGGTTTTTGGGAGGGAGAGCAAGGGTTGTGATTTTCATGAAATGAAAAACCACTTGTCTCTTTCTTTAAAATGCAGATTTGCTAATTTTCACTTGTTAAGCAAACTTGTTAAAAATCGGTTTAATTCGTTAAGCTTAATTACGTATTTATGTTAGCCCCAATCAAATATTAGTCATTAGTGAGTTGATACATTTTAATTAATAACAAAGTAAATTTAAAATACTAGCGAAGGTATTTATCGAATAACTTATCGAGTTATTCATCCATTCAGGTAGCAATTGATTAAACTTGCAAGTTTACCCGATTGATGTTAAATGATATATATTTGACAAATATATATGTTGAAGATATAATGTCTCAATTTACAAGTCTCGTTTATTTTAAATTGCATGAAATGATTTATTCTCATTGTATGTGTTATTTGACGCCTGAGGAGAACGAGATAATAGTAAGTTATATAATAATAATAATTGTGCAAATTCACTTATTATTATAACAATTAATAGTAAGATCTAGCGATGGCGGCTCATAACCCCATGAAATTATCTGAGAACTCACACACTGGCTGACCCACTCACGATTACTAAGGTGAACACTAAGTTCCGGTAATCACATTTAACTTGACACAGTAAATGAATTGATACATAATTGTGACGGGTATAATAAAAGAGAATCAATTTTTCATTGATTTCAGCGAAGATCCGTTACATTCTTATGATCTCTTCTTTTTAAGCGGGTTGGTCACAGACTTCAACATATACCCCCTCGACAGCTCGCTGTAATAAGTGAGATTCTTGACTTTGGATAAGCGGTGCCCTTTCGTTCTTAGCTCTAGGAATATGCTTAGAGATGACCGTTTAAACCCCTGAGATACTTGTACAGCCTTAGCGTGAGTATCTCGTTAAGGTTTATTTTCACTCATGACATCTCCTAATCGATCTATCGCTGATTAGTCTCCTTTTACTGATATCTCTTAAAACTGGACTTGACCCGAAACTTTAAGCGAGAATCTTTACTTTATATTATGCACCGTTATTAGTCGTTGGAATCTGAGAACCGTGACATACGCCGTTGTTTCTACAGGTCCCAATTTGCACCGCCTATTTCGCATCCGCCCAGTGCATTCTTGGACTAAATCCACAAATAATAATATCAATCGGGTTTGAGGGTTTGATTTAACTCTTGAGTAGGTCACTTGTATAGGCTGGGGGGTGCTCGGCGGTGCGTTCGGTTATGAAATCCGCCCGATGCTTGTGCTCTCTTTATCTGCGTGCAGGAGTGTAAGATATCTGTCGCTGACTCACATGGCTCGAGTGGTCGTCATGCGATAAGGTAGAATTTGGATAAGCTTTGCTTTTGGTGATCTGTCGCCCGCGGTGCGACTCGAAATAAACTTTCAATTTTTCTCCTTTGAAATCACCCGGGGGCAAAAGTGGCTTTTGCTCTATTATGGGTATCTTTTTCCTCTGCAATGCTTGCCATGGCTAACATAATATATCGGTTACGTGCCCCTTACTGCTACCAAAGTAGTAATAAGTTGCTTATTAGCGCGTCGAGGAGATAGCCATGTGCAACTTGCATTTGCTCTGCTTGTGAATTCGAGTAAGCGCGACGAAATACCTTTTCAATTCCTCGAAAGGATTCGCTACGTTAACTTCGTAAATACAAACTTTTCTTTTGGCGTGCGTCTTAAATTCTTGAAAAGCGGTAAAATTTCTTTTGCGACTTGGATATGAAGCGGTTAAAGAGCGCGGACACTGCGTAAGCTTTGTACCTCTTTTAACTGAGTGGGCGGGTTTCATCCCCGATGGCGCCTCTATCTTGTCGAGGTTGGCTCGATTCTCTGGCAGCGCATCATATCCCGGGAACTTCCGTGACTCGAGCGAGCATTTCTGCGGGTTCACGCTTTAATCTACTTTGTAAGTAGATTAAATGTTTCCACCCCAAGATTAGCGGATGATCCTTTGTGCGCTTTCTTTTAACCAATATCGTCCATAAATCTCATATTTCGTCGATTTGAGGCGAAGATATAGAATTTACCATCCATTTAGTAAGTGGCCCTAGTTAATGACCCGAGCGGCGTGACTTGTGATATGAGTGGTATTCAATTATGAATGCGGTTTTCTCTTCCACTTTAAAGGGGCGTGCGGATTTGATGATATCCTCGGGAGGCGTCCATGAAAGTCAAAAACCTGCATGGTTAACAACTTTCCGTGACCAACCGTCTGAGCAATGACGCATAGAAATCCTTAGGGCATGTTTTGTTTAGATTAGTAAAATCTATACACATCGCCGCACTTGTTGTTGAAACATAGCGGTACCGTTTGCTTGCGAGCGGGAAATTTTAACTAGCGGAAGTTACTGCGCTTTCAACAAAACTTGTACCTTTCATAGTTTGTGTTAACTTTCATTGTTAAACAACCTTTTCTTTTACAACTTGATGGGTGAGAAGGTTGGGTCGATATACTTTGTGTCTTCTGCAGATTGGAGTACATGCAGCGTATCCTGCGGCCTGAGAAAACACATCCACCAGAGCTACTCTTATGAGCACTTTATCAACGTTGTTGATGATCTTGACTTGGTACCAATCTGGAAGGTTCTCGCTTGTTTCACTTGTGTGAAAAACAATTATCGCTCTCGTAATGGCATGGCCCCACTTTTTTTCACTCTCTCTTTCTTTTGAAGTTATCTTCATCGACTTCGCTCTTCACCGGAGTTAATCTCCACGCATGAGTACCCACTCAGGTTTCAACTACGGCCGTGAGCCTTATCCGTGGTGCGTGTTTGATACGCCTCACTTGTTTCTTTTGTCCTTGCCTCCTATGCCCCCAGGGGGTAGGAAACTTCATTTTTGAGATCACGTTTAATATGGGGGCGGCTGTCGGTCCATTGTATGAGCGATCCTCAATTTGACCGTTGTGAAGCGAGCTCGTCGTTCCATTGACCTCGTACATTTCTGCGATGAGAAGTCAGCCGACACATCCCATGGCGTTATGGAATGGCATAGCAAACCCGTTAGTGGTGTATGGAAGCGATTGTATAAGGCTTATTTGGGCTCCAATTTGTCAAAAATCTTGACATCTGATATATCTCTTGGCTGCCAGTGTCAGCAACATTCGGCTCAGCGGTGAAATTGACAATTATTGGTGCTATAACCACAGGATCATCATGTGGCAGTTCAATCCCTGTCAACTCCTTATCCGAGAAGCTTATTATCTCGCTGCTCAAACTAGCGGTTTGGTTGATTGAATAGACCTCCCTCCGTGCATAGTTTTCTAGGAGTTGAATCTCCTGCTCTGCAATCGACGGAAAATAGTGTCGATTCTCCCGGTGAGCTGGGAACCTTAGCGAGGTTTTGGTTTAACCCGTGGTAGGAGTGGAGCTCACACGGTTTTGACGTGTATTATCAGGATTGAGTTCCCTTACCGTGGGCTCTTTTAAATATCCCCTTTTATTAACTTCTCAATCCTACTGCGATGAGGGATTCTACGTTCGTTGTATCGTGCCGTATTCTTGGTGATACTTTCATGATGGCCGATTTTATCTCTTACGGTGCGTTTACCGTCAGCTGGCTTAGGAAAGCGAATTCTTTCATACATGCGGCGTAGACCTGCACTTCTCAACGCCACCCAGCGGTGTTAATCCTTCACTACGGAACCTTTTTGGTACACTAAGCCAAACTTTTTTCTTGATGGCGATTCGTAATTCCTTCTTTTTGAACTGCACACCATCTACATTTGGATTAACCCTCTGTTAATGACTTTCTTAGGCCTTGATGCGTCTACTCTTCTAAGGTATGTCTCGAAGATCCCTTGGTTTTGCCTTTTCTTTATTCTTGGATTCCTCCGACTTTAAATCTTGTTTAACCGCGTCTTTGTGAGTTAAATGCTTTCAACGGAGGTTTCCAAAACTAGAGCACTTAACCCCCAGAACTTCCCATTATCTTAACCCGCTATAAAATGTCATATATGCTACCTTATTGTTAGCCTCTAGTATGGTTAGAAATATGTGATTATAGCATTCGATAACTTTCAAGGTTTTTTATTTGGGCACTTGTTGAATATGTTTTGTTGATATGAATCTATGGATTTGAGAGCGAGTCATGTACCATTCCAATGCGCGATCCGCTAAGCCGTTTGAAAAGCTTTTAGCGTGTAATGTCCATTGGATGTGATTGTCATTTGGCAGGGAATCATGCAGATGCTTTTAAGCTAGGATAAGCTTAGTTCCATTAAATTGGGTAAATTGGGGCAAAATAAAACCTTTTGAGTGAATTGTACACATCAATCTATCATTAATTTCATTTCGTTTGCATTCTTTTTTTGTGGATAGCCGGTTGGCGTAAATGCCCCAGCCATCGTTTTTTAATGTCGGCCCAATTCTTGTTGTAACTTTGAGTGCTTCGGATCAGCTTTGGTATAGCCAGAATGCTGCCGGGCGTGTTGGGCGCTACGTAGTTATCCACGAGTCAACCAGGGAACTCTACACTCTCGGTAGAATCGCCGTTTACCGGGTGTTGTATGTATAGCGAGATGACTTCGTTGTCGCTTTTTCTTCTAGCTACATGTTTAATTCTTCGTTGACCCGCCCTTTGTGTTTGGGCCACAAAGCGTCAGGTATTGGGGCGGTGTTCATTAGGCGGGTTGTTTGTTGTGAATCGTGAGCAGACACGTTTGTATTATTCATGCTTGCTCTTTCCAGTCCTTCCGAGACGGGCGCCACTTGATAAATGTGATCGCCAGAGATTAATCGGATTGAGTATCGAAGGAGCTACCACCTATTCTGGGACCCCGGATTCTGATAGGACTCTCTGATCGGCCAGCCGGTTTAGTTGAAATAGTTCTCTTTGGCTGCTCTGGAAAGCCGCTCCACTTTTATAACCGTTGGAAGGTCTTTGAGTGATTGTCTGAAGTCTGTAGATTGAGACTTGATCCGTTGTAGTACTTGAAAGCGGCGTGGCCGCGAGGTGCGATCAGGCAACTCGGCATGATCAGTCGTGTATTTTTAGTGAATGTACTATAAAGTAGAAAATTGCAGTTAAGGAATAAAGATTACTATGAGTGAGGTATTTATAGTCAAGTACAAGGTGAGTCATGGTATCAATTTTTCGCGTGATTGTATCACTTGGCTTCGTCGAGATCACTTCTCCGATTGAAGCCCAAATCGTTTGGACCTTAACGATCATAACTACTTATATATCAAGTGGTATACAGTATTTAGGTTTTATGTTGTTCATTGTCATTGTTTTATAGTATTCCGACTTTCTAAGATACAGTGAATCATGATTTTTTTTAAAAGGAAATCTTCTAATTATTAATAAAGTAAAATCAATTGCCGTATCCTACACCGTTATGATGTAAATTGATCTTTTTGCCTATCAATTGGTTCAAGATGTACATGACTACATGAGTTTAGGCCAACCAGGTGGACTCCTTTATTGGACTATTTGTTAGGTCCATTATTAAGCGATGAATTATCTTGGTCCATTATTAGTTAGTTGGGAACTTGGGATTGTCATCGCTGCGATTTTTTCACTAAACCACATATTTCAATTTTTTCGGTTCAGTACAATTCGATTTTTTTATTCAATTGATTTCTTTCGGTGCGGTTTAAATTGATTTTTCGGTGCAATTTGGTGCGGTTCAATGTTAATTGTTTTTTCTTAAAACAAAATGTAATTTATAGAGGAGAACATGAAAAATATCAAATTTTACACAAAATAAAATATTCGATGTCACTATTTATCAAACAAATCCACATAAATAATGATCCAACAATATCGAGGTAATTGTCGATTTGAGTGCAGATAGTGAGAGCGAGATTCACGGTGAGTCAGTCACAGGATACGTTGTTGCATATTAATCTCTCGAGGCGAAAGTGAGTACGAGTGTTGCGGTAGCGATGTTTCAGGAAAATGACAAATGTTGCGCAGCTTACGTTAAATATTCTTTCGGGGCTATCTTCTAAGCATTTTTCAATATCGCCTTAAATTCGTGTTAACTTTCGGGGCCAATGCTATAACGTTTTTGATATCGAGGGGCCAATCTTTTCCGTCTTTAAACTTTTCGGGGGTAATGCAGCAATGTAATTATCTTGGGTGATAATGCCGATTTAAATCATTATCCCCAGGGCCAAAATCGACGATTAACTCCATGATATCAGATTCAATTATTATGAAATCCCTCATTTTCAACTTCATTTTTTATTACATTTGTATTGGTGAGATATGAACTTCAAACATGATATATTATTTGCTACAAGCAACACATAAAAAATTAGGTTTAAAATTAGTCAAACCTAAATACGATTAATGTCAAAAAAAAATCAAACCTCATCAATATGATTCTAACAATGCGATTCAATTTTTTTTCAATATGACCATCCATACTAACTACCTAGCCAAAGTTGAATTCAACAAATCCATCCTTCTAAATATATCTTGAACAGAAGTCATTGTCTTTGAATATAAAAGTTGCTTGACTTATGTACAAGAATTTTTTCACCAAGAACAACACCCCCCTTCTCTTTCAATTATTAAGCATGAGTTTGGCATGTGGAATAGTTTTGATGTAATAATAAGACAGAAAGCATTAATGCTGGGACGGCAAGTAGGAGAGACACGTCTCTAGGCTCGAGATGACCTTATTATCCTATCTTAATAACATTCATATTTTTCTTTTTTTTCATTTGCTTGTTTTGGATGTTGAATATTATTCTATCGAATTTATTTTAATCGATATGAACGGCTGATGAGCCAATGTAGACTTGGTTTCGAAGCCCATCGGGACAAAATACTAGTCCTTCTTATAAGTCAACATCTTTCAATCCAAAATATACGAAAAACGAAATAAAAAATATATTATGGTATATACAATCAATACTAGAAATAAAACACATACAAAAAAAAAAGGGAAAATAGTCATTTTTGGTGGTTTTTTATTGAAACACATACAAAAAAAAAGGGAAAATAGTGTGTATATATATTTTGTGCATGTGTGGATGGTGTAGAAGCTATCCCTATCCATCCAACCTGGGCATATAAGCTTTGTTAGTTTGATTATTGATCGCTTGCCCTGGGTGGCTGGGTGGGGTTGGTTCATTTCCAATGTAATGATCCATACAAATAGGATGCACTCATCAACTAGCTTACATCAAATCTATGCATGTTACTATATATTGTTCAATTTCATTGCGGCCTGAGAAAGTGATTGGACAGACTCATACCTACAATCGAACAAAATTTATGTTGCGGTTGAGTCGAATTAAATTGTAAAAAATATTATATATTATGTATGTAGGTTCACTTTGTAGCTTTCAATAATGGTGTCATGAGAATAATGCTTATTAAGGGAGAATCCAGATGATCCATACTTGATACTTTGGAGAGAATACAATGTTATTTAAATGACTTAATTATTTATTTGGTATTACCAATTCAAGTAGTAGCGTTTTGGTCCAAGTTAATTGGCGTTGTTATGTATGTAGTGTTTGATATCTGCGTATGTTATAATTTGGCGTCAATTGAGCAAATTGTTAATATTAGCGTGTGACTTTAAGCATAAATCTTACTAATAATGGTTTAAATCTCGAGTAGAGGCAAAATTCTGGCTTGTCATGTCTGGCTTCTGATCAGAAGCTAAGCTTATCACGAAGCCTTCATTCACAAGGGGCAAATTAAATACATGATTGATAAATTCTTGTGAGGCCGGCAAATGAGTGCGCATCTTTCTTGTTTGTATTAATGCCAACCATTAATAATCGTCGACTACTAGAATTTAATATTTTTATCATAGACAATTTAAAAGAATCTTTATATTAGAGATATATCATTATGAAATAAAATCATTTAGATATATAGTATTCGAAGAAAAATAGATCAATGAATTATGTTTTCATCTTGAAAAAACATTACCGATTCAAATAAAAATTATAATGAAACTAAGATGTCAAGTTTTTATCAGTTGTCACTTGTCACAATATCAAATTGAGTATCTTTTTTGATGTAGGCAAATATTGTTGCATTGCAAATACATCCCCTCACAAGCTTTTAGTCGTTTTAGATTTTGGGGATATGAATTGGACCACTGTTGGCATGCGGTTGAGTTTGAGCCGGAGTCTATCTGATGAATACTATGAATAATGTATTCACACTATTACTCACTTTTAAAGTCTAGAAATTAATAAATTATAGATAGTTTGTTTAATTTCTACTTATCATTCACATATATTTTTAATTAAAAGGTCACCAAATTCATCTAACCTTACTTACTATACATCAAATACCTATATGTCATAACATGAGTGATGCAGCAAAATACTAACGAGCACTAAAATATTGAAAATTCTCCTCAAATAATAAACATGTTAACTTCAGTAAGAAAACATAATGTTCCTAAGGTGATTGAAAAAAGTCATGTTATATTACTGATGCATGACCAGAACTCAAAAACTTAAAACTTTCGATATGAGATTTAAATTATTATAGAAATAAATCTCCCTATTAAAACATTAAACTTTTGAGGTGGTAAATGATTCAATTTCAACTATATCAATGACATTAGAAAAATTAACTAATTACATTTATCATCAAAACTGAATCATTTTAAATAACTAATCAAACATTCCAATTAAATTACTTTTTGTGAAGAGTACAATGAGTGTTTGTGTGCCCATCTTCTCCACCAATGTATTTGACCACCCTATACCAAACTAGTTCCATATCAAACCAATTCAATTCCAAACACATATATGTACAATTACATACTAAAAAGGTTTTGGGATGCAACTACATCAATAGAAGTCATTGTATACTGACTGACTGCATATGGATAGAGATATATATGTACCTTGGCAACAAGTCATCCATGTTCAGTCTGCTAGCTTATTAGTAGAAGGTGTTAAATTTTTCAAGCTCTATCTATGTATCTAGTACTCTTGCTTTCTCAAGCTCTTTTCATTTCCATGGTCCATCATATATAGCAGGAGAAGCAGCATGGCTTCATTTGCTGATCACTCTTACAGTGGTCCCTCAACCACATCTGCCCCTCTGTTATATTACTCCCTCCTACCTCAATCAGAAAACTAGTAGAGGGAAAAAGCAATGAAAAGGTTACACAATTCCTCCAAATCCATCTTTCGTTTTTAACCTGCATTGTCCCACATTTCAAACTACCATCAAAACATCAATAACAAACAACTTCTAATAACATACAACAATATCTGAAAGTTGACTTATCTCTAGAGTCGGGATTGTACACAATCTTATCTATTAATGATAACAAGGAGGTTGTGTTCGAGTTGACCCAAAAGGTTGCGAAATATCATCTATGCATAACAATACATTAACAATAACAATAATAATATGCCTAGATGCCTCCACAAAGGCTTGTGCTTAAGCAACCTAAAGAGTCGGGTTGTATGTACCAACTTTGTGTTTGGATCATTATTATTTCAATGATAAAGGGCGGATTTTAACAAGAGAAAAACAATAATTTGTGAGCTTTATTAATCGTCGTACATGAAGCCAAGAGTAATTACATACAGTAAACATATTCTTAATTAATTATTTCTAAAAAGTTGAAATTAAGTACGTTACCCAGCGTAAGTAAATTTCGGGGTATATGTTATAACGGCCATAACGTGTTTACTATAACAGCGATTCTTGAATTCTAAGACAAAGGAATTATGTGATGTATTGAAAATAAAGGCAGTTACTTGAAGTATCACTACAACAAAGAAGTGTTAGAATTGTCATGAGACGAAACTAGCAGAGATTTCCAACATAATAGAGGAACATATTACAAACTTATTGTATTTAACGGATACATAGAGCTCGAGGAAGAATAGAGACATCTGAGCTCTATTTCGGCCTGCAATTTATCGCGAAGAATAGAATAACTGAAATTTGCTGACCGAGGGCACGCAATTATACATTGATTGCTACCCGCAGTCAGTTTTAGGATTGGGCTGAAAACCAAGAGGACGGATATTTATAGGCTCGAAATAACCACTAAAAACGGACTTGAGAACCGCCAGCGTCGGGACTTGAGTCGGGACTTGGCGAGTCAGGAACTCAGGCTGGACTCGAAATTTGGCCAGCGTTGGGACTTGGTGGGAGGCTGGCAACTCGACTTCTCACCGCTGAAACATAGTTGACTTTCCTCAGTCGCGATTCAGCCAATATACGTTACCCAATTAACTGCAGGGTTGGTATGTGTTGGAAATGAATAATAAATTTAGCTGATGGAACAGAGGAGATCGGGAGCAAGGTCGGGGCACAAGCATATGCCGACTTAGGTCGACTTTCATGAACCTTTTGGAGGCAGAAGATTTCGGGAGCAGGTCGGGTGATGCGAGTCACTATGCGGTCCGGGCCGAACAGAATCTAATTTAATTTAAAAGGCGGGTTTGAGGCGTTTGGCCCGCTGGTTTTACGATACATGCAGGTTTTAGGCGCAGGGTATTTGTAAGCTTTATATATATGTGAGTGTTAGGGGTAAACTACCCGGTGTGTGGAAACTTGCCCGTGATAATTGGTTGGAAATCGGCATGTAGGTTAGAATAAAGAAAGCTTTATTCTTATTTTTAGAATTATGAGAGTTTATCGTAGTGCTTGTGGAATGGACAAAGAAAAAGTCATAGAGATTGAGAGAATATATAGAGAGAGCTTTGTCGCAGGTTTTAGGTGTGAAAAAAACATCGGTTGAGAGGTGGATTGAGTAGAAGTTGCCCGAGTCACGTAACGATCTTCGTGATATTATTAGTGGATCAGTAACGTCTTTGGATGTCGTTGGCGTTGAGGCAGGGAATAAAAATCCTTTGTGTTGTTTATTTTTAGCATTATTTTCTTTCTCTTTGTCATATTTGAATTAGCGATATATAAATACATTTTCTTTTTGTTGTTGCGCATCACGAGATAGAGATTTGAGTTATTATCGGAAATATAAAATTATAAATAATGATGTAAGAGTTTCCTAACTTATTTCCTTTCAGTGGTCAGGGCGCTTTATTAATTTTTCCTATTAAATATTTTATAGAGGGAGATGTATGGTTTGAAGTACCCACCTGATCGTCAAAGTCTACATATATATTTGGAGTAATTTCCTCCTCTTTCTATCATTGTTCACTAAATGTTGCTGGATCACATCTGTTAGGACTACAAAGTTAAGCTAATTGCTTGCTTAGACAAGCAAAACTTATATAATCAACTAGCTACTTGAGGCCGTCGATGTGAGTGCTTTTTAGTCTGGTCGAGGCCCGATTAATTTGAGATATTTAAATTAAGACGGATAAAATATTATTTGAGAGTTTATTAAATAATCGAATATTAATTTATCGAGTTAAAAAAAGCCCAAAAGCAAAAACAAAATAGCCCGACCTCTTGTTCCTGCATTTCAGCGTAAGGAGCAGCGGTAGTGGTGTGTGGAGGCAGATATGCGTGGGGAGGGCCTTGATCCACTTTTTATAATAACACTTTCAGAGATATGTTAGATAGTTTATTAAATAATCGAGTTCTGATGATTTACGATAATTAAGCGAAAAAATTGAAAAAGGTCTTAGAAAATCACGAATTATTAATTTGCGTACTATCTCCGAGTTGGGGCTTTTTCTTAAGCTTATATTTTATTAAAAATTGAGTGTCTATTATAGTTGATAATTGCCAAAAAAGGAGGCAAAGCATGAGTATTAATTTAGCGCATCACCGAGTCGGGACCGGCCAAAATATTATATTAGAGAGTTTATTAAATAATCGAATATTAATTTATTAAGTTTCTACTGCAGATTGATAATTGAAAAAATAAAAATATAAAAGGACTCATTATTTATTTAGAGTATTAATTTATGAGTTTCTACATTAGTCGATAATTACAGAAAAAAATGAAAAGAAATGAAAAAGGAACTAAAAAAACATGAATTATTAATTTAGCACCACATCTCTAGAAGTATTAATTTATCGAGTTAAAACCAAAAAAAATATAATAAAATGGCTAGGTGACAATTTAATATGCTTGCGAGGAATTAAGGGACGTCATAGAAAATATTATCTCAGAGAGCTTATTAAATAATCAAGTTTTTATTCATGAGTCGGCATAAAAAAACCAAACACCCTACCCCGAGTCGTGATTGACCAAATATATTATCTTAGAAAGTTTCTTAAATAATATTATCTTAGAGAGTTTATTAAATATTCAGTTGTTATTTACAGGAGCCGAGGATAAAACCAAGCACCACACCCCCAGTCATGGCCGACCAAACATATTATCTTAGAGTTTCTTAAATAATGAGGTATTAATTTATCAGGGGTTTCTCACAGTAGTTGATAATTGCAAAAAAATAAAATGAAAAGGAATAGAAAAACTAAAATTATTAAATTTAATAAAAAGTATTATCTTGAATGGTTTATTAAATGTCGATTATTAATTTATCGAGTTAAAGAGAAATGAAAAAAAAAAGTTAAGCATATGCTTCGCGCGAGTAAACACATGCAGAAAGACTAAAAATGTTGAACCGCGTGTGGTGAACGCAGATTCAATCTTTATAATAACAATAAATAGATAGATAATAATAAGTCTAGCTAGGTTGCCTAAATTTCGACACGTAGGCCTAGGTCCATCCAGCATGATTCCTTATTTTTTTCCATCTCTTTTGATTTTTTTCTTCTTCTGTTTGTTTAACTTCATGACTTACACCAAATTAACGTGACATAGCAAACTCAATCATATAATCGAACAATACTTAAAGACTACATATAATATGTATAGTATGCATCCCTACTCTTTTTTTAATGCCTACTCTATTCTAGTACTAATAATTAATTTATTTTATCGTGAACCAATTCATATTTTGCATTATTGGAGTAAGTAATTAACTAAAAACAACTCAATCAAGAATCATGTACCAAACCGGGCTGCCGCCGTCAAGTATGAAATACGGAGTAAGATTTAATTGTTAATTTGACATCAGTAAATTTGATAGATTAATGATTTGATCTTAATTAATGACAACATTACATATTCAATTAAATCTGAGTTGTTATACATATTACTGAATAGTAATTTTTTAGGAGTAAAAGTTCAATTTCCCCCAATATTTTTAAGTGTAGTAATTAAGAAAGTTTCAATTAAGGATAAAATAGAACTTTTACTATTAAAAAAACACCACTATATATTCCATTCATTTCAAATTAATTAACGTTTTGGAATTGCGTGTCAAGGCTTTGACCACAGATTACTTTTTATTCACTAATCCAAAAAATATAAAAATTGATATCATTGAATTTGGTTTTAAATTTTTTTCATAATATTATTTTTTTGTAATTTTTTCATAATGTACATAAAAAATAATTGTTGATTAAATTTATGTTTCGAAAAGTGAAAAAATTAATTAATTTAAAAGGAAGATAGTAATATGTATAGTGTTCCCCGCCCTAAATGGACATAACCATTAATGATTTCATCTAAACGCGTACACGCCAAATGAAGATGTAATAGTTTTGTCCATTATTTAGGGACCAAATAAACATTGTGTAGCTTATTGATCAATATGCAATACTAACATTAACAAGGATCAATATCCAAATTCGAAACGAAATTTCTAAAATTCATCACAGGTTTGAGACCGAAATATCTAAACCTTAATATAATGAGATCCACCCGAAATCAAACCGAAAAACTATATCAGAGTATCCACCCGATAAGCTATCGGGTCGATCCCCGAAAATGATGTCACCGAATAGAATCAGATCGATAACAACAACAAAAGGGAGTATGCCATTAGATGTTCGAACAAGAGAAGTTTGAAAAATAAGTGTAATGTGACTGATAATAAAATATGATGGTGGCTAGGGAGTAATAATTTTATTAGTAGTATATATATATAATTTACATATGTGCTTAGTAGTAGTTATCAGCATGTTATATGCTGCATATGTTAGCAAAATAGTAAACTCAACCCACTTCTCTTTAAACTACTTTTTTGGTAACGGTCCTAGTTTGTATTACTCCGTGTTAGCTTAGACATAATTCTTGGATTACTCACGGCGCATGAGTTTATGATCCTTTATCGTCCTCCCATTTATAAAAATGTGAATTGTATTTTTTTTTTAACTACGTTATTAGTTCTTAAGTGCAATTCGTATGAAAAATACGCTAAACTAATAAAATTAATATATATATATATATATATATTATGAAAGAATCTAGATTCTTCAAAAATAGGCAACAATATAATATCATAATACATCCAAATCTCTAAAATATAAAATATACAATTATATACTAATAGCCTTCGAGAGTCTATTGTTAAATTAGGTATCTTTAATAGCGTCAGAAATTACATTGTTTGGTCTTTTCTTCTGATAGTATCATACGAAATTCGAGTCAAAAGCGGAACATAATCAAACAAATTATTTCTTGAGCTCTTCGGCAAGTCACATGTATTAATTACTATACTATCATTATTGTTGTTTCAAATGAGTCTACTACATGTATTACCATATTGTTATTATTTTGTTTCAAATAGACTATTCGTATTAGCGAGCTCTACAATGACGAGAATCTACATATACTATTATCATTATTAATTTGTTTAATTTAACACATTTTACATGAGAATAATGTGTACTTATAATAGCATCCACATGCAAATAGTATAATATCTGAGGTCTAATATCGGATGTTAGTATTATAATAATAATAAAAAATCTGAAATAAAATATCCAAATTTATTACTCTTTCTATATTGAATGATTGCCATGCTTGATTTAAGTACTTCAAATTGACAAAATTTTACGTCTTCATCGATAAACATAATTTTGATTTGAATAAAATTTAATGTCAATATTAAAGTACATTGAAAATATTATTATATGATAGTTTTCACCAAATGTTATACAACAGAAATAAAAATATTTGAATTTAACATTTAATATGTGAAAAAATCCAAATTTAAACCTTGATAATCTATATATTGGGGATGGAGGGAGTATTAGATATGTAACTTGACACTTTTTTTATTTCAAGTGTTGAAATGTAATACAAAATGTCATATTATAATTTAAATATATATTCTTTAATAGTAATTTTTGGATTAGAAAAATTATTCATCAATTAAAATATGTAAAAATTAATACATAAAATAAAATTGATTACTTGAACTATAAATAATTTATACTACTAATCAATTGAGAAGTGATATTTTCTAACAATAAATAAAATAACATAATGTTCCTTTTTTTATTAAAAGATAAAAGTGATATTCAATAAGTAAAATTACATAATATGCATTCTCATTAAATCTTGAAAATGAAGAGTAGTATGGTAACAAAACTTTTAAATCTATTATTAAATTATATTATTAAAAAATATAAGGGATCATATAACTATGAACAAAATGAATTACTCCGTATAATATAAATCAAAAATATAATTTATAAATTTACGTAAATAGTTAATTAATTTATTTATAATCTCAGTTTAAGTGTTTGAAGAATAAATACTTACATGCAATGCACGTACATTTTACTAGTATATAAAAATATGAATAAGGGTTTCTTTTTCACATTATTAATTACTAAATTGTCATTCTCTCTAAAATTAGGTAAAAATATAGTTTCATGAGATATATTATGAAAAGAATACTAATAATCCTATTAAACTAATATGAGACACAATTTTTTTGTCAAATGTCCTATTAAATTAATATTAATTATTTCTTTGAGTCATAATAGAAGTTAACTCCTAATAATTTTAATTTCAGTTAACATATAATGATAAAGTCTTTTACAAAAAAATAGATAAAGTCATATAAGAGTATTAAGTTCCCTATAAATCATTTCACAGTAGCCATGTACAAAATTAAAAAGCACACTAAATATCTATTGTTTGACATGGCCATGCAGTGTAATTTTAAATTCATTCTCTTGCATTTTTATGTGCTAACAAAATCATAAAGTAGAACATACAAGTTGAGTATCAAATTATTTTCTTAATACTAACATTATAGATAATGTGTTCCCGTTAGTTGATGAAGTAATCGAGAAGTTTTATAACATGCTAATATAATAATGTATTATACAAAAAAATATTTTTCTTAGTTAGAGGAAAAGAGAGGAGATGTTTAAATTGAAGATCTTTCATCTTTTGAAACTAATTATCTATTCGTCAATTATAATTGTGTTTGACTAATTATTCGAATAATGTAATTTTGGATGTTAATATTATTACTAAATTTCTTTGTTTTACTAAAAAATATTATTACATACATGATTGACATATAGTATTTAAATTTATAAAAAATTATTATTTCTATTGAATATGTATTATTATTAATACCTGTATTATTTAAGTAATATTACTAATAAAATTATACTTGAAATAAAATGAACGGAGTACTAGAAAATAAAATAAATATTATGCACAAAAAAGTAATCCGATCATATTATAAAATTGATACTAATAATTTTTTAATAAAATATTTAATCATATATTTTATTGTAATTTTGGGAATTATATTTAAAGAGTTATTAAGTGATGTGTATCCTTTCAAAAATAATAATATTAATTAGCAAAAAAAATTCGCAGGAGTGTAAGTTTTTACACAGTTTTAAAATAATTTCGAATTAAACATAAAAAATATATCAAATATTTGTAAAATCGGTTGCATGTCGTGCATCACACGTCTCTTTATTAGTAAATAAAAAAATACTAATGCATTAAAAATAGCGTACTATGTACTCCGATATACTTAAGCCCAGCTGCATGAAGAGGCGGGGTGTTGATATATTTTAGCAACTCTGATTATTCTGGGTTTAAGCTATATTACGGGAAGAGAGATGATTTACTTATATTTATATATATATATATATATATATATATATATAGCATTGTATATCACGAGATACTATTTTCAGTTTATTTTCTGTGTACTTAATATTTTTTTATTCAATCAAAATCTTGAGTTTCAATTAAGACAAACCGGTTAATTAATCATTTTAGAATGGAGACAGTATGAAATAGTCCATACTTGATACTACTATACTGATAATATTAGTATAATTACAATAGTATTAGTAATTAATACAACCCCAGGTTGAATACATACAATTATAGTAAAGTTTAGCTCACATGAAACCAACCAGATAATTAATAGGTCCCCTCCCTCCATTCTCCCCCTAAGTATATACTCTTTTTCTCCCTCCCCTACTGCACAGCAAAGAATAAATTCAATGATAATTTTGCCTAACTTGAGAACCTTCCAGGGAGGTAACCATCCATACATACACACTAAAGGTGGTACTACATAATACACCCCCTTTAATTTTCCCTCTCCCTCTTTATTATTATTAGGCTCTCTTTTCTCTTTTCTCTCTCTGTGCACAAAAAAAGGTCAACAAGTTGAGCAGAAGAAGATTTTATGCTGCTATTGATGACGAGGATGACGATATGATTTTGTTTAAAGAATTGTAGCTGAAAGAAGAGGAAGAGTTGTTCAAGTGATGACTATGATGAGTTGTTTTGAATATCTCATGAAGAAATCATTCCACAGTGTCATGTTTTTCAAGAATGCACCACTTCCATAGTAATAAGAGCTTCTTCTTGTTCTTCTTTTCCCCATAGTATTCTACCAGTGCTGCTGATGATTTCTTGCTTCTTATCATTTCATTTGTTCAATAAGTTATCACTTTGTAAGACAATAATTTTGGGACAAAAAATATATATAGTACCCCCAGCTAACTTGATTTTAGTACATCATAATAACCCTAAATATAAAACATGAACTCTCAAACTTCAAAGTATTCTTAGCCTTCATTTCCTTTTCTAGTTCCTCTCTTACATACATAGACATAGTACTTAGTACTTTAAGGTTCAGTTATTATCCTCGAAACCAAATTTCCATATGATTTTAAGCACATATTTGCTTGATATATGTGGTAGATCTGTTGAGTTAACACTTGGAAAGTTGAATTTTTGGATTAATTTTTGATGAATTTCATGGAAAGTGGAAGAGGGTTTCATGAAGGAGGCTCAAAATGCACACTTCCAGTTTCACAATCATCTTCATCTTCTTCTTCCAGACAAAAATCCCCCCAAGTCCCTTTTTCTTGCAACCATCATCCTCAGCACCAACAAAGACCATCTTGGCTTGATATTAATTATGAAAATAATAATGAAGAAAGTAATGTCCATCAGCAAACTGAACTTACAATGGATTCTTTCCGAGCTAGTGGTGTCGATAGGAGTGATGCCAATGGCTCCCAAGAACACCACCAATTCATCGTTCGTGGCGGTTGGGGTGGAGGAGGAGGAGGAGGAGGAGGGGAGTCTTCAGGTGGTATGGAAGTGATTGAAAAAGAGCACATGTTTGATAAAGTAGTAACCCCTAGTGATGTTGGTAAGCTCAACAGATTAGTAATCCCTAAACAACAAGCTGAGAAGTATTTTCCACTTGATTCATCCACAAATGAAAAAGGATTATTGTTGAATTTCGAAGATAGGAATGGGAAGCCATGGAGATTTAGATATTCATATTGGAAAAGTAGCCAAAGCTATGTTATGACTAAAGGATGGAGCCGTTTTGTGAAGGATAAAAAGCTTGATGCTGGAGATGTTGTCTCATTTCAACGTGGTCTTGGTGAGTTAGCTAAGGATAGGTTGTTTATTGATTGGAGGCGGCGCCGCCTTGAACCACCACATTATCCTCATCAGCTTCCACCTCCAATTCCATCATTTTCACTTTCAAGTCAATTTTCTCTCCATCCTTGGAGTCATCATCATCATCTATATCAGTATCAACATCAACATTATCCTCACTTGATGCAACCTAATAGTTATCATGGTATTAGTCCTCATCAATCTCATTTTAGTAGTTATAGTCCTTACTATCGAGTGAGGTGGAATTAATGGTGGAGGAGGAGGGGGTGAGTGGGTTGGAGCCCCACAAAACCAGGCTGGAATGATGCAATTCCAAAGAGGTGGGGTTGAAGGTATGGGTATGGCTATGCCAATTCCTCCTTCCATGGTGTATGAATCTGTGCCGGTGGTCCAAGGAAAGGTTGCAGCCAAGAAAATGAGGCTTTTTGGAGTGAACATGGAGTGTCCCATAATGGAGAACAATGAACATGAGATATTGTCCTCCACAACTCTTACTCATTTCTCATCAATGACTCCCTCTCATCGGCCTAATTCGTCGAATAATCCTTCGCTTTCATTAAGGCCATACTTCATTCATCAAGAAAATGTGAATATTGATGACAAAGGAAAGTCATCCATGTCTTTGGATTTGGATATCTGAGTCAACTCAAAAACAGAAAGAAGTGACACCCCCCCCAAGCCAAAAAAAATATATCAAGAAAGCAATGGGAACAATGCAAGAAGATCCAATTTGATCAATGGGACCTCAAGATGAAATGACGTACCAGCGGTTAATGGTGGAAAGTGAAGGAGAAATGAAGTTCAATCTAATTGAAATTTCAGAAATTTGTCATATGGGTATTATTACAATGTGATGAAATGTTGTTCATTCCTTCAAGAAAACAAGAGGACAAACAAAAAATGAAGATGGTTAATTATTTTAGTACTATTTCAATGACTTAGAAAATTGTGTATAACAATTTTAAAACTAGTGCTTTTTTAAGAGAAGAGATAGATCATAGATCTTTTACTCCTGTTATTTTATGCTTTCCTATAGTAATGGCCTGAGTTTTCCAAGAAATGAGTCCATTTGGCATATGTGGTTTAATTTCTATCAATCATTTTCCTATAAATGCATTACTGTATGTGTTCTTTCTTTGGATCCATCTTTATTTTTTGGTTTCCAATTATTCCCCTCCCTTCTGTTTTTCCAGCAGAATACCTTTTGTTGATAATACAACCCACCTTCACCTTCTCTGACAAAGTTTCTTGTTTTTATATTTCTGACAAGAATATAATGTTTAGCTTATCTGATACTAATGGAAATTGAAAGTTTGCCTTTTATCAGAACGTACATTGTGTGTTTTATTACGTTGGTGTATATATAGGTTGATGGTTGTTGTCACTGCTCAGTGATCATCAGTATTTGCTTCTGATCTGCAGACCTTTTTAGAGGTACATATTACATACAACTTTAATTTCCCTTCTTAATAATTCTTCATCATCATTTATATTTCCCATCCATATATAGTTATTTGAGATGTTTTATTAGTTTGCATTCATTTGCATTTTCCCAACTCTTTTGTTTATTGTGACCAGACAATAATAAGTAGCAATGTTATTACCACATCAAGAATAATGAAGGTAGATAGATAATAGATAGAACTATATATATAGCCTATAACTTTCCACTGTATTTATCATATGTTTATCGGCTGCTAAGCATCTATGATTGACCATATTTTATATTGTTACCTCATTCATTTTTCATGTGTATATCATTTCCCTATATTTTAAGTTAAAAACATAGTATTAGATGAAGTAATAATTGAATCATATATTGAGCATAATTATAAGAGGTAATTGTCAAACTAGTTTTAGTAAATAATGGTAGGGGGTTGCGAGTTAGTCCTGCATAAACTGTCTGAAAAGAATTACATTAACCAAATTTGCCAAATATTATTATAGCCTCATATAATTACTTCATACTTAATTTACTAACACCATAACTATACCTTGTAATGGTCGGTTATTAGTAGATCAAATATTCAAATGGTTGAGATAATCTCTAGCTTGCCTGTTGTCCCTATTTACATGAGTTAATAATAAGTCTTTTTCAGCATCCTTTACAGTAGAGCCGACTCTTTAAAAATTGTATTTATATGATCATAGTTTATTAAATAAATTATGGGTAGTATAGGTTAGTCCCCAGCTATCTAGCTCCTCTACTAATTTAACTAATGCTATAATGTATCAAGAATTATCATAATTTAAATTACAAGTGCTTGGTCAAAGCCCAAATAGCTCTAAAAATTTTTTCTTTTACGCATAGACAAAACTACTATATAATCGATCTATCTATGTTTATATTTACACTACATTATGTCAAATTGCTCATAAAATTGCATGATATATCTGTATCGTGAAGAAAGATTTTATTATTTATGTGAGTTCCGAATAATAAAACTTAGGAAAAATCTTTATTATTTATGTGGTTTTGAATAATAAAACTTCTTAGGAAAATCTTTTCTTCCACATAAAAAAAGTTTATCAAACGGTTGAGGTCCGACTATCAATCTAATTGCTCTAATACGATCTTTGGCGTCTCTGATTATGAGCGATTTGATATGAATTTCGAAATTTGGTAGCTTGGGTCTTGATTTGGATATGTGTCTGAATGGCGTGGGGCCGAGGATTTGGTCTTTGACTTTGGATATGGTCTGAACGGGGTGCTTGAGCAACCTTGATCCCGTGTGAAGTTTGTATGGATTTGATCGTGGTGTTGGACTTGGATCCCATGCTTGAGATATGGGGTGGATGGGACTTGGACCTTTCGACGAGGCGGATAAGGTAGGCTAGTGGTGAGGTGGGCCTTCTTCGACTTGGATAGGTGGGCAACTGGAGGCTTGAACTTCCTTGGATATGGATATGTCCTTGTAGTGGGACTTTGATAACTTGGATATGTGTCCGTAGGATGCTTGACTGACTTATCTCGATATTAGCTAGGCTGGATGAACCTTAACTTAGGGGTTGGAGTTCTGTGGCCAGGGGGCACTTAGCGGCTTCCTTGTGCGATGTTGGATGTAGAGTAGGGGCTTCGGCGGCCCGGCGTGTTCCTACTTTTGATTTGACTTGGAGGTTAAAGGGGAGGGGCCGCTCGGCCGGTATCAACTTGTGCAGGATGAGTCGGCCCTCTTCTCACGATATGTTCAGCCGCTATGTGATCTGCGAGGAGGTAGGGGAAACTGACTTGATCCTTCTTTGGTTGATGTAGTGCGGGGGCCCCGGTGTTTCTGCCCGGCTTGGGGATGGACAACTCCTCTTCTTGTCGAATTCGGATTGTCCTCGCCTTTGGAGAGGAGGTGGGCCAGCGCACTTGGAGGTATCGGAGGTAAGGACCCGGCCCGGCTTAATCTCTCACGGATTTAATGTGAGTCTGAGGCTTGACAACATGTTATACGTAGCTTGGTAGGGAGGAGACTCTTTTTATTTGTTGTTGTAGACTCCGGGTTGTCCGCCTTCCTTGATAGGCAGCGCTGGTTGGTCTTCGGGTGTCTGGGATCTTCTTCCACTTTGAATATTCAAGTTGGAGATGTTTTGAGGTGCTCCGAGGGTGTGCTTTTTTCCTTTGAATCTTCAAAATGGTGGAGTATACTCCCACTGAATCTTAGCTTGAGGCCCGCCGAATTAGGAGTAGTAGGTCTTTATTTGGAGTCTTGGTCTTGGCGGGTCAAGCCTGGCGTCTTCTTGCTTTGAGGTACACGAACTTTTTTTTAATTTTTTGCGTTGATTTTACAGATATGAATGGCTTGTACTTTCGTATTGATGTAGAAGATGGGGTGTTTATAGGCTTTTGAGCCTTATTACGATTGAATTACTGTTCGTTTCAAGTGGGTCATGATCTTGTGATTGATTTTGAGCGTAATCTGCTTGTAGTCGGATATTTTGCGTGACTTATTACTCGAAAGAATATGGAGTTAGGCGCCTATTTTAGGCTTTTTTAAGGTCCAAATGAATTTATTTATTGAACTGATATTCTCTTGCTTCTTTAATTTAAGTCAGCATCTTTTAGAAAACCCTATTCTAGGTTTAAGAGTGGGATTTTATTTATTGTAGAATCTAATTTTGCTTCAAAATTTCATCCTCGAGGTCCTTGAATCCCGGGAACCCTATTATTTTCTCTTGACTTGAATTTAATTCGAAAACTCCGGATGAACCCTAATCAACACGTATAATCGGTTGAAAAATAATTCGATTAATAAATCCATAAATAAATTTTATTAATTAAAATTAATTAAAATTTCACTATCTACAGTATCATACATATGCTAATGTGATAGTAACCTACCTGCTCATAAGATTGCTCATAATTGTTTGTCTAGTCCAATTATGTACCTTAGATAATCTAAGCTAATTAATTATGGAATTGTACTAGATAATTTAAGCTAAGGTAGCTAGTATGATAGTTCCTTCTTATGCTCTCTAGTCCAATTCCATCATTAATGTAATTTAAGGTCAATTAGCTTGGTTACATATTCGTTGTGTTGAGTTGTCAAAAAACACTTACAATTAGTTCTTGCATCACCATTGTAGCTTTTACAGTCCAAGGTTACATTAGGCTGGTCTATATAGCAGATAGTTCCATTTTTGGCTAATTCTTGTCCAACCAACCAAACATGTCTAGATGCTACATATATATGGACAATATGTCAATATGGTAGCTACTAGTTATTAGTCACCCATACTACTGTTCAATATACAGTAGATTTCCGTTTTGCACCCTTAGATATATTCAATTGTGTCAAATCCATTAGTTCTTGCCAAAGTTAATTGTTAATTTGATCTGATGACATATAATGATACATGTCTAATGTGGTCTCCATAATGAGCACAATGAAAATATAAAGGAAAAATGATTTTATTTGAAAATTTGATATTTATTTTACTCCATAAGTTTGAGGGCATAATAGCTCCCAATTAATTAAGTTCTATTTAGTTACAAAATTAGGGACCATAAACCTACCCCATCCTCAATTCAATTTAAGATATATATTTATAAGGTGTTAGTTAATTGTCGATTTGGTCAAAAATAATGGGATAAAGTTGTATTTCGATCCCCAATAATTTAAAAGTTGAGATTGGTCATAGAAAGTGGCTTTTGAAATGAGGGGATGAAACATGAACAAGAGGGATATATGTGGGTACGATCTGGTCTCGAATTTTACAAAAACAGTAATTTCATATTTTGTGTATGACACTAAACTGGAGATTAAATATAACTTGATCCTATTTTGTAGAACCAAATTGATAAATAACTTGTAAGGTGCCAATCTAATAAATGATTTGCACAAATGAAGGATTTCAATTTTTTTTGTTTATTATATTATTTTTTATTGTTTACATGAATATAGATTAGAGACATTTAGTTAGTTCCTAACAAGTAATCACTAGTATTACCATAATGGTTAATTGTTATATTATTTGAAATGATGAGATTGTGATGAATTCGAATCTTTACGATAATGACAAAAATTGAATGAAAAAAGATTCTAATAAGTTGCAAGCCGCCTCTTGTCCTTTCCTCGATGGAACGAACAGCTTGAGGATTTCATTTTTTGGCCTTTAATTAATAGGGACTAGATGATACCTCTCCATAATGTATCTCTGGCATATATGGACGAATTAACATGTGAAAGTAAGCTCAAGAAAACCTTATTATAATCTAAAGTTGAAGTTGATAGATATAAGGCTTCAATCGAGGGAGCGCCTAGATCAATGACTGATATTATAATCCTCAGGAATCAGGATACACGAAGATATTGGTTCTCATGTATATCCTCAATCAAACCTGTTTCCAGAAATTGTAACAAACTGAGACAGAGGCCATGATCACATTATATCTCCTATTATCACAATTTAACTGGAATTTTTGAATTATAAATTGAAATTATTCAATTTTAATCATTACAATAATCATTTTAAATATTTATTGTTGGATTATCTTGGCGAATCAGGTTCTTGTTGAGCAAGTCGAGGTTATTTGGGCGAAAAATACGAAGATAACGGTGACCAAAAAAACTTGTTGGCTAAATTTTGGATGACTTGTTGATCAAGTATTTGGGTTATAAATTACTCTAATATAGATTTTAGTGCCCAAGCGCAAATAGGATTGTATAGCCTATTGAATAGAGAGTTATGGTTCCCGAATAACTTAGGTCTTGTTAATCTATTCGCCACGAATAGTGTAAGGTGGCTTCGTGATAGATACGTTTTTTATTCTTGGGAGTTCGAAGATGGTAGAATAATAATGCAGTAATTCTATTCTGTGTGTGTAACAATAGTGTAGGCAATAATTGATGCCCAAGGGTGTAGTGATACCAAATCTAAGAGCTAAGTTAGTTCAAGTACGTAATACGTTTCTCAATTATAGTGAAATACATGTGGCTCTGCCCGTGGATTAGTCTGAGTATAAAGGATCTGGCGTTAAAATATCGATTTCTATATTTTCGATGCTTTCTTTAATTAAGCTGGCATTCGCGCAAGCGTATGTTATAACAAATCGCTTCCGCCCGTTATAGCATTTATAATAAATTAGGGTGCCAATAAGTTGAGATGTATGATGATTCTCACTCATAGCGTCAAATCTTCATTTTTGAAGAATCGGATAAATAAATATGATAAAATATAAATATGTTGTATTGAATTGAATTGATTGAATATAAATTATAATATTATGTCATATTTATAAACAAATTAAACCTAAAATCTTCAACATACAATGTGGCCCAAGACTTAAATCGGACTCGTGGGCTTAATATCCTATTACTCTAATACCCTTCCTCAAACCGATGATAATTTTATTTTCTATGACTTTTAAATAATAATAATAAATATGACAAAATATTTAGAAATTTTATATTGGCAATCGATTGTCTGACTTATATTCATATTTTATCGTGAGTACATACATCTGGAGTCGGATTTAAGAAGTGCTGGCGTGTAATACATGGTTGATATAGTAAAGAACCGGGGGAGCCCAATGATGTGGTTTAAGTGGAGAAGCCCGAGTCACGGCGTGGTCAGATTCTACGCTTACGGAGGATGTAAATGACTCAGTCCCACATGTAAAAATTATTAAAATACAAATTAATAATTAATAATATCTGATCACTCCTTATACCACCAATTGGTTTTTGAATATATAGAACCCCATTGACTCTTAATAAAATATTCAGTGTACATAGAATACTTTTTTAATTATAAATTCTAGATTAATTCATTAAATTATTATTAGAAAAATAAATTGATTATTTGTTAAAACCAAACCTATTAGCAACATGGGGATTGAATGGGCAATTAAATGTCTTTCATAAGATGGACAACAAATCTATTTACCTGCCATACATGTCTTTTGTTCTATGTTCATTATTTTTCTCCATTGTATATTGTGCATTATTTGTGCTCTTACGAAAATCACAAAATGTCCCCTTATGCATGCCACTGCTCATTACTAATACTCTCTCCGTTTCTCTTTTAATTATCTTTGTAGACTTAATTTTTTGTTTTAAAATACTTATTCTTTTACTATAGAAAATTATAATTTTTTTGTTTCAAAATACTTGTCCCATTTCATTATTTTGGGTCAAACTTTATAAACTTTGACCATGAATTCGCATTAGCTGATAAGAAATAATATAGGCATGTGAGATCTTGTTAGATTCGTTTGATATATATTTTGAAATATCGACTTTTTATAATTTTCGCAGTGTATAATTAAAGATATTTACGTTTTAAAAGTATCTTGGAGGCCTTGAAAGTCAAAAATAGGACGATTTTTTGGGATGAGGTTCGATTAATTATTTACATTTCGATGTACTTTTTGACTAGTTTTTTATTTTTTTTTAATTTATGTGTAAATATTAGAAAAGATAGCCCAAAAAGAGAGCAGAAGGGGAGTAGGATTATATTTCTCTCGTTTTTTATCTTTTAAGTTGTACTCCATATATATCTTTAATTTATTCATGCATATATTATATAAATATTATATATATATGTCCTAGTATTAGTATTAGTATATATATAGGTGAAACCCCAACCTATATATATGTGACGCAATCAACGACCACCCTCGTACGTAGGCTCTTGTTTATTAGCTTGTTACTTTAATGAAATATACTCAAACGGTATCGCCAGCTGATCAACTTTTGTTCTACAAATGGTGGCGACAGTATGGAATCAGGGAGGCAAACAACTTCTATTATACACACCTTTTTTAATTGTTGGAGTATGAAATTATTAAAGTATTTTATGAAATATTATATGATGTATGTGATTTCGATGTTAATTAACTAATGAAAAATTTAATTTAATGGAATAATTACCCATATGATATTTTAAGATATAAATACTCTCTCTCACATCAAACATAATTAAACTACTCATATGATTACTAATTATTGAGTACTACTCCTTTCATGCTGATTTCTAACGTCGTGGAGGTAAAAAGTCTTTTATTAAAGGGATGAAAGTGGAAAGATCGCGATAGAGTTGCGTTGAATTCACATATATATATATATATATATATATATATATATATATATATATATATATATATATATAAAGATAATGAATAAGGGTTGTATTTCTTATAACTTCACATTAGTAATTACTTAAATTAATAAGCCTACTACCAAATCTAAAAGTTAGAAGGTTAATAGGAATTAGCTACTTTCTTTCATACGTTTTTTCTTTATTTGGCGTTTCGTATGTCGAGGTAGAACTTTGACTATCAATTATTCTTAAACTATATGTTAAAAATTATAGAAAATAATATTTTAAATTATTTTCAAAGACGAATCTAATGATATAACTTTTATATTTATTAAAATAAAAGTAATTAGTAATTAATAGTCAAAGTTTCACCTCGATGTACGAAATCATAAAAAAAGTGGAGGTAGTATTAGATATTCATCATATACTATATACTTGCACATACGTAAGATTATCAATTGGAAGGAAATCATCGACGCATGCGTGCGGTTTGAGGATGATCATCATACATATATATGCTTTATAATTATCTTGCATTATTTTATCGAAACTTTGTTCTCCTCTACAATGCAATGTTTAATAATTGAGTATGCATTGAATATCTGACTATTTTTGCTTAATTTTGCTTGCATGTAATTTTCATGAATCCGTTCACAAGAATATGCCTCATATATTATATATTGATTTATTACTCTTTTCATGATATCGTTTTTACCATATATGTCATTTTTCAATCTTTAATAATTGGTATAAATTATACTTATTATATACCTCGTATAATTGTCATTTGATCCTTAAATCATATATTATATATTATATATTATTATGTATAACTATTGTTATTATTATTATAATAGGTATTAGTTAAATGATCATATGCTTTGAGTAGAATTATTATTATTATTATTAAATTTCATGCAGATATAAATTTTATATATTGGGTGATGTGACGATTTATGGCGCAGTATATAGCCCCGTCATCGTTGCCTACACTTTTGCCAGGAGCCTAAAAGGAGAATATAGACTTTTCGAGTCCGTTTAATAACATGAACACGCGTGGCGGTACCTCATGAAGCTCCCGTACACACGAATTATTATGGCCTTTATATATACATCCTTACTGACCACGTATGAGGTAATGTTAATTTTTTATTCACGCTTTATGTCTGACGCTATCACTTGTAACTTTGGCATGGCCATGCGTGGTCACTGCGTAGCCACACTTTCAAAAGTATAGCCGAATGCGAATACATATGACTATCCACAAAAGATAGTTCGCTCAACTTAAGATCCACCGTTCAATCCGGTATTTGGCCGGGTTGAATCGAGGCAGTATAGATGAAGGATATCCGCTTTCCTTGATTCATATTCCGCCGGTCCTAGTTCAAGTATTGGTAAAGTTGACCTGTAAAGTACGAATACATCAGTGGTGCCGTGTGTAAGGATTGATTCATCAATACAAATGGATGATCCCGAACATTTAAGGGAGGATCAACATGTACCCATAACGCATTAGCAAATTCCCCAGGGAACAACCGCAATCCGTACCCGCGGATATCAAAGGAAAATAATACAAGAACGGATACGCCAAAAGTGGATGGCATGAAAGCGAGCGAGTTTCAAAGGATAGCGACCGCTGATGATGCGAGGGGAACCCGTCATACTTGATGCTGTATCTGAACAACGAGGTCTTATGAGAAATAGCGAAGAAGCGAGGAGCGTTACGTAGCGCCAACAAACCAGATGGAACAACCCAGCGAAGCTAGTGATTGCCTGGCGACCCCATTATGGCGCTATGCAACAACAACTTCGATGATTTCAAAAAATTTTATGGCGCTGCATTCCCTCTGAAGTATAGCACCGATTGCTTGCCCCAGCAAATAGAATGCCATTTTGGTCGGTTGGACACTTTTTGACTCCACGGTTTAAGTTGCCTCAATTGGAACTTTATGATGGTCTTTGAGACTTTAATCAAGTATTCTGAGATATATTGCCCAGCATGTGATTACATCGAAAAATCCGGATATACATGCTAAAGCTTTTCCCGAAATAGCTCCTTTCGAAAAAGCAAGAAGGTGGTACATGGCCTTACCCATGAAGAGCATTAGACACGTACCAACAAACGCGTATGCTTTTTATTGTCGCTTGATTCATAGCGCCAATCAAAGCGACATGATAAACAAATCATGGATATCGATAAGGTGGCGAGTCCTTAAGAAACTTGCCATGATCGGTACAGCACTCTATTATTGAACACCCATGGTGTGACAAGGTAGCATATGGCATTCTTCAAAGGTTTACGTTATGGAAAGTTGAAAGAAACGCTTCTTGGTAGCGCCGTTGATGAAGGAATGACTACATAGCGGTAATGCTTCTAGCGCATTGAATTGGGAGCTAAAGGTGCTTAGTGCGGATAAACCCAACGACTTAAGAGAAATTGTGTTAAAGAAGATGGGAATGTTTCACCAAAGAAATCGCCTGTGTGGGAGAGGATACAGCGGGATAGGGAACAATTCACAGGAAAACCATATAATAAAGGTATCTTCCTGTAGAGGGGAATGGTTAGGTGCAACCAACAAGCATCCATATCCAATGGGTAATACCCCCTTAAGAGTATCCGTACTTGAAGGTATTCGCTCAAATGCAGGACAAGCGGATCTCCCCGTACAGGCAGATGAGGAAGCTTCGGGCAAGTGAGACAGCGTTTGTTTGAATACCCATGAAACGGGGGCCATGATACCAATGATTGCAGAATTTTGAGAATAGAGATGAAGTTGAGCTAGCGAGGCGTTAAAAAGAATTTACAAAAATAGGAGGCATGGCAGAAAAACCCTGAGGCGTGGCGTTAGTCGTCCGCGTATCCTTTATAAGCGATGAAGTAACCCTCAAGGGTACACCTAGCATTCGTAGCCGCACGGGTCCCGCAGGCGATAAAGAAGACTTAACGGAAAGGTGAGTTCACCGGTTGCGGGCATATCGTGACTTATAATTGGCCAGAGGAATACATGGAAGGGGTGATTCAAGAAATGCAATTAAGAAATATGCAAGGAGGGAAGTTTATGGAGTTGTGGACCTACAGCGGGTTGAGTACGAGGCGTGCGTTCACCCAGATGCGGATTACTAGGATTAGAAATGCCTCATGATAATCCACTTGTGATTGCGCCAAAGATAACCGATTACCTGAGTGGGGCGAATGTTGTGATGATATCATTTACCTCAGCGCCTTTATTAAATTCAGCTTTGCCTAGAAACATAATAGTGCACAATGCGAACCCCACTCACGATTCACCCGGACATTCATTATATACCACTTTGGGAGTGTGAGTTGTGGGTGACAATGCGAAAAGGAAAGCAGCGAAACACAACATTCGAGCGCGATTCACGATGGTGATATTCACGATTACCGTCGTATAATGGGTTGATGAGGAGACCCACATCTTAACAACAATGAAGGCTATAGTATCTCCAGTGCACTTAAAATTGAAGTTTCAGAGCGGGGGGGCATAAATGAATGGCTGGTGACCAAAACATGCACTTGGCGTGTTATCAAGCATCCGTACCACCAGTAAATCGGGAGCGTGAATCAGAGTCGAGCGAAAATGTAAAAAGGGAGATAGCGAATTGATACAATGGCAGATAAGAAGGAGGATAACTCCCGAAGAAGAGAAGAAAAGTTTGAAGAAAGTTTCCACGTAGGAGGTGGGAATGTATTCCCTTCAGTGAGAAGGATCAAGACAAGACATTTCAAATGGGTACGAACTTGGATACAAGACATAAATACCGGTGATCGAATTAATATGAGAGGTCGCGTATATCTTTTTAAATGGGGACAAAAGATATGCCGGTGTGGACCTGTTGTGGCCAGGCCTCCATCGCCTCCATGTAGATCATTTGTTCCTCAGATCAAACAACGGAAGAACATTCATCGAAGAAAAAATGTGTGGCGATAAGAGGAAGTCACCAATTTCTTTGAAGGCGGTGCCGTCCGAAATTACGGTTTTAATTTGGATGGCGAAATGTTGTATTAGTAAAAAGCCGAATAACAAATGACGGAGTAATGCAGATTTCACAAATACGATAAAGCATGTCCAAAGGCCTACCATGCCATTTAGGCGATTGGTGGATGGCGGTGCGGGACATGAAGTCTTTGACTAAACCATCTTTCAGTAGCGTCCCAGGCATTAAATGAAGACTTCGGATAAACATCTCGACGCTTCGCTACAACTTATTATGATGAGCGCCAAAAATGTATACATCGAGTTGGGGCCATTATAGTTATGAAGAGAGGATGCTTGTTAGTGTGCTGGAAGAACTTGCGGGGCCAGCGAGGAACACCCATAGCTAAGTATCTGTAGCGGCACAATTACCCGGCCGACAAATTAGAGAAAAGAAAAGACAAAAGAAGTTATAAATTCGCGTATGCTTGGGGAGAGTTGTACAAGCCAGTAGAGGGTCCGTTGTTGCTGTGTGCGTCCGGCGACAACATCACTTAAGGTCTTATTTAAGTACATAATGGTTGAGGTGTAACGCGTAGGGGGAGGTAGGTCTTTAGCTTTAAAATATCCACAGAGAACGGTTTCTTTTGGTCTATACTTTGTCAAAAGGCGATAAATATGAAAACATGTGATGCATATCAAGGAAAGCTACCAAAGGCAAAAAGAGGTGTTAGTATGATGTAGTCGCCGTAGACTATTTTAGTAAATGGGTAGCGAGGCTGCGAAATGAGGAAGCGGGCCACGCCATTCTTTGCCGCCTCTACGCTTTTGAAGGATACGGCATTACGAGCGAATCCCAAACTACGGTGAAGAAGTCTGAGACAAAGCTAGAATAAAAAAAAAAGATAAAAGGAAAGCAATACAAAGCGAACATAAGGATATATACCCCAAGTAATCGGAGGATTGATGTATGGATTACACATCTTATCATGGATCCGACCCGCCATGATTAAAGCGTCTTCTTCACAATAGGCCTTCCAAGAAGGTTTATCAGGGATCGCTCGGCAGCGCTGGTGACTTTATGAATTTGGAGTCCACTACAAATAGGCCTGCAACTACTGCGTGGTCCCTTAGGATGGGAATACGGCCTATGCCTCCTCGAACAAAGACCCATTGGCCATCGAATCTATTTTTATGAACTTTATTGGGGCGTGGACCAGCTAAGAAGTTCTTACTTAATCGCCCACCCCCTTTTGCGGCTAGTGAAGTGTCAAAAGGCATATGCTTAGAAGTGAAAAGGCTAGCAAATAGAGGGACAGTCGCTTGGACCCCGGCTTTATTACAGGCGACTTGGAAAATGATTATATTTAGCCAACCAATCGGATGGATTTGACCTGGGGCTCTATTCATATGTTCTAACAAATCGTTAACGAACAACCTAAAGAGATGAAGCATGCAAAGGAGAAAGGCACTTTAAAAATAAAGGGGTCCATCCAGGACAAAAGACTCCCTACACATAACTCCCGCACTACGATATAGCGTCATTATAGAACTGCCCTCAATAGGAACTCTAATACCCACGTCATCCGCGATTGAGAGATATTCATATCCCTTGATTCGAGAATGCAATAAAAAAAGGCAGGCGATTCATGATATAAGAGGGGTAGTAACCAGGGTCATCATCTTGTTCACTCGTTATTTGTGCGACACGCTTGGCCGGGGGCTTGGGTGCTCGGTTGAGCCAACCCGCGAGGAGCGTCCGGCCCACCTCCCAGCTGCGGGTGAGGGGCAGTGGGTTAGAAAATTAATTATCGATTTCCCTCGAAGATAACAAAATCATGGTTCTCTATTTCAAGGACACGGTAGCGAAACGGATCGAGAATATGGAATAAAGACTAAGGATTTTCTATTCTAACTTCAACCGTGGAGCCATTACCTTGTTGAGGTATTACATCTGTGTATGAATTGGAGGTTTTCGTGATTAGGCAAAGAAGGAGGAGTGTCTTTTTAGTATTCCTTCACCAACCCATCACTTAAAGGAAAAAGTCATAGGTCAACCCGAAAATAACGATGTAGAATTACGGCAAAGTGAGAGCTTTGTATTAAAGAAAAGGCTTCAAAAGAAATAAGAACCTTCTGATGAACTGATGGTTTAAAGGAGAAAGTGAACAAACGTTTTGGGACAACGCTTCAAATAATGTTGGAGAAATTGGACAATATTTTACAGGGAGTGCAGAATTATGCAGTAAGAGTCAATACTCACAAACGATACTGACTTCAGCTACGAGTGAAAATATCTACTCTAAAATTCAAAGATTAACAGGAAGAGTGAAAGAAAGAAGAAGGGCTGGCGATTTTTGGAGAAGCGATTGCGAGAGAAGTAATTTTGGAAATTGAAAGGTTTCAGAAGTGCATAAAAAGTGAAAAAAAAAAGAATACGAGGCTCACTTTTTATATGAGTTAGGGCCAGCTATGACCCGGATTAAAGGCGGAGCAAGGGACAGTATTGATCGTCCTGAAAATAGTTGGTGACGGTGGCAAAAACCTGTTCTTGATCTTTATTCTCTTTCTCAATTTCCCCTGGGAACGTCGTTTATAGGTGATGGAATGCTTCGGGCGGATACTCCCCAGGAAAGGCATTAAATGTATCGAAATGAGTGGGGACAATGATGTGGCCGGTTATGACCTAGTATAGCCAATAAATCATTACTTCGGCCGCGTCGAGGGAGAATATAGGCTTCGACCCGTTATGCACCGACTTATTAGACATGCGTGTGATACCACTTCATCTGTGGCTTTATTAGACATGCGTGTGATACCAGCTACATGCAAACTTATTGTGGCTATATATACATCTTTTACGACCCACATATGAGTAATGTTAAATTCCTTATTCATCTTTTATTATCTGGCAGTATCCGTCTTTGAATTTGACATTAAAAGTGTCATGGTGCATTTCATTATTGCAGGATACCGAATACATAGGACCATCATGAAGATAGTTTCCAACAAGGCGAAGATCCCTCGTTCAATCAGCGATTGTTTGACCGGAGTTGAATCAGACACATTATGAAACGAAGGATATCAATCTTAGGACTTCGTATTCCAAGTGGTTCTAGTTCAAGAAGTGATGCATTAAGAGTTGACTGGAAAATCACGAATACATCGATGGGATCTGAAAAATTTAATTCTTTTAAATCATACCAATTTAACCTGCGTAAAAATATAAATAATTCAGTGATCTATATTGTTGATCAATTCATGATAAATTTAGTCGAGAGGACATCAAATTATTAAGTAATATTTGTATCTCTCTATGGACATCTCGGTGTAATATATCTACATGGACATCGTATTTATTATAATTTTTATATTATAATTAAAGAGTTGTTGTGATCAAACTATCCCTTCAAAAATAAAATATTAATTGAAAAAATTCCAAAGAGTTTAAGTTTTACAATTTTAAAATAATTTAGTCACTTATAAAATATATCAAATATTTAAAAAATCGATTCTTGCGTTGTCATCAACAAATCTCGTTTACTCTCTCCCACATCAAACATAATGATCGAATATCTCCAATAATTTTAAATGAAGTGGATGTACTAATGGTTTAGTTGAAATTGTCCCCACTCTATGCAGGTAAAATAAGTACTAGTACTAGCTATTATCATGTAGAGATGAATTATTATTATGTAGACGCATACCAGATCATATATATAGACTAAGGTCCAAAAAGATGAAAAACAAAAGAGAAGAAAAGTAGTACTAGCCCTAGATATAGGGTTGTGGGGTTGGTTATTAGTTGTTTCTTTTTCTTTTTCCATATTTTCTTTCTTTTTTCTTAGAAAATAAAAAGAAATAAGATTGGAACTTTGACAGCCTAGAGGAAGGCGTGAAAACAACTAAACAATTTTTTGGTACATATTGTATGATGGACCACGGTCGTTATCTTTAATATTTAGACGATAAGAGCTTGAATTTAATACCCGCGTGATATGCTTTATTTTGGCATTATCCAATGGACAAACTCCAAGAGTGTATTGCATGCATAATATGTATAAACCATTTGAATTATTTGTTATATTTTATATAACAATCTCTTTTACATTTAGTTATAATCAAATAAGTTGTATCGTTTATAATTGCTAAATATAAATATGTCAACCCTTCTCATGAGCCTTTGCACTGTATGTTACATTTTGATCATTGTGAGATGATGTTGTTCGTTATGAACTTATTTATGATTGTTTGTCATGTTTTTAAATTTGCTTTTAAATTCTACAAGTATTAGGACACTTATCATGATCGTAATTAAGTCTAACATAAAATATCAAACAAAATGAAAGTAACAAATAATGATTCAAACACTTGTTACAATCTTGAATACGGAGTAAATGAAAAAAAAAAATGAATGAATGAATAAAGAGACATATATACATGCACACGTCAAATTAAACTCACTGAATACGGAATTCCAAAAGTGTATCAGAACTGCTATACATAGATAAAAGGTTGATGATGCATGTCTGGCTTGCACAGTGTGAAAGATCTATATATGAGAATTTAATGAATGATGAAAAAGTATTAGGGATGGAGAAGGAGAAGAAAGAAGGATGGAAAGAAGCAGAAAATAGAATAAATAAAGCTTGTCTGACTACAAATTAAAGGCACACGTACATAAATATAAAGCTCCAATTATAACAATTAGGTCTCTGCCAAGGTCATCTCTTGCAGTATTTTGGCTTCTAAACAAATTATCTAGGATAGAATCTATAATTTGCCAACATTTTTTAGCTACGATACATCTTATTACTACTTTTCTTAAGTTGTCATCTGTTTCAGTTTTTTTTATCCCTCATCGACATGATAAAGCGATGGCCAATGTAATTTGCTAACGTTTAAAGTCTAATTGGTGACTATATATATTCCGATTGTGACAGAATCAATTGTGTTATAGTAATAAGAGTTGTAACTTGATAATAGTGTATGAGTTTCACTCTAAATCAATTGGTAATAGAGGGAGTAGTCCAATATTTTATATATTAATTAAAGTACTATGCGGTGCTGATGTGGGGCGGCGTGTCGACTAACGTTCTCGCCAGCGTGTAACGCCGGCAAGAAATATCATTATCTTGCCGCCCGACGTGCCGAATTTATTCTCCCTGCGTGTAACCCTCGGCAAAGGCACATTCAGCTGGAATTCACTACTAGAAATCTGGGCAGAGAGGCGCCCGATCAGATCTCAGGCCGTCTCATTGTCGGTGGAGACGGATGGAGGCGGGAATAGACGGCATGCTTTTATGCGTCTCTAAATCACTACCGTCTCCATTCCGACTCAAACCAAGCCGAATATTTTTCGGGGCTTCAACCGACTCAACCCGTCTCAAATGAACCGACTCCTGACCCGTCTCCACATAACCCGTCTCCATTACCGTCTCGCGTATCCCGACTCGAGACCCGACTCCACATAATCCCAACTCTAACGAATCTCCATGTTACCCAATCAGGCCGTCTCCGGCGTGTTCCCCGACTTCGACAGCTACATCGTCGACTTCAGGCCGACTCCGTTCCACAGCCAAATGCAATCCGACTCTGCAGGACTCGCTGAATTTGGAAAGCCAGGTAAAAAATTCAAACTAAAATGCAAAGGCCGTGCCATCCCGACACCTTCTACATTTTTTTTTTTAAAAGCGGCCGGTTCTTTGCCAGTAACATGCGACAACGAGGATCTGTTTCTAAAAACCATCAAATCATAAAAATAAATATCAAAATATTCAATTCCATCGACTTCATACAAACAAATATAAAAATATAACAATTCATAGAGAACAAATACATATTAAACATCATATTCATATATAAAGATCAAACATTAATTCATATAAACATCAGCATTATTAAGCAGTTTATTTACTTTAAACATCGAACATTAATTTATATAAAACATCGAACATTCAACCTAAAATTAAAATAAAAAACCAAATTACCTATTTGAAACTTGGCAAAAGTATTTCACAACAAAGTAACAAATATAAATTACAAAATATATTAACAAATATAAATTACATGCGAAATAAAAAAATTGATTTAAGTATGTGTCATTACCTCTTTTAAAGTGACCTACAAAAATAAAATAAAATTTAATGTTAGTGAGCGATAAAATTATGAAATGGAATTAATAACATAAAAAAAAGATGATATTATGTGGTGGGTTTGGGAAAAAAATAGTTGGAATGATGATAATGTGAAGATATATAGGGAATGAGATGCGAGATCACCGCGCCAATCCGGAGTCTCCATTTGAAAGTGGCTTTTGAATTTAACTCAATTTTGTAGGAGGCGGGAAATCGGGATTGAAAAATCCGTCTCCATAGTGGAGGCAGAGGGGTAGAAACGAGGGCTTATGGAGGCGAGGGTAGAGGCAGTGTCTCGGGACCGTCATTATTGTGACAGTGCAGACGCATGTTAAAATTGGAGACAGGAAAGAGACAGTCCCGTCTCCATCCCGTCTCCATTTTATTCAAAATGTAATGGTTTTTACAATTTCTGAGTCACGATTGTTAGTGGACATATTATATTTGAAAATAATAGTGGAGATGTGATAAATGCATCAGAATATTGAATTAGTGGATACGTATACATTTAATGTGATATGTTATCTTTTCCGACCTATTACATGTAAAATAAGAGTTGCAACCTCTCATCTATATTAGCATAAATCCAAATGCTTAAATATACTTCATATACAATAAATTAATGATTTTTTGTTAAACAAATACAAACTTACCGTAGGTGAATAGGTTAATGCCTTAGAAATATCCAGTCGATCTAAATAGCATAAATTATCGTCAATCAGCGTCTGGCGGGGCTCGTGCGCTTTAGATCCCAGTAGTCCACAGAAGCTTGGACCAGGAAGAACCTAGTAGTGACTCGAACCCAAATAAATCGGTCTCGGCGATGAACATGCCGGCCCAGTAATGTAGCAATGTCGTCTTTGAGGCTGACTACTATCACGAAGGGGCGAGTGCATCCGGCGAGGCTATTTATCTGAATACGGAAGTCCTCGACCTTTTGGAGATTGACACCTTGTCATTCTCCTTGACTTCTCGGCTTCCCACTTTTTATTATTACCGCCTGTGCCATGCACAATCAAATTAGAAACATTAGAAATATTTTATGTAAGCGACAACAATTCAACTATTGAGCCATTCAAGCGACAGCTATATTCCAGCATTTCCAAACTACAACTATATTCAACGCTATTCAGCTAGTATAAACTATTGAATGACAAAAATTGTCAGTATTATATTGACTAATCAACTATTCCGCTTCTCATTCAACTATATTGATATATTCAAAAGCTATATTCAGTATATTGACTATTCAACTATATTCAACAATATTCAACATAATATAAACTATTCAAGCGACAACTAATCAACTATTCAACTATATTAGCTTCTCCCCGATATAACTACTTTCGAATATAATATTTCACTATTCAACTTCTACTACAATTACCCGATTTATCAATTATTGACTATTTGAAATATTAGAAATAAACTAATTAAGTAATAATAACTGAAATAATAAACAAATTTGAATTTAGTATTTTAGGAATGGAGATAGGATAGAGACAAGGTTATTTTTTATTTATGATATTATTTACTCATGAGCGAGAGGAGTCAGGCGTATTTAAAATTTATAAATGGGAGACGGAAAGAGCGTCTAGGGCATATTTAAATAATTATTTTTTACAATTATTTTCCGTCTCTTTGCATTTATTCTAGTCAACTAATCAACCATCAATATTCAACATATTCCAGTATATTCCAACTGTTAGGCTATATTGGGAACTATATTCAACTATTGACTATATTATTATATTATTATTAAATGAGTTCAACGATATTGACATGTATAAAATATTTAGCGACAATTAATCAACTATTCCTTTATATTCTTTAATATAAACTATTCAACGACAATTAATCGGCCCCATTCTTTATATTCCATGATAACCATATTCAACATAATATAAACTATTCAAAGACCAACAATTCAACTATTCAACTATTCAAACTATTCAATTATTCAAACGACAACAATTCAACAATTCAACTATTCAAACGACAACTATTCAACTATTAAGCTTCGAATATAACTACTCGAAAAAATTAACTACTCGAATACCCGACAAATATAAACAAATTGCAATTACCAAGCAACTATCAACATAATATTCATTTACCAATTATCAATATACAAACAAATATATAAACACATTGAGAGCTCAACTATTCAACTATCAACATTATTCAAAAATTAATACACACAATAAAAAGAATCTAACATTTATGGTAGAAAATCTAACAATATTCGAAATTATTTGAAATTAATCACAATAAAGAATCTGACTTATTATTGTAGAGAAACTAATATTATTGAAATTAATACACAATAAAAGAAATCTAACATTATTCGAAAGTAATACCACGATAAAAAGAATCTAAATTATTCAAAATTAATACACACAATAAAGAAAATAAAGAACCTAACCTTTTCGATTGTAACTGACAATTTGGGGGTTGTTGTGATTGTAAGAAATTAGTAGCCGAGGTGAGGGGAAGGGAAGTTTCCGACCTGAGATGAAAGGAGGCGTAGCGGGGGTTCCTTTTTCCGATCGCCGGCGGTGGGTATGGAATGGGAGGGGGGTTAAGGAAGATGAAATGTTTTTTTGGGGGAATTGTTTCTTTGCGGTTATAAATATTTAGTGGAGGCCGGGAAAGGCGGCAGGGAAATATTTTTTATTTTTTAATTATTTATTAATGGAGACGGGAAGGAGTCGGGCATATTTTATTTTTTTAATTATTTTTTATCAATTACGATATTAAAATAAGCCGACGCTAAACCGTATCTAAAATTCAACTATAATAAAACATTGGAGACGGTATGGAGTCGGGCCATATTTTATTTTATATTTTGATTTTCTTTTTAATTTTTTTAATTGACTACATACGTCTACAAACCGACTCGTATAAGGCCGATTGTGTCGAGAATTTGAAAAAGCTTAGACTCTAGCCCGACTCCATCCCGACTCCAAATTTGGAGTCGGGATTTTACCCCATCTCTTTTGCCCTGTATTCTAGTAGTGATTTAATATTCGAGGCGGCGAGGATTCTGGCGTGCCACAAATCACCGCGGGTACGTCGATATCGTGATAAGAGTACATGGAGTTCGATCTAAAACCAATTGGCAATAGAAAGACTAGTCAAGTCCATATATATATATATATATATATATATATATATATATATTATAACTATATATATATATATATATATATATATATATATATATAATTCGGGAGTACACCAACTAACAATTTGGACTTGCTATTTAACATAACTTCTAAATAATATATGTGATTCAACATTTTAGACAAATATCCATGATTAATAATTCTTCCATCTCAAAAAGATAATCCAATTTTCAATAATTTTCAAATACCGGCCCTGGCCTCCCCCTGGCTCTAGGTTAGTTTCGGTTCAAACTATACATGAGTGGCTTTGGATTTTATATACAATTGGATGGGAATTGAGTGAGATATATAATGGAATAGACTTTGAAAACAACAATACTATTTCTTCCTGATTATTCTATTCGGTACGTGATTAAGATAGATGATTATAAGAGAACATGGTGCTAAATGTGTTGATTTTACCCGGAGGTGATCTAGCAATAGAAATGATTAGGCATTTGAAGTAACTAGCTAGCAAGTGTCAACATAGATAGGTAATAGGAAATGGCAATAGAAGAAGTACTGAAAATGACTATACAAGTAATAATAATGGTTGCACCAGATCCCAGAAAACAACCCTCCTTCTTTCCCTCCTTCAAGCAACAATAACAAAAAGTTACTGAAACTATATAGATGGGGGATGATGGTACATTGTTACTATGCAGATAGTAACATGTCAAGACTTATGGAGCACAAGCTTCTATAACAGCCGTAAAGATGCTACCCTATTCAATAATAGCTAGTAATGATGAATTAAATCAAAAGTGTTTGTATGTGTATCATCATATATCATGTCAACACTAATAATTTATTGGGGCACGTTTCTTTTTCCTTTGCACAATATGCATTTGAAATTCCATATTAAATTGATGAAGTAGCTTAGCCTTATAAATCACTACCGGTCTTTTGAACGGACATTGTTATTATTTTAGATTCACAATTTTGTCAATGTCTTCTAACATCCTTAGTCTCAAACCTAAAGAGTTAATTGGGAGCCATTAAATGTATATTAATCCATTTAATAGAAAGAAATGTTTATTCTTAATTCGTGTATGATTCGAACTCATAACCTTTAAAGGTATAGCATACCATTGAGTGCGAGTATTGCTACTTTTAGCTACCCCAACTTGCGGACGTGCATTATATATATGTACTCACTCATGTATGATCTATTTGAAAATATAAATTTATATGGTTTGCCCATCTCATCATTGTTCCAAACATCGTTAAATTTATCAAACTTGGGTTCTAAAAATATAATGCTTTGATTTGATGATATTGACCGTTTCTGTCAAATCATTTCTAATACTTATTACATCAATTATTTTAGGCCGGTGCCCGGTTGGATATTACAATCTGAAGATCTTATATTCACACCAAATAATACCGCTTTAAATCCTCACTGATAACCAACTACTCTATCACCCCCTCTAATTAATTTCTTTGGACATAAATTTGAATATCTAATTTCTTAATGAGATGTGTTTTGATTTATAATGCATTGATTGAACACCTATGATCCACCTGGTCGAGAAGGCACTGCCATAAAATGGGGACAGTTGTGCTTTCCTTTATCTCCTGTTTTTTACTCTCACAAGAAAGCAAATTGCAAGATTACCACTTCTTCACATAATTTTTGAATTTTAGCACCTAGTATTCATTCATCATAGAAACATATATAGAGGAGTCCAAAAGACACTTTTTGGAGAAAAAATATTAAATAATGCTGAAAACTCAAAAATTATGTGAAAATGTGTTAATCTTGGCATTTTCACAATCATATAGTTGTTCGGAATTTCGGATTACCTTTTTCATATCAAAGTTGAGGCCCTAGTGGCCAAGCTTCACTACGTCAACATATAGTGGTGGTAAATGGGTTGAACGTTGACGGCCTATGTTCGTCTCTGTTGAACTGAACATGGTTTAATAGGTCGAACTTCGATCATTCATTATCCCATTATTAACAATCGAGTCCTTATCAAATTGGACCCTGTCCGATCGATCAAACAAATGTCCGCTGTCGACAAAGGGATCGGACATAAGTATAAACTAGTGATTAGTGCCCGTCATTTGATAATACATCTAAAGGTGGACCTAACAGTAATGATTGAAAAATATAGATAATGTCGATAATATTTTTAATCTCAATCCGATTGCTTTTCGTCATATAGCAAAAAAAATTCAAATATTGACTGAATCAATAACATCAACTAACAAATAAGAATTGCATACGAAGAAACTGTCACGGATGATAAATCACAATTCAATAATGAATAGAAGATGTGTAGTGAAGAAAAGAAAAAGAGCGGAATGGAAACGGATTGAATAAAATGATAGGGACTGAGGTTGTAAGGTAATGAGTAACTGGGTATAGAAGGATCTAGAGAAAGACGGAGACAAATATTAATTATGTTTTCAATAAATTTTGAAGATACAACTTTCAATACGTAAAGTACAGGGCAAGGTTACGGTGCAAACTTTTTTTTGTTTAATTTCTTTGAACGTTTTTTAATACATACATGTACAAATGTACTCTAATAAAAAGAAATCTATGAACAAAAAATGATAACAAATATATTCTAACGTTGAGAAATTTGTATATTTCTATGCAGAGTACAAATGTACTCCGGTATGAGTACATATGTACTCTGGACACATTTATGAATTTTTATGTTGACCGGTCAACGTTGGTCAGCCCCGGTCGATGATGGTCAACCCCCGACCAACTCCAATGATCAACCGGTCGACATTTATGAAAGTTTACACGAATTTGCACCATATTGATATTTGTACAAGATCTTTTTCCAAAAGGATAACGTTCTCAAACTAAAAAAAAAGGACGACCACCACGCGCCTTGAGTGTTTTTATATTACCAACGGATTATGTACAACTTTCATTTCAACCTGGGCCCAGGCTAATGCATACCATAAATTGGCGGGCTTTACATAGGACATCTCAGATGTGCTCCGTAACTGTTAAGTATGCCGGACTTGGCTTGTTTAGAAAATAGCACTGCCCGGGTTGGAGTCCAGCCCAATTATATTTCTATTACAATGTTTTATACTCCCTTCCTTTCAAAATAGACGATCATTTAGAAAAAAATTTATTTTTTCACAATAGTTGATTATTTATAATTTTAATATATATTTTTATAATTTCAATATAGCTTTTTACATTTCCAATGTAATTTTTTACAATCAATGTAATTTTTCACAATCCCTTAATAAAGTACTTTTCATCTAAACAATAATTTATTTTGAAACGGATGGAGTATATATTACACAAAGTTTTAAGAAAAATTTGAATTCATCTTACAAACATAATTTTTCCTACAATTTTTCTTACCTAATTTTTTTAAATGGGACCCTAAAAAGTGATTTCTATTTTAGGAAAATGGTCCTTACATAAAGGGATGGAGGGAGTACAAATTAATTCAGGTATCGATTTTCGACATGATCTTGAGTCAAGTAAGAACTAGTTCACCCCTATTTCAAGTTCTGGTTCAATTTTTTACTAATATGAGTTTCGGGTATGTCGTTATTGAATAGAGACAATTAAGAGTACGTGGGGATCCACACTAAACCAATTAATTGTAGATGGATAAAGCTGATGAACATATAAACTACCTCGTATGTTTTGCCATTTTCAATGTGGGACATATACTCATTTAATACCTTAACCTAAACGGAATCTGAATTTTCAATGATCACGTGGAAAAAATCAAAGGGCTAGCTCATGACCATGATAGGATGATATAGTTTGAGTTTAATAACGAGTCTAGTACTTTATTTATAGATGTCTAAGAAAAATAAAAATTACAATTGAATCACAATCAAATCCCTAACAAATTCATATCAAACCAACAATAATTATGTTCCAAATATATGAAATAATAAATATTTATAGAAGTTTATAGATGCAATACCAAGGCCAGACGATCTGAGTATCGTGAAATATGGGTCGAACGACTTCAATAACAACTATACCATCAAAGCTGGAAATATGCCATTGTGTTAATTAGTATCATAGAATGAATATGATCAAATTCATTTATGAATTTATATTTCCATTGAATGCATTTATGTAATGTTTACTATGATTTAACTTCTAGAAATAAAACAAAATACAACTTTTATTTTAAAATAGATGACATGTACTAAGCACATAAAATGGATGCAATCATCATAGCTTGTTATATGTTGGGACATGTACTAAGAAGTAAGAACATTCACAGTTTCATAACTTGAGTGATTCTATTTAGCGAACAAACATTAAGAACAGGGCCAAAAAAACACCAGAAGAGAGCTTCACTCACAAAACTTTATAAAAAGTAGATATGGAAAGTTTATTTCAAATGTCATTTCAACATTTCTACATGATTGAGCATGCATTTACATTATCATCATTAAAAAGGTTGCTAACTTTGTCATCTCCTCTATAACTAACATGGATTGTTCCATACTTTTCTGCAGCATTATAACCATGCTTGTAATAATTGTAACTTTCCTTGAACTCTGTAGTTGTGTCCTTAAAATAATGATTTTGATTTGTAAAATAGAGTGGTGGATCCGGGTATGGCCAAAACTCGGCCCGTTTTCCGGCCCGCCTCACCGCCTTGAGCACCTTGTTCCGGTCAACATATCCAATGACTCTTACTCTCTCTAGCTCCAACTCCACCTCTACACAATCCACCCCTGCTTCAATTTTGTGTTAGGAAGTTAATGCTAGTATCAAGTATGACTTTGAAGTGGAATAATATTAATTTCAAAAATAGAACAAGTATTGAGAATAATTTAGAGTACTTTTAACCTTACTTGTTAAATTTTGAATAATAATTAATTTTTTGTTACTATATTGATCTTCTAAATCATATTATACATTTTGCATACTTTATAATCTACCGATGATAACCAAAATACATGGTAAGTTTGAAAAATAAATATTGTAATCAAGAAATGTCTAACAATCGTTCTTGAACATTCGGTTTAAGGACATAATTCAGTACCTAATGCTTGTTCTACATAACATATTTTTTTAAGGACAAACATTTGATCATATAGACGTGACATAATGTTTCCCAAGACATTATGGACAAACATTTGATCATATGGATATAGTGTCTTTGGTTTGACCATTTCTGTTTGGAGCATCGAAGTATTTCGAATATAAGATAATAAATACATAGTAGTAGCTTATTATGCTTATTTTGTTTTATGTTCCCTTACAAATCGAACTTAGGAATTTCATTCCGGAAGAAATGCCATAACACAAGTAGTCAAGTATTCCAACAATTATTTTAAATATCGAATTCCCTAAAATTCGAATCTTAATAATTTATATTTCTGTCCTAGTGTGTCGATTCTTACTTTCTTAGAATCCAATCTCACCATATTGAAGAGATGGAACAGAGTGGGTGATATTTTCAAATTATGAATAGTCGTTGTAACATTTTTAATCTTGAAGGACAACAAGCTTTTATTGTTATGGATGGGCACGTCAGATTTAGGAAAAGATTGCAGTATAGTAAAGTTACTAATTGATTAACTTAATAACTTTATATTGAGTTGAATATTTTAAAATATGTTCTTGAAAATTTATATACTAGCTACTCAGTATAATATTCTAAGACTTCAATAATTTTCAATATTATTTTAAATAAATATAATGTATACGCAGGTGGGGTTTGTCTATTAAGTTAAACTAAAATATTAAGGGTCATTAGTTGCTAAACATGAGAAATTAATAGTATAAGCTTACTTGACATATTTTTTAATAATCAAAATTAATAAAGTATATTGTATGTCTTTATTGATATTCACAATTTTTATTTGAACCATAATTATCATGTTAATTATTAAGTGACATGTTCAAAATATTTTGAGTTCAAAATTTACAAAAATTAAGTTATGTAAATTTAAAATTAGATAACATTTTTTAGGAAAGAAGGGAATAGTTTTCGAAATAGTTGGAGCTTGGTCCCAACAATGACCCCTCTTTAAGCCACATCAATGATGAAAGAGATGTGGATGGTAATTAATTACTAGACATTGAGCGTGAGCGCATGGTAATGAAAAAGGCTAACCTCTAAGCTTGTGGATTGCTTCTTTGACCACTCTCTCACATCCAGTGCAACACATTCTGACCTTAAGCTCCACGGTCTGTAAATAAAGTCACAATTCAGAACAGGAAAAGCTACTGTGAGTGTTTGTTAAAAGATTCATCAAAATATGCTGTTTCCTGAATACTCCGTAGTAAACATACTTCTTCTCTTTATTCTTATTCCTTCATTAATGTATTTGTCGATTTGATTTCAGATCACAAGATTAAATTACAGTTTAATTCCAAATAATTTTACTATTACAAATTAATCTACAAAAATAATTAATTATACATTCGTCTCTGATTTTAACAACCAAAATTATGATAAATGTATTACTTTTGTCACTTTGCAAGATCATAATGTGACATTTATACGATTTTCGGAGAATAATCTGAAATAATATAATTATATATGTAATAAACTGCAATTTAGTCCCAATGTTTAATATTCTAATTGGTCCAAATTTAGCTCTTCCTCCATTGTAATTTATCGTGACATAAGCTATTCCTCGAGTATATTACAACATATTCTTCCTAATACGAGTAAATTAACACTAATAGACATGCACTCTAACTAACATGCTTTGCCTAACTACAGGATTATCCCCATAAGTATAATAATCTCGAGGATCTCATTCCTTCAAACTTGCCCTAATATATATATATATATAAAGATAATTGATGGGTTGGTTTCTAGTAGCAAGGTGCGTGACAATTAAAAGGTAAGTGAGTAGTACAAATGATCTCTAAAAGTATCTGGATTTACAATTTGGTGCTTTATTTTAACATTTTTCGTTAACATTTAATATTTATTAAAGCTGGGTTTTGGGGTCAAAATACAATTTTTGAGATTTGGCCCCGTTAAGTTCTTAATGACTACACTAATTACATGTCGAAATATGCTCCGATAAAAATACGTTTTCAATAAAAAAAATACATTTCAAAAATTAGGAACTTAATGGGACCAAATCTCAAAAATTATATTTTAACCCCAAAACTAAGTTTTAATTCGTAAAATGTTAAATATTCCAGATGGATAATGTCAAACTAGGGACCAAATTATGGCGAGGTATGCAGTTTTAGAGCGTTGTCTTCATTATACGCTTCAGGAGTGATAATGCGATTTAAGCTGCAAACTTCTACTTTCAGACCCAAAACCACCAATTAAACTCTCTATATAAACATTAAAATAATATTCATTTAGAATAAACTGAGACTCTGAGGCTTTTTTTTACAGTTAAACCTTTATTTGATCTGAATGAAGTTGGTATTATACTATAGATGTTCAACAAAATAATAGAACTTACTCATCATAAACGGTCTAATTTATATACAGAGTAATAATTTTACCTCCATCTCAACTATCTAACTGATGTAATGTAGAGTGTACATCTTGAACATGAAATTAAGAAGGAACAAGCACACTTGGAAAGAACATGCAAAGCGACTATGAGATTTCAACAAATAATATTCAAATGAGAAATAAAAAATACATTTTTCAAACAAAACAAAAGTATAGTTATATGACCTAAATCTTCAAAAATATAATGATGAGAATGCAAAACCTGTAAAGAAAGTGGTCGTCCCTTCTTGAGCATCTTCTTCCTCCTGTGGTTGAGCTTGTTGTCTTGGCGATGATAATGATGATTATGATCTTGATAATAGAAACAATATGTAAGAACCGTAATGAAAGAGTCAAATAGTTTATGAATTGCTCTAACCATCTTTAACCCAATATATATAATTAGTTTTCTTAATGAAAAGGGATTGATTGGATAGTTTGTAGGCAAACACTACTTATTGTAGATGAAGAAGAACCTAAGTTGTATGTGTATAAATAGATACTAACAATATTCGGCTAAGGCATCTTAGTTCCATTTGGAAATCACCTGGGGGTTAAATAATATTCCAGCTGACACATAAGCTTGGATATCAAAATAGTGTTTCAAAATAAATGGTACTTGTCCTTTAAATTATTTACCTCGTGAGGGCCATGTGATAATTCCAGCTACCACTAAAATTGCTTTCCAATGTTTGGGTTTTTTTTGTTTCTTTTTTCTTTTCTTGATATATGGAAACAACCTTTGAAGGCGGGAATGGCATCTAAACCTCCTACATAGAGTATTTAATTCTTGACGAGTGGCCAACAAATCCCATGCAAAAAATAAGATAAGATTAATTAAATTAAATTCTTTACTTGCAAGATTTTTTATTTACATCTAATAATAAATAGTTTTGGTCATTTAAACTTTTATGTGTGTGAACGGGTAGAAATTTTTTATTATTTATAAGTATGCGAATTAATATAATAAATTTATTTTGGGAAAATCTTTCTTCTTAACAAAAGAAATAATTTATGGCTTGATTGAGGTCATTGTATCGATCATTACTTTCTAGCAGGTTGTGTGTGCTTGGATGCTTGATTTAGTATATAGTCTTGGAGGCGGAGCAGGGCAGGGGAGCAGGGAGCAGGACTTGGATTTGAGATTTGAGATTTGGATATGTAGTGCGGACTGTACCACGAAATTTGGTCGAGGCAGGGTGCCTTAAGCGGCTGATCCGTGTAGTTGTGTGGACTTGATGCTGATATTTTTGGAGGTGGTCGTGGGACTAAGACTTGGCTTGAGATATGTCGCTTGGGGCGCTTAGCGGTTTGATCCCGGCCAGTTGGGCCGATTTTAGGTGCTTATTGCTTGATTTCTTTCACGATCTTCGGTCTTATCTTTATTATTAGGCATCTTCTTCTTTCCGTTAGCGAATTAGCCCATGACTTACTTTAGTGTTTCACGTGAATACGGGGGCCAGCCATCTGCTTGAGTTCTCGGTGGCACTGTGGCTTAATCGTGTAGTGATTTGATATGAATGCGAGTTGATCGAGATTTATCGTCGATTTTGGATGTAAAACACGAAATTACTATGTTTGTCTGCGGTAATTCAACCCGGTGATTCTAATTTTAGGTGCCTATTTTTGGTGATGAAGTTGAAATTTTTGTGTTCTTTCCACTAAGTTCTTCAATTTAGGCGCTATTTTGGAGCTTTTTAGGTTGAAGATTTGAGTATTTTTGTGGTTACTGTGATAGTTTCACTGAAATATAGCAAACTTAAGAAGTTTTTAACGCGGAGAAATCACTCTGAGCTTTTTATATTAAATTTTCTCGAGATTTGTGTTGTATTTTTGGTTGTAGGGTTGTTATTTTCGAACATGGGGAGAGGAGTGCATATGGGCTTTCGGGCATCTTACGATTGGTTGATTTCTTTCGGATGAGCATGATTTTAAGCGTTGATTTTGAGAGAGCGAAGATGCGAATGATCGAGATTTTTTGAACATTTCCTCTTCTCCAAGTAATAGAGTGAGTTATATTTCATGAATTAAAGTGGGTTTTCTAAGGTCAAAACTTTTACATATACTGGCCCGATAGTCCTTGATATATTAATTTCGGCCGTAACTTTTGAAACCACATTTCGAGTAAGTGGGAGGTTAATTAATATAAGTATTGCCTTTAACTTTAGGTAATTTTTAGGGAGGCTTCATTACCTTTATTATTTACATGTGTTTGATTTTCATTGGGATTTGCATCGAAGCCCTATTGTGCGATGGTAATTCGTAATCTTTAATTAATTAATTTAACTAATTCAAAATGAATTTAATTTAATTAAAAATAATTATTAAATTTCGACGGTCAAATATTTGAGCATGAGCTATGAATTGTTAACATAATATCGATAAGGTATGTAAGTATGTAACCCAAGTTAAGATCGTGTGTAAATTAGTTTTATAATGTTTTACTATTAGTTTGGAAATGAAAATTTCATTTTATTTTATTTTTTGCTTTGTTTATACTGTATTTTGTGGTAAAAATATTGATTCATCGATTAATAAGGTCTAAAACATAGATATTAATAGGGCCAAGTGTCGTGACCTATATGGATTAAGCCATGAAAAGAGAATATTATGAATGTAGTTAATGAAGAAAATACGGGTTGATGCAATCGAACCAAAATATTCCAAAAATCTCACCTTTTCCAACCATTTACGTACAACTATACGAAGAAATATTCGAATCCCTTGATAAGTTGAGACTTGCTCTTTTTCCCCATATATATACAATATTAGAACACAATTAAATATACAAAATCTATTGTATTCTTGACAATTAATAAAATGAAATCTTTAAATTGTATGGTTATCAATTATTTATTTAGGTGATTTGAATCATCACATCTAGTACGTTTCCTTCCATTTAGCATGCGTTATGAAAGTTTTACTTGATTATACATCATACTTTATGAAGATCATGATAATAATTTTGGTGCAATCATATATGAAATGATAATGGTTACAAATCATCTATCCCATTAATCATTATTGTGCCTCATTCTAAACCCTGCTATAATAAATTGTGCATCATATTTGATGGACATCATAAGTAATAGATGTGATAATAAATCATGCACAAAACAAATATTCAACGGTATAATAAGAGGACCCCGACCTGAAATTATGTACTTATAATAATTATTTATAGCATGAGCATGAGCATGAGCATGAAGAGGAACAAATAGTAGAAACTTCTAACCATTCTTATCAATCTAATAAAGAACTCCGCGGAAAAGATGGATAGATGCCATCATTACAAAATCAACAAGTAAGATATTTTTAATACGACCGTGACAATTGCACTATCAATAAAAATAAAAATAATTACTAAAGTATTTATATTATTACTTTAATTGTGATAGTGGAAATTAGTTTAGAAATGTCATTGATGCTTTTATTTTGGTGGATGAATTGATGGTAGAAAGTATTTTAAGCAGAAAGAAGTAGGTCCTATTAGTCTTCCGCGCCACACGGAGCAGCAATTTATGTCGCGCTATAACAAGATAAAGAAGAATTTGAAAGCAATAAAAGGTGGAACAAGTGTTAATTATGCAAATAAAAAATTTAAGGTGACTTGACTTATGAGCACAAAATTAGTTTTGAAATTATTTTATGATCCCGATATCATAGAATACCATCTGGGTAATCTGGGAATGACAAGGTTATTATTAGAAGGGAATTTTGTGCAAATCAATCGTACTATTTTATTACATCACCTTTGGCTAAATCTTTTTATTAGCAAACCACAAATTATTTATGGAAATGACCAATTTACAACTTCCATACTTTCCCCACAACTTAATAACTAAACTCTTTCGCTCTGCATGCAGATTTAAAAGCGTGTCTACGTTCACGGGCCGGAGGCCCAATTGCACTTACACTTTTTACTATACGTTTTAAAATTTTTAAAATTCTTTCAAAAGCGCAGGAAACTGAATAGCAAGTTATTATAAAATCTCTCTGGCTAATTTAGGATATTATTTAGTTATTGCGGTATTATTTCGTTAATTACTTCAAATAATTTCGGTATTATTTCGGTATTGTTGCATGTGTGTTATTTCGGGTTTTGATGTTATGTGTGTTTTATTTCACAAAAGTTTGAATCTTTATAGTTTTTCGTGGTTTTGATGTTGTTATTTGTGATATTTATATGTTTATTTGATAAGTTTCAGATCTTTAGTTTTCGATGCGGTTTGATGATGTATAATCTGTTGTAGCTTAGTATAACACATTATAATATGTTATAACTTCGGTATAACACATTATCATATATTACCAACACGATGTCTGTTTAGCAACTTAGTAACACATTATAATATGTTGTTATAACTTCGGTATATAGCGTTATGTATATTATAGCATTATAATATGTTATAGTAGTATAACGTTATAATATGTTATTACTTAGTATAACACGTTATCATATGTTATAACAAAATATAACTTAATATAATTAGGTATCACTAATTTCATAATGTCATTTTTATAATTTTAAAAATATTACTAGAATAGTTGGAAATGGCCCCAGAGTTCTGATTCGATTTGTAAAAATGTTAATAATTGTTTATTGGAGAGGGGTATGTACTATAGTAAAGTATTATTATGCAGTGTGTTTATTGAATAATTGGTGAGTACATTTTTTTTTGTTTTGATTTTTAAATGTTCATTTTTGAAATTGCATTATATAGTACGTTACTTTATTTTTGTTGTTTTGATTTTTGGACTAAGCTACTTTGTTGTTGTATTAACTTTTATATTTATTGTCAACGAAAATATGGCGGAGTGGCGAAGACTTACTGGTTATGACAGGCATTTTTGGAGTGGTTTAGAAGCATCCGATTCTATTGTCGGATGAAAATTTGATCTTGATCTTGAGAATATAAGCTCATCGACCTACTCTTCAAAATTGAAGATTTACCAAGTACAAAGTCGACTTTTCTTGTGGTTGGCTAAAAGGGGTGAATTGTTGGTTGTGATGGTCATCTAAACTGAGAGAACACGTCCGATTCCCGAAATGGGGAACGGATGTTTGAATTTGGCCGGTCGAGCCTCTTTTGGGACTATGCAGGCTATAGGCGATGATCGAAGCCCATTCCAATACTATTTTCTAGTAGGGGTTATTTAACCTTTGGTCGATTATCCATCTTAAACTTGATGATATGCATTATGGACCAGATATAGGCGCATTCGCCGCATAAACTAGTTGTCTATATCTTATGCAGTTTGGTGTTTGTGAAGGATATGAACAATATTATCTTCTGCTTTAAGTAATAATGCGATTGAGCGATGACTGACCATGTTTAATGCATTTCCATGGGGAGGAAGAGCCGATATGAAGACTTTAGTGAAGGAGTGGGCGCGTGCTTTCGCAAATTCTTCGCGTCTTGTTGGTATCGTCTACCGATTGAAGTTTGCGAAACTATGTCGATTGTTGTTCAAGCGTGGGCCACTTGAATCCTGGTCTTTGGGAGTACTCTTCCATGCTTGCTGAGAGCCTAATGGTGTTCCCTGCTCTCCCGAATTCTTGGTTGAACATTTGGTTGACTCATTTATCTTTGGCGGTAGACATCATAATCCGAGGAATATGTAGAAGTGTTCTAGTTATATATAAGTTACATCGTGAGTATAAGGACATTTTAAATCACGTATTGCAATATTATTTATTTTAAGAAAAAGTTAATGTGTTATATTATTGTTATATTGTATTCTGATGTGTTATATTAGTATAATGTGTTATTTTTAAGTTAAATTTAATAATGTAGTATAGTACATTTCTAAGATGTTACGATCATTAACTAATTTTCATTGTTTGTTTTGTAGATACCATTAATTAGGATGCGGCTTTGAGCACTTACGAGTTGGGCTTGGCCAGTATTACCAGAGTGCTGTATCTTGGATAGGAGTTCGTGAAGGTGTGGGCAACATTCGTGCACCACATGTTGATGATAATCCCCCTGCCCCGGCCCCTGGATTGTTGGTTATACCATTATTGAGGAGTATGGATAAAAAGATTGAGAAGGGAATGACTTCCATTCAGCCTTGGTATCGAGCTTGAAAAGAGGGTTAAAGTGCTTGAAGAGTTCATGATCCCAGGCAGATTGAGGGTCGGGTTGTGGAGAGTTACGATTTGGCTGGTGTAATTTGAGTAGCAGAGGCATGGTGAAAAAGCAGATAAGAGGCGATATGGGCTTGCCGCGCCCAGGAGCCAATCGCCGGATCATGTGTAGATTTGCTGATGAAAGAGTTCGATACAACAATGAAGTTGTTTCTCTTCGTATGCGCATCTTAGTCGATGAGTCACCAGCATGTAGTCCACATGATGTCGCACTTGATGAGTATTAGCGAGGGGTGAACTTTCAATTTTTCAAGATCTTAGTTTATGAATCAGGTATGACATATTTGAGCCAAGGCAAGGCAAATCGAGGGGATAGGTTGATCATCTATAGCGAAAAAACATTGTATTAGAATATCTCTTATTCTTAAGAGGCCGGGCACATTTGCCCAGGACTCCATTCTGCCCAACCGGTGAAGAAGACAAGAAAAAATGTTGAAATTAAACATTGGTGTTGAAATTCCTTGCAAAATCTATACACGCCATCTCTTGATTATGCGCCTCTTATGGCTTAAAAATGGTTTTGTCCTACTTGGTTGGAGAAGAAGAAGAAAAAGGAGTGGTAAAAATTAGAATTGTACACCCACGTCATTAAGCAAATGAAAGTATTTTGTTTCAAATCTTATTAACTTGAGGACTTAGGATGGCTTTAATGAAGAATTATTTAGTGACTTCTATTATAGTGTGAAGTGTATTTGACTTTGGCAGTGATACTAGAATTATAATGTTATACTAGAATTATAATGTGTTATACTCAATTATAATGTATTATACTCGGTTATATGGTGTTATATAGGTGCCCATATGTTGCTTTTTCGGGACATCGATGTTATACTCTGATTGTTCAACATGCAAAGTGAGGAATATCACCGCCATGTATCCACCAATGAGGGGTGGACTGTTTGGGATCCTTGTATATGAGTTGAAAGTTGTGCGGAAAGTATGTTTGTCAGTGTCGCAATTGGGAAACTAGCTTCTTGGACTTCAAATTCCATGGGAGCATATGGATGTTTCTTTCTGTCTGATGTTAGGAATCGACAACAATTGGGCTAAGCAAAGGCTTAAGAAGCTTGTGATTATGTGTTTGGGATTGAAAATGTTGCGGAGAATTACTCTTGGTACGCCTATTCTTATATGATCGAAGAATAAAGGTTGTCAATGTCAACGACTCCATGAAGGATTTTTCATGGAGGGCCAATTAAAAATTTTCCAGTATGCCTTGATTGCCCAGTTTGTATAATGTCAGCTTTGCGATCCCAGAACTTGATCCAGATCAGCCCTTTCAAGTTAAGATGGTCGATGTCCCACAACAAACCAATGGATTCGATTGTGGAGTATGCTTGTAAGTTCATTGATGTTTAGCAAATGCAAGAGGATGTCGCATGAGAAAGCCGTGGCGAGAGGTTTGGGGGATTATAGAGGAAGCTTGTTGTGGACCTCATCAAGTGTGAGGAACTCCGACTGACAACTATGTCTTTCAAAACGTTTCTTGCCGATCTCGACAAAGAGTTGAAGACTATCTCCGGTATAGATTTCTTGAACTATGTTCGTTAAAGTTATTTTTTGAACTATTTACATTACGGTGGTTATTTTTGAACTATATGACATTACGGAGTTCTCTTTTTGAACTATATACTCTCTTTTGAACTATGTGAATGAATGTCTTTTCTTGTTAAGTAAATTTGTGACATTAATTGGTTATAATGTAAGCAACAAATCATTATTCGAAATAATTGTTGGTCGGGGCAGAAAATTGTCGAAATAGACGATGACTTATTATTCTTGGGCAAGCACTTATAAAGCGGAAAATTATTGTCAATTAATTATATTCTGATAACTTATTATTCTACAGGCGAGCACGTACTCAGTTCCCGTACATGATTTTTTATTATGACCAAATTGCTTGCATCTACCACATTTTAGCGTCGGGTTCTACTCTCACTGTGACATCATCGTTTATTCCTTCCCCCACTTTGTTGCACGACCACAGGTGGCTTAATAATCCAGAGCATCGGGCAATGTTGTTTGCAGACGAAGATCGGGACTTGTTCGGGTGATGACAAGTCCCGACCAAGTCCCAATACAGGTGATTTTATGGCTGTTATGAAGTATCTTTTAGGCGGTTTTGGGCCTATAAATACCCCTTCACTTGGTTTTGAGTCCTTAATCCTAAAATCTGAGTGTATTAGCAATAGAATAGAGGGTAAGTTCTTGAATAGTTTAGATCTTTGTTATTACATTCTTGAATGAGTGTGAAATTTGAGTTGTCTTACGTTTCTCTACATTCATCACGAGTGTTACGATATACACAAGTCTGTTAGTATAGACTAGGTTATTCTATACATCTGAGAGCATAATTTGCTCATTGTTAGGGTCACATTAAATCTACTGTCTCTTTATTTTCTGTCTTCCACATTCTTATCTTGGGTCGCATATATTTGTATAAATTTGCTTCCATTATAACAAATTCAAACAATAGCATACAGACTTATGCATATTCTACAGCAGCTAAGGGCTTACATGGTTATACGGTATAATAAACATACACATTTCGATCATGAAAATACAACACCTAAAGCCCTAACCTATACTAATTAATTTATATCATCGTCTATGGACTATGGTTCTCTAGGTTTTATGTGAAGACTCGAGAGTATAAGTGTAACATCCGAACGTGTTGGAAATACTTATAGTGGTTTGTGATAAGGTCAGTCTAACAAATTTAATAACGTATCAATTCGGAGTTTTGGGACGGGCCCTTATAATATGCATTATTATTTCTATTTCTATTGGTAATGTTATGCCTAGCCTTTACATGCAGGATACTAACAAGTTCATGCATAAAATAAATAAACTAGCCATGATGAATGCCTCATATATCGTTCGTCAATGAGTTGGACTCCATAAGAAATTAGAATATATCTTATGTGATTATCACACATTAAAAGTAATTCTGCAAGTATAAAACTACACTAAAGACAGTTCCCTGATGACTGAAGTGTACCAGTCGATTATGCTGTTATTCGCACATGCATATTGATGAAAGTCATAATTATTCCAGCATCTCGATCTTCAAGTCTGTATCATTCTAGTGACAAATCAATTCTCGTTTTGGCATCTCTCCATATTCTTTGAATTACATGTCTACAAGATAAATATCTCATATTTTTTAAATCATTTATCATTCAATTGGAATAACGACTACTCCACTCAACTGCACAAGAATATGGAATTTAAAGATTTATGACTTGTGCATTATTCAATTCCCCTTTAATTTTGTTGTCTATGATAATTTTTTTTCATTAACGATAGGAATATGTCTATGAAAATTGGGGATATTACATAATCATTTGGGCCGGAGACGAACTAAGAAGACAATATCGCTAATATAATTTGATATGTCTAGCTAATCGAATACTAGTGCACGACTAGTAATTTGGCCTCGTTTCATGTATGGTCCTTCCGTTAGACCCTCCTTAGTACTTCTGTGCTAATTGCTTAGTACTTCTGTGTTAATTGCTTGCTAGCAAGTAGCAATTGCGAGAAAATTGGGAAAATAGCAGCCAATTTCTTTTAATTCAGCATTTAGTTTAAAAATTATTGCGCTTAATGCTGTTACCACGTAGCTACCGCCCCGATGCCCTTGCCTCCACTTTGTCCCACCACCCAAACTGCCCCCTCCCCACAGCCCAGCGTACCTCCTCCCCAGCTTGACTCAAACCCGCGCCCACTCCCACTGTCCAAATCGCGGCCCGCCCACTTTCCTTTTTCCTCCTCACTCGCCATAAAACTACTCAGGATTCCTTTTTCTCCGCTTCTCCACATGACCCACGCCCTCCTCCTTCCCAATCTCGCCCCCGCCCCTCTCCCCTAAAATAGAAATTTTATGACCCTTCCCCACTTGAAATTTCACAAACGACCTCCTCCCTCTCTTGAATTTTTGCGACCCCATACTCCCCCAAATATGGAGGCCTCCCGTCCCACTGCAAAACCCATCAGGCCCTCCCTTCTACATTTTTATTTTAGTTGGGGGTTAGGGTTCTGATTTCAATTTGGGGGTGGGGGTAGAGGAACTTCAGCTATTTTGGGAATTGAGTGGGGCTATTTAGGGAGGCGGGGTGGTGGTGGTGGTTTAGGGTGAAGGGAGGTGGTAGTGGGGATGGGGGAGGCAGTGGGGTGGGGTGAGCCGAGGCTGGGAGGCTGGAAGAATAAGTGCTAGATTTTAATCGGGGGGTATTTTTGGGCAACTTTCTCGAGGGGAGGCTGCTGTTAGGCAAAATTATTAATTGGGTGCTAGAAATTAAATAGAGGTCAAACTGCGTACTCTTTCAGATTCGCTTTTAGTTATTTTTCTAGTAATTTACACATAGATTAAGAAAAATAAAAAATTAGTCAAAAGTACATTGAAATGTAAATGTGATTAATTAAAAACTATATAATTAATTGGTTGATAATTTAATAACAAAAGGTACGTTGGTATAAAAATATAAATTTTAATGTTAGAAAACCAGTATTTTGAAGCAAAAAATTAAAATTTAAAGGCGAAATAATGAGGAACGGAGAGAGAATACATTATTTTGCCAATTTTCTAAAGATCAATATTCCCTTATTGAATAGGGTCTTATTAAGATAGATGGGCCTATTAATGGATTATAGAGCCTTCATGGGCTTATGTATCCTGATCATTGATCAAGGCCTGCATTTAGAATAAAGCCTTAGGTCCAACTTTGTAAATTTCAACATTGAAGACTTGATCACTTGAAGTAGACGTGAGAAACAGACTAAACCATATGTCGGATAATCGGATAACCTGATCTAATAGTACTGTTATAATCCAAATCTAATATGTGCAACATTTGCACTGGATTGAATTCCAAAAAATTCAGGTTCGGATCACGACGGTAGTCACGATTTGAAAATTTTATTTTAATTGTTTCCTTGCAGGTGGGGCAGTGACCTCCACGATGTTTAGGTCACCGTGATTTAAACATATGTAGGCAGGTGAAAATTTATTAGAATTTTAATTAAAAATGATTAAGATGACTTGATCAAATTAATTAAAATCGAGTCACTAAAAAATTACTGCGATGGTTAGGTTACCCGATCGAATCCGAAAATTTAATGTGAAACAAATCGTCTGACAAGGGTTTCGAGAAAATAGCCCAATTAAAAAGTTCATTAAATTTAGGGTTCGAAATTTAAAATCCCTAATTTTATTGGGATAAAAAATCGACCCTACTTCTAAAATTGAAGTTACAAAAGTTTGAGAGATTGAAATGGAAGCTACGGAAGTTATGTGGTTCAAATCAAGACTCAAAATGTAAAGTCCGATATAAAAATATATTTATTGTAGAAAGATCACGGAACCTTCTTTCGTGAAGATTGGTGCCTACGTATTGATTTCTTGAAGGAAATTAATCTTTTCTACCAAATATCCAGATGGTTGAGATCTTGCTTAAAAATTGATGGTTAAGATAAATCGCTATAAAAATTAAATCAATAAATCGGAAAGCAGTAATTCAAGCCGAGGCTTGTCATAGCCCCCCCTTAATTTGAAATTGGTCGTACCATTAGTCAAAAACACGAGAAATACAGGAGAAAAGCATGAGATTTATGTAAGAAGTTAAATGCTTTTTAAAAGCTAGCAAAGCCAGAAACACCATAGGTGGCTGAAAACACTTCCAGTGTCTAAATAGAGAGCGCTAAATAGAGGATACTTTATGGCTTAGCGATGAGTGCTTAAAGTTCAAAAGTCTAATGAGAATTTGATCACAATCTCTTAAACGGCTTGAATATTCGGGGAATAAGGCATAAGCACGATTATTCATAAATCTTACATAACGCTGTACTCGAGGTTTAATTCATCAAGTTCAGTTATAGGAAATACAGATATTCGATCGATATAGTTGGAGTTCGGGCGGGGAAACAGCTGTACAAAGCCTTGTTTGAGTGATCATGGAAGTAAGTGACAAGATTAAGGATGCCTCAAACTTTTTATCTTGATGCATTATTCTTAAACAATTTCTTTAAAATATTTATAGTATAAGCTATAAGGCAGTGAGAACTAAATCTCGATAAGTCCCTTCTACATGCTTGATAAGTTGCTTTCAGGCAAAATGTAATTCTAGGCCAGCTAGATGCATCTGATTGCTTCAAAACTTAAATCAAATCCAGTGGTGAGGAATTCCTTTAAGTCATAACCCCAAAATTATGACAATTTGCTAAAATTTCTTGTAATCTGTGGCGTCACATTCTTTGATAACTTGCTTCTTATCCTCCACTCAAATACAGCGTCTTTGGAGTTACATCACGAATCGAATCTGCATGTAAGCAAGCTGAAAACCAGTGGCAGCGTCTGCTGAAATCCTGAGGAGCGATGCTTGCCCAACTATAAATCCGCGAAATCGCCCAAAAGCGCGCCTTGAAAGGTGAAATCATACGGGTAATAAATCTACGTGTCACATTACAAAGGTAAAGACTACTGTTGCGAGGCAACTGCGATAAGTCAATCAATCCCAATATGGCAGAGATGAAATTAATACCGGTAAATAGCGAGAATATCTTTGCTAAAAGCTCGACTGTTGAGGGCCCAGTATCAGTTGAACCGGTCTCGATTCCGTGAGACTTAAACACGTATGATACCGTAGAGCCGTATATATCAAGTCCCATTCATGGAGACTCTTATCACGAGAATCAAATCGAGTCAATTTCAGCTTCAGCTGAGTACATTTAGAAATTTCGAGTTGAAGTTAGTCAATAGAGGCTTTCATCTAGAAACTCTTCTCCAGATCCAAATCAGTCGAAGTCAGTAATAGCCCAGGGAGCAGCTCCAACAAATCGTAATCTTAGAGATTACATAATTTAGACTGATAAATAATAATGCCGATTTGAAAGCACGTATCTTGAGGAATTTTCACTCTGATAGGTTTTATTTATACCCCTTTAAATAAATAATAAAAATTCTTCTTTGCATTACAACCCCTCACAAACTGGTAACATTACACTAGAATAGCATTGAATCCTTATCGGGTGTAGTCACTCGAAAACTGGTAAACTCGATCTAAGAAATTGTTCGAAAAATAAAATAATGTCAATTGAATCTGGTGGTTAACTTCAAGCTCATGTTATATAGCTTGGTTATTTTTTCACTGTTATTTGGGTTATCTTCCGATTCAGCACTGTAGCGAAATATTTTTCGGGTGTACTATGTTTCATTTCCAAGATGATTCGGTATGCCGACACCTAATTCAAATCGGCTCAACAACATCCCTATATATCAAGTCCATGCAATGAGAAACCATCAAAACCTTTGTAGATGACTCGAATGTGATCTCTCTTCTATTTAATTGATGCTTTCGTTTTTCAAATTGAGACTTCAACTATCAATAATCCTTAACTAAAACTTAGAAGAAAATATACTACTTAAGTACGTAAACTAATCAAATGAAATAATCTTACCATCCTTAGTGCTCAGCTTTTTTGGCTTTTTGTTATAATTTTTGAATTTTGACACGTGCTATATTTTGTTTGTATTGTATAATTGATGAAAATTATATCGATGAAAATGCGATTTTATTCTTTTAAGATGATATATTTTTAATAAAATATACAATACAAACAAATATATTTAATATCAAAATTTGAAAGTTATAATTATAAAACAATATAGATAATGTTTGTAGAATTGAGAGAATAGTATATTACTCAATATCTATCAAAATAATGAATAATAGATAATCAATGAATGCAAAATATAAGACTTTTGAAAAATTACCCAGTCGTAACATGATAAATAACATATGGAAAAGAAAGTTTATACTTTGAAATCATTGAATAATCAATTTAATTATCCACAAAACTTACATGGCTCCTCAACAAGTGTGACAATGAACTCGTAGTCAGTCACTTCAATAGAACATGGTGTTGGAATATATTTATAATATACTCGTTTTATATTATGGTACATAAATGTAATTCGATGTGTTGCATTATTATAAAATATATATATTAAAGTGTCGTGGAAATGAGCATTATGCAAAATCACAACGATTAATATTCTTATTGATGATGGAAGATTTGAAATAGTAGTAACCGTTAAAAAGTTACTTAATAAATATATTGGTGGGTTCCATTTAGAACATATCTTTTACAATATTTCGCTTAAAGTTTTATTATACATAAATTAACTTTTTGAATCTGATTCCGCATCCTAATTTATTGTTATTTTTAGAAGATTCACATAATTATAATTAAAGAATACTAAGACATGATACTATTAGTACGTGTCACAATGATTTAACGATCCTTCATTTGTGTGAGAAAATAATTGATGATAATCTTCAATGAGAATAAGTGAGCTTCCCAATATTTCCACCTCAACCTCCTCCTGCTACCCCCACCTCATTCCTATCCATATCCTAATCCCAATTCCTACAACCCCTACCACGCGTCACCATTCCAATACATTACATTTAAAATCTGCATATTCGAGTCTAAATCTTATATTATATTTTATATAATAATAATTATCAAGTCATGTAATATTTTATTTGTAATTTTCATACAAAATAATATACATATCACATCCTATATATATACATGTGTCACGTACACTGTTACATATGGAATGTATAATAATAAGTGTTACATAAAACATTTCATATGCAGAACTCCAAAACCAAATCGAACACAATTAGAGGGAGATCCCATTATTAGCCAACTTTTTCATTTTTTCCCAATGTTGGTAGTCTCGAGACAGCCCGGATCCTCAGCCCGAATCCTCGGATCCTCTCTTTTCAATGAAGTGTGTAGTGGTGGGAAACTAATAGAAATAAAACCCATATATAATTTTTAAAAATATAACTAATGTTAAATAACCAATTATATGTCTAGAAACCGGAAATGTATCGGGTGATCCGTCTCAAGAAATCACAAATTACATTGGACTACGTTTATTTTATGACAATTAGTTTGCCATGAAGTAAAAATATGAACAATAGCGAGAAGAAGCACTTGTCTTATGGTTTAATTAATACCTTTGTCTGCTTTTTGTCTTATTTTAGTGTGCAGGCGTAGCATGACTTTCGAGGCGAGGCACTTGTCTTATTTTTAGTGTCTATCTGTTTCATCTTTCCAATTTTCCGTTAGTAAAATAGCTATATTACCACTTAAAATACACATTGAGTCACAGTAAATGATATTTTGTCCCCTAACACTAAAGTATAGGGTGTGTAAGTGACTATTTTGCCCTACCCTATTTTTCAAGTTAGGCAGTTTCATTAATAGCAAAATTGTCATTTCACTAATAAAAATACTCTTTTCTTCCTTAACACACCTACCCCCACCCCTACATTCCCCCTGTGAACTCGAAGTCCCCGGCTTGGATGAATTATTACGCACTCAGCAAACAAAAACACCAAAAAGCTGGCTGCTATCAGAATTGTCTGCCAGTTCCACTGCAATTAAAGAAACAATTTAGTTACTTGAACTTCACATGTGACTTTGTTCTTAAATGAAAGATATATGACACATGGCATTGTAAAAAAGAAAGGTTCATACTCCATGGTGAGCTGAGCTCCATACTGACTTCATTACAGAGACTATATCACTGTTCTTTGTGAATTTCTTGATCCCCAAAAAGCCTTTGAGTTGTTGGAGGGAAATGGTAATGGCAGCACCACCCATAAAACCAACACGGCAGCATGAGACAGGAAGTCAATTAAAAATCAATCTGGAGAAGATGATATTTAATCGCTTTAGCCACATGAAACACACTGTCATATCAGCTAGAAGCTCATACTGGAAACATTGAAATCTAGAAGCTCCTTGAAAACATTGAGATTAAGTACCTCAATATTCCAAAAAGGGTAGCCTGAGTGACACCAGCAAAGAAAGTAGCTGTAAAAGCCAATTTCCTGTACTCTATCGGATTTTCTACAGGGTCGATTTCACTTTGAAGTAGAGTCCCAAGCAAGAGAGATACAACAGCAACTGGACCAATGGCTATATCTCTAGAGCTGCCCATTAAAGCATATACTAATGGTGGAACAAAACTTGAATCTGAAATAGGGAGGAAAGCAAATACTATATATTGTTTTCAACTTTCAGTATAAGTCAACAAGTGTTATTGACAACAATTTGAATACTTACACAATCCATATTGAGGATCTGGTTGCGAGCTTTGCGTAACCAATGTCTGTTAGACAGGTTATTAAGGGTAAAGCTTAAAACTTCCAAAAAAATTAACAATATTTTCTATTACCTGAGGAATGCAAAGACTTGCAATGGTGAGTCCAGCTATTAGATCTCCCCTGAATTTAGTTAAATTATACTTCCTTCCTCATTCCAAAATGGGAATACAATACCTTTTAAGAACAATCTTTCTAGAACTTGAAGGTGCGTAAATTCATCAAGTCAGACTTCGAGTTCACAGGGGAATGGGGGTAGGGGTAGGGAGTAGGGTGTGTTAAGGAAGAAAGGAGTATTTTTATTAGTGAAATGACAATTTTGCCCATCAATGACACCTAGCGAAATGGGGAGTGAGCAAAATAATCATTTCACCTAGTGTTAAGGGACACAAAATAATTCGACTGCTGGCTAAGGGTAATCGTTTAATGGTAGGTATGTGAAAATAGAGACTCTTAAAAATAGTACGAAACTTCTTGTATATAACAGGCAATAAAAATATTTTTTGACTACAATAAACAGTAACTCCATCAGGCTCTGAACTGCTTTGTAGGTAAACTAAAAATATTGAGAATAAATTATGGATGAAGTTGGTAATAAGTCTACACAAACACAACCATATATACAAATTTATCAAAGATGAAATACACTTTGAATTCCAGAATTTGATCAGTCTGCAATTACATTACAATTCAAGAACCCAAACTAGCTCAAAACAAAACAACTACATAATCCTTATCCTTACATAATAATATCAAAAGATGTCTAATGGTTGAACTAGCAACCAGTTACGCTTCAGGTATTGAGTTCGATTATAATAATACCATAAGTTAACAACATATTTACATGAATGTAACAAACCTACAAATACAATGATGTGAGTACTCATCATAAGTCATCAGATGAAATTAATCCGCTGTTTGGTATAAAGGGTTGATGTGATTAGATCACTGCAGCTGCTTGGCCTCTGATGATGGGAGGGGGAGGAGGAAGAGGAGGTGAAGCAAACGGAAGATTACGAAGGATGAGGAAACGAACCCTCCTAGGAAATGGAAGAGGGGCATCATGGAACATATGTTGTAACACTCTTGTCAACATTACAGTGTACCCCTCTAGCATCTCTGCTACTATTGCAACCAATATCATCTTTCTAACTTCCTTCTCTTGATTCTTGATAAATAATTTTAGTTTGTTTTTCAAATGGGATAAATGATTGATAAAGATTGGGTTTTTTGACAAGAGAATTTATAGTGACTGGAGTTTAGTTTAGTCTTACAGGAATGGACCACAACTACTTCAATAAATGGGGGGAGGGTTTATCCGGAGAAGGATTTTATAGAACTTTATCTTCTTTTTTATGCCTAGATGTTTTAAAATATTATATGTATTGTTAGAGGATTTTAATATTACTTCCGTTTTAAAATACATGATCATTTATAAAAAAATATTTTTATAATAGTTGATTATTTATAATTTTAATATCTTTTTGATTTGAATGTGAAACTGCTTATAATTTGATGTAGATTTTTCTGATCAGTTAATAAAGCAATTTTTATCCCCAAGCAAATTATACATTTTTAAAATGTAGGGAGTAAATAACAAAATATAACTGGTTTAATATATGTATATAAGTAGATAACAATATAATGATTTATAAATTTTTATAATAAAAATTTATAAAATAAAGGGTAATAGAAAAGGTAGATGATTTTTTTGGTCATTTGTTGGATTGTTTCGTATTTTGGAATGGTAGTTAAGGGGAAACTAATCCAACGGTGGGAAGGTAGACAATTGTTTTGAGAACCCAGTGGGTGAAAACGTTGTGCTGGTTTTGCACCTACACATAAGCAATTGCAAGTTTGAGACAGGGCAGATGCACTTGCTAATAATTTACTCACTTTTGTCTTTTCTTAATACAGATGGAACGTTCGAGCTAATGTTCCAGGTCAAAAGTGTTGCACACAGTTGGACACCTTGATATCCCCATATATTTCGATCCGATCGTTCAATGTCTTTTGTATCTACGTAGGCTACGTTTAAAGAAAGGCTGCAAAAATGCATTAGTTGTCGAGATGTCGAATTAAGATAAATTTAATTGTTACTTTATGCTGCAACAGATTATATCTAATTCGAAGCATTAAGATTGTAAGTTATAACAACCTAGTCGAGCCGAGGGCAAATCCAACTTATAGAAATTTTGGCATTCGGCTCGGTCATCGTCAAGCTAGACTCGGATATAGTTCGTTGTTGTTTAGTTGAGATGAGCTAACTCGAGCTGAGCTCTATGCTACTCCCTTCATTTCAATTTCTAAGTTTCATTTGATTTTGTAGAAACTTTAATAAAATTTTAAATTTGTTTCTCATACTTAAATTTCCCTCCATTCCTTCCACAGATATTTAGTCAAAATAGGAATGTGTTTTGAAATTTTCTAAAATAGCAAAATGTCATTTACATTAAGGTATGGAGGGAATAGTTTTCTTGTACAAGTTTTCGATCGAACTTCTAACTCAATGTGCATGAGTACAATAAAATTCATTATTACTTGAAAAAAGGAACATCAAAATAATACTACTCCAATAATTAATAAAACTTTATAATTTTATCATCTAGCTCTTAACTCCCTATCTTAATTTTCAACTAAATGATTAAATATTTTAAGATGGAGGATCAATTATCATTCATAAGTTGTCCAACCTTCGGAAACATAGGCCGACCGCTGAGCCCACTCCGGCTCAGCTGCACCGCCCAGGGTGCGAGCCACCCGAGAAGCAAGCTATTACAGCGAGCGGCTGGAGCAGTATGGAGCCGAGGAGCAAGGCAGTACGTCACCTCATCCACCCTACATAAATGAAGCTGTGGCGTTTGCCATTTAATATTTTTATTTCTGTTGCTGGATATATGTATGACAAGAATCACAGAAAAAATCCACACCTAACACAAATCATCCAGATATGTTATCTCTAGCATGAAAAAAATCGAAAAACTTTAATATTCAATAAGCCACATTCCAGTAGTGGTATATCTAACATGACAAATATTAGTATTGCAAAATTCATTAGAAAAGAACAACATTTCAAGTTATCTATTCACTTTTCATCTCTATTCTCTAGGGGACAACAATTGCTACCAGGAATGCAAGAATCATGAAGTTTTTCGCCTTCGATTTAAGGAATCTTGATTGTCTTCTTATTTAAGAGAGTTTGCGACATCAATCACAAAACGATACTTGATATCCTTCTTGATAAGCCGTTCCAACGCCTCATTTGCATATTGGATTGGAATCTTTTCTATCTCTGGGTATATTTTGTGAGAGGCACAGAAGTCCAACATCTCCTGAGTCTGTTTCGTCCCACCAGTTATGCTCCCAGAAATTGTTTTCATGCCTGTTCAAAATTGGAGTTAAGCTCATAAGCTTTTCGTGAACAAATTACATGTATAAACAGATAAGATATAAATTAATTGAAATATCTGTATTATCTACCTAGATTTAGATTTCCTGGAGCGAACTTCACTTCACTAGGGAAGCCGACAAGTAAAAGGACACCAGCGGTCTTTAGTAAGGATAAATACAGATCAAAAGGGATATCACCAGATGCAGTGTTGATTATGAAATCAAATGATCTGGCTAACGCCTGCAATTCGATAGACCATCAAAGTATGAGGTCAAGTTAGTGAAAAACAAAAAATCAATGAGTTGGGATAGCCAGAAGCCTTACTGTTGTCTCTTGTACATCGGATGAGAGGACAAATTTGTCAGCCCCAAGGCGATCAATAGCTTCTTCTTTTTTCGACGTACTTGAGCTAAAAACAGTGACATTCAATCCAAAAGCTTTACCAATTTTTACGGCCAAGTGTCCAAGACCACCAAGTCCAACCACGCCCAAGGACTTCCCAGGTTGATTATTCATGTTATGTCTCACCATTGGTGCATAAACAGTTATGCCTGCACATAGCAAAGGCGCAGCAAGTTCGAGTGGATAATTTTTGGGTATGGTGAAACAGTACCTGTAATCAAACATAAGGAACTTAGGTTTGAAGCAAGCTCTTTCATTATGTTAAGAGACAAAAGCATAAGAGGACCAGTTATAGCTGTGTATCAATCACCTTTCGTGAACAACAATGTAGCTCGAATAACCACCTTTCGTGACAGTACCATCATCATCAATTCCATCAAAGGTTAAGACTGATCCTTTATCGCAATATACCTCCAAACCATCATTACAGAATCCACACTCTCTGCAGGAATTAACATATGTTCCAACCCCTACATTATCACCAACTTTAAAGCGCTTCACATTGGAACCAACCTCCGTTACTATTCCAACGATCTCATGTCTGGTGAAAAGAAAAAAGGCTTTCAGGAAACGCGAAAATTCAGAAACAGCTTAATGCACCACACAAGCATTTATGTAGTAGGATGTTTCCATTACCCTGGTACCAAAGGGTACTTCGAGTGTCCCATTTCATTCCTGGTCCATTTAACATCAGCATAACAAACTCCACAATATGCAATGTTCAATGAGACATCGTTACTCCTGACAGCTCTGCAAGAAAAAAGCGTGAATTTGGGCAGTTTCAAAATATTGGACAGAAGAGCAAATTACAAACTCAAATGCCTTAGTAAACTTCATTTGGTCATAAAATCCAGACATTTAACGAATTGTACTAATGTGGCCAATCAATGAAGCCGATCAACAAAAATAACTTGATAAACTAATAAAATGAACAAACTGCAAAATCCTACATAGTATCCATAGAAGAGAAACAGAATTGTAATTTGAATTATAAGCAAGCCACATTCATGCCTAATAGCATTTTATAACCACTAGGAGCAACCTCGTCTTAGTTGCTTTATGGATAACTATCAATAGAATGGTCAATTGATGCACGTTCCGCGATTTACCTGCTACTTGTAGCTCAATACTCAAGAGCATGGATACCGCATGCCCTTAGGTTGAGAGTTTCAACCTTTTTAAGCAATTCGACGTTCAGTTTATTACTCCCTCAACCAAAAATTCTCATGTTTTATAGCGAAATTAAAAAACTTTGTATCTCGAAATCTTTAACTGATACACATGATTTTGATTCAAATCAAAATTATCATATTAATAGTTAACACTAGACTTTGACATATTTTTCGTCAAACATTATACTAACATATCTAAAAACCATTGAGTTCAAATTTAAAAAAATCGACCATCAAAATTCAAAACATCACAATATATTGAAATGAGGAAAATAAACCTGCGGGAGAAGTTGTAAGGAGATAAGACTCCAGATGGATCTCTTGCAGCCCATCCAATACAATTCTCATCACTAGACATTATTTCAGATTACCTGTTCTTTAAACTTAACAATAATATTGAATTTTTAATCAAATTTGTAGTACAAAAATATTGGTTTCTAATCAAATAATAAATCATGAGCAATTATCAGATTTATGGATGTAACGATTTAAGATAAAAATACGAGATTATGGAAATCTATATAGTCCGTAATATTTTTAAAAAAAATTAGCGATAATTATTATAAATAACGAATACAGATATCACGAGACTATTAAGTTACTTCGTAATATTTATTTGCCAAATAATGAAAATCTATGGAAGCTGCTTACAAAGAGGCCGAAGTTGGTTTTGAATTTACTATTGCAGTGGCATCTAGATTCTGTACTTGTAAGTTGAGGCTAACGATGACAATTGATAGGCAAAGGTCAACGGTTGCAAATAATATCCTCTTGTTGTATTCTATGTATAGTGTTTTCCAATTCTAAAAATGTGACTAAACAAATCGACAATCTCTTATATTAAGAAAGGAAAAAAAAAAAAAACTAAAAACGGAGATGGAGTACATACTAAATTCTTATTAATGTGTATCGCGAAATTGATTAAATTTCGTTGCAGCGTGGTCGACTCACTGTATGAGCGATTTTGTATGAATTGATTTATGAAAAGCCTCCGATATCTTAATTATTTGAGGCAGCGTCATGATTTCATACTGCATTATAAGCTAGAATGCGTAGATAGAGTAAGACACGTCGATTCAAAAGTTCTTATCGATGTGAAAACTTTCTCAAATACTACACTTACAAATATAGGGATACTAAAATAATAATTTCATATATATTTATTTACTGTTTGGAATGTGTTTTTAGCCGCCATGTATATATACATATCAGTGTATGCATAAATACAATTTCACACGCGACGCTTCCATTGAGAAACTACAACACTATCTATATTTATGATGTGTTTATTTGAGGTATGGAATTAGAATCGAAGAAAACTCAATTCAAATTAGCAAAACTTGTATTGAGTTTTCCACTAATTCAATTCTAATTTATTTTTCTAAACAAGTGCAATTTCGAAAATTGAACCATGTAGGCAAAAATCATGAAGATTTCCCCCCTTCAAACAACATATAGAACCTTGATGTTCTGCTCATTGAAGTGAGTTTGCAACATCGATCACGAAACGATACTTGACATCCTTCTTTATAAGGCGTTCCAGAGCCTCATTTGTATACTGGATTGGTATCATTTCTATCTCTGGATATATTTTGTGAGCTGCACAAAAATCCAACATCTCCTGAGTATGCTTTACTCCCCCAGGTAATGCCCCGGCAATAGTTTTCGTCCCTGAGAAAAGTTCGAGTTTAGCTTATAGTCTCTTCCAGAAGTAAGTGTATAAACACAATGGGAAAAGAATCAGTGGAAATGTATGCATCATGTACCCCAAATTAGACTTCCTGGACCGAACTTCACTTCCTTAGGAACGCCAGCGAGTACAAGGACACCGTTGACCTTCAGCAACGACAAGTACATATCAAACGGAATATTTCCAGATGCAGTGTTGATTATGAAGTCAAGTGATCGTGCCAACTCCTGTGATTTGATAAAACTGTTTAGCAAAAATCAAACCATACGGAGTATAGTTAATTAGTTCAGATAATCAGGTCCATTACTGTCATTTGTTGTTCATCAGAAGCAATGACAAATTTGTCAGCCCCAAGAAGAGTAATAGCTTCATCTTTCTTCGATATACTTGTGCTAAAAACAGTCACATTCAATCCAAATGCTTTTCCAATTTTCACGGCCAAGTGCCCAAGACCACCGAGTCCAATCACACCCAATGATTTTCCAGGTTGATTCATGTTATGCTTTATCATTGGCGTGTAAACAGTAATTCCAGCACACAACAAAGGTGCTGCAAGTTCGAGTGGGAGATTTTCAGGAATGGTGAAGCAGTACCTGCAGATCAAAGCGAAAGAGATTTAGACTCGTATCAAACTACCTTCTAAATTCTTGTCGACTGATGTTAAATGGAACTAACTTCAGCTATTTATCTTATAAATCACCTTTCATGAACGACAATGTAGCTAGAATATCCACCTTTGGTTACAGTACCATCTGCATCGATTCCATCAAAAGTCATGACTGCTCCTTTTTCGCAGTAAACTTCCCAACCGTCGTTACAATACTCGCACTCTCTGCACGAATTAACATAGGTCCCAACTCCAACCTGATCACCGATTTTAAAGCGTGTCACATTGGAACCAACCTCTTTCACTATTCCAGTGATCTCATGTCTAGAGAGCATAACAAATAAAATAAATTCAGCAAAATTGAATAATCAGGCATATCTATTAATTAAGAAATTTATGCCATAGGATTCCATTACCCTGGTACCAAAGGGTACGTCGAGTTTCCAATTTCATTCCTTGTCCAGCTAACATCAGCATAACAAACTCCACAGAATGCAATATCCAATGAGACATCATCAGTTCCTACAGCTCTGTAGGAAAGAAGCGTGAACTTTAGACATAGAGCGTTTCAGAAAACTGAGTCAGTAATCAAACGAGTAGCATTAATTTCTTTGATAAGTTCTTTGATCATAAAATCCAGGCATGAAGATATAAGATTTGGCATTGCTAATTGATGCTGCTGATTAACAGGGATATTCATTGATGCATAAATTTTATGTAATGAAATCTGTAAACTCCTACTTAGGATACATAATAGAATAGCAAAACATCAATATGCATTGTGTTGCAAACCATATTCCTAATAAATGCAAATTTCTAACTACTCAAAACTCAATTTTTTCAAAGAGTGGGCACAATAAAGGAGGCCCTTAATTGGATGTAGATGGATAAAGTTCATTATTATATAAATCACCTCATATGTTTTGGGATAATCATGTGTCTATACCATTTAAGACTAAAATTCAATCATCATTGACTTATTGCCAATTTATTCGTCATTTCATTAGATAACTATTCTAAAAATAATAATCCCTTTACTGATTTTAGAACAACATTGCTAAAGTACAAGAATATAAAATTGAGGTATAGTACTTCAAAAAATCACTAACGTTAGCCTAGTAATGGCCACGAGAAATTACTAGCAATAACGAGATCTCCACATCTCTCTATTTAGTTGTACAAGGAGTCAAGGATATGAAGTTATGAACCTGCGGGAGAACTTGTAAGGTGATAAAAATCCAGAGGGATCCCTTGCAGCCCATCCATTGCAATTCTCATGAACTCCTTCATCACTCATTTTGCAAAGCTACCTACACTTCAAGATCAAGAAAATCTTAGAACTTACTACCTCCATCTCAATTTAATCGAGAAACTCGATCAATCACTTAAAAAAACTCAATATTGACTTTACCTTAATCTTATTCAAATACTCCTATATTTTTCGAATTATCAAAATATGTTCCGCATGCAGTATCGAATATTTTATTAAAAACTTAAAGTTATATAAATGAATTATTATGTAGCGAAACAATACACCTATTTTATGCTAACTTAAAATCATGGATCATTACAAACATATGAATCTAGAGAGACCTACCTAGACTCTGAAGATGATGCTTTTCTACAACTTGTATCAACTAGCTACTATTAGTAATATTTTATGATTTCTAGTATTACAATTGGCTAAAGTTAGCTCTATATTTTATATTTATAATGGGACCTCAAAGATTGCAGGTTCACCACTTATACCCACCTTCCACATCGGTAGTTATTGTCCTCCCAATTAATATATCCTGGCCTCGCTACTTACTTGCTACCACCCGCTTTTTGCACGTTGTTCTTAACCTCACGCACGCTTATCACAGACGTAGCCTCGTAATCTACGCGATGCATCACGCTGCAACTACCATTTAACGCCGCAAAGTATAATGCGACGGTGAGTGCTACAATACGAGAAATGAAGATAAAGCCGACATCGCCTAACAAGGACTCTCAATGAATATAGAAAGTTTGCCATTTCCTCAGGGATTACACTCTATTTTTAGAAGATAACCTCACATATGCTTATATTTAATCTCTCTCGACAATGGTAGCTAAAGGAGTTTTACTTTAAGTTGAATTTTTGGCTGACACTACGGCTAGTATCCGCTGCCCATACTGGGATATGTAAAGTCTGTAAGCAAGTAGCCTAAGCGGCAGAATCGAACTCGCGACGCAATGCCACAGCCTCGATTTCCCTCCTACCAATCGAGCTCCTGCTGTCATGATTCGCAAACTATTACGTCACCGATATATATCCCCGTATATACTCGATTTAAAGAAATAAGGCAGACCCCTGTGAAAAAGGAATATGGAAACGCCCGATAAGTACACAATCTTTGGATCCCAAAAGAATTTAGGCATACAGAGAAACGAAGTATCCTCCCCAACTTCCCTCGCTTGTGTTGAGTTACGTCCTATCCTGAAACATCATTTAAGTCCTATAATTATTATCTCATTAAATATGTAAGCGAACGTTCAAATATGGAGTAATTGTGTATTACATTTAATACTCAAGCTGTACAGTTTACTTGAAAAAGTCAGATTTCTACAAAAAAACAAGAAACAAAGTTGAAAATTACAGTATTGTTTTACATAATGCTAAATTTCATCAGGCATCTGAACTATAGAAAACATTTCAAATAGACACCTAAATATTTCAACCTTTTAAATAAATAATGATCCGTTAATTTTTATATGGATTACTTTGATCTTGATCTATGTTCACTTTTTAAATCGTAAATCGACTCGTGAATCACCTGTAGTCCCCACTACAAATCCTTCCTATAATGTGTCTCTCGTGTCCCCGGCTGATTACTTGACTATTACCGCTAATACAAATCTCCTCAGCTGTCATGGGATTGAAAAGTTGGCCTGACCTACCACAAACAATTTCAACGCAAGCTAAGAATGTATTCAAATATTAGTGTGCAAAGTAGTTGAAGTGAAACTAATTCGCGACACCTCAAACGGTCAATAGCATCGCATTTATGTGATAAGACAAGCGCACGTAACTCAGCTGACAATGTACGCGCGACACGCAGGTCCTGCCATACCGGATCGTACAACGTAGCATCGACTCAACACACACTTTGGGTTGCGGCCTCATATCCGTAAGGCTCGCATTTGCATAGCTATATACTAATCTACCCTTTTAGGTTATTTATTTTAACCCACATCAATCGCTCTCTTATTTCTTATGTAATGTATACTTCGATACTCGAACGGACAAACAAGGAATAAAACTTACCTGCTATGCGCTAATCTTTCATTATACGATAAGCTTGCTTAAGCAGTGGTGTCCTTATGCAAAAGTTACGAGCCCCGAAGCTGGCCAGAGTCCTCAAGGAAAACCTCAAATAATCTAGTCATCCTCCGATGACGAATTCATCTTTATCTCGCGAATTCACCTATTCTCAAGGGACGGCCGGGAATAAAGTTGTCTCTCAAAATCAGCCAAACAATGACGATGTCGCATTTCCATTTCCCTATAAAAGGTACTTTCCTTCTTTTATTTGTACTTTCTTCTTGCCCACCTTCCATAAGTATTCTCTCTGCCTACCTTCCTCAACGCTTCTCAGGGAAGCCTGATTCCACCCTTTCTCTGATCTTGACCTCCTAATTACTCATCCTTATAAAGGTATGTTACTCGTAACCATTGATTTCCTCCTGATTTTCCAAAAAAGTTTTGTACGCTTAATTTTGAGAATACAAAATGCTGTAATGGGGTTTGTGGATTTTCCTAGGCTCGGTAGCGGATTAAAGCATTCCGTTTTGATCGCATATGTGCATGATGCGTTATCTTGTTTCGAGCGTATACTTCTTTTGATTGCTGGAGTTGGTTGTAAATCGATTTTTGTAGCACAAGCCAGAGTCGAGGATGACGGTCATTTAATTGAGTCATAACTATTCATCTTCGACTTGGTCAGCGACTCTCGCTTATGTGGTTTTGACTTTTTCTCAAGGCGGAAGTTTCAGCATTTTGGCCTCGTCATTTTACATATTTGCCCCATTATGTGTTTATTTCTCGCTGATCCACTATTCCTTTGCCAACAGATAAGATGTCTCAATCTTTGGAAAACCAAATGGATATCTACGAACTCTGCCCACGCAACAATCCCAACCATACGCACGTTCCCCGAGCTTGGGAGATGTTCTTTGCCGCCGTCAACCAAAGAATCCCAAGAACTTGTAAATTCTCCAACGACTCAAGTTCCTCAAGCCCTCGTGGCCTCGGTGGTCGCTCAAATGACTACTTTGTAAGCATCGCCATAGAAATATCTTAGCTGGAAAGCGTCCCAATAGGGTTCCCGATAACCGTCTTTTCAAAAAATGGTTTTTGCTCGTGGGGGTATGGTTGTTGGTGTGCCTTACATCTAGACCCTTAAGGACGAACCCAAATCTCTCCCACCGTATACCGAGGCCGATATTAGGGCATTTGACAAGATTCAAGGCCGCCTCTAAAAAACAGAGACCACCTATCGATCAGCTTCTTTAGTATACGTTTTGTCGACGTAAGTTCATTTCAAGGCCATGTCTTTGTTTTTATGATAGTGAGTTTGACCTCGGTTTGCTACCATCCTCCGGCTCGGGTAAATCGAATCTTTACCTTGTTATTATTAGTTCAACTGTTTTCTCTAACTTTAACAAACATCGAAAGCTTCACGACGAAATGATGGTTATTACCTCCGCGGTACCCAAATGGAGTGGTGTCTGATTAATGCTAATGTCAGCACTTCCTCCTTCTTTGATCGTGTTAAAATAAAATCAAAGACGGCCTCGAGAGTCGGCTTCTGTCCCCGCGGGATTTTGTGCCCGTTGCCCTACTCCTCTTATATAGCCGCCCCGGTCCCTCAAGCCGAGACCATGTTAAAAAGCAGAGAGCTAGCGAATGATATCCCCACTTCCACCTCCAACCCTTCGAAAAAGGCTAAGCGTCAAGCCTCCCAAGAAATCGCTCAAACCCTCGGCTCTCTGGGATCGGGGAAGAGGAGACTTGTTCTCAAGTGGGCCCGGTGGTTCCTAAGGCGACTCTTCCCACCATCGTGGGTTTCCATTTATTGCCGGTCACGCCATTATCTCGGACATCTAGTACCTCATCACCGGGATAATCTTCACGGTGGTCGATCTCAAGCCATGGTGCAGAGTTAAATGCCCTTTCCCCTCAAGGTTCCATCTCTCAACCGCCGCCAAGAATTACCTAAATGGGCGAATTCTCAAGAAGCAAGTCCATCATAAGGGAAGTGGAAGGCGCCCACGCCTCGCTGCATTTAATGGGAAATACTTGGGGGATTCCCAACCTCGGAAGTTTCCCTTTGTCCCTTTGGAATTTGGGAAATTATATTATCACCTCACTCGGCCTCTTTTCTCTAAGAAGATGGCGGCTCAATACAAGCCCCTTAGAGACCCTTATTCAACTCTTGCTCAATCAATAAAGCATATAGTCTGCTAGTTTTAAATCCATCTAATGATTATCCTCTCATCATCTTCACCTATTTCGACGAATGATTAGCCTCTATCAATCTTAACTTATCTTTTAACTCGCAGGCCGTGAATGGTGCTCATGTCTTCAAGCGAGATGTGTCAATTACTTGCCTCGAGTGGAATAGCGTTTCGAGTATCAACCTTCCACGTGTCGTAGAAGGCCTTCTCACACAAGAATGAACTCTTAAAGGCTCGACACAGAAATTCGAACTAATCTTAAAAATGAAGCCTGAGGCCTTTGAACACCTAATCGGTCACGCAGCCGGGCCAAAAGAGCGGGGAGGGACTTAGCAAAGATAACCGCCAAGCAGCGGGGCCGCAGAGCCAAACTGATTAAAAAGCGGACGCCCGCTAGCTCACTATAATGAACTCCTGAGCCGGGGCCAAGTGTCAGTCATGCCTCGAGGTTGACCGCAAGCACTCTCGGACGTTTCTTCACATGATGTAGACGTAGCCTGCATCCGCCTCGAGTCCAGCCCGCCACGACTCGAAGATCAGGAGTTTCTCTAAATAGTCCCAAGTACGAATCCAAGATTCACAAATGGTGCTTCTCTTACTGCACCTACCTTGAGCACAAGGGATAGGGTTTCCTGATCTCCTTACCCTCTTTAATGAAGAAAAAGCCTTGAGGCCTGATTGGTATGGCGATCTTACCATTGATGCCTCGACTCTTGAGGGAGGAAAATGCTAAGCAGGCGGGGTCAAGAGTCAAAGAGGGGAGGGTGGAAGCATTCGTCGCCCGCCTCGATTAATTTATGTCTTGGCCCTCACGTAACAAATAATGTTTTCTTTCTTATGTTATGACAATCCTTACTTTCAGTTTCTTTTTATTTCGCCAACTTTCTACATATATCTTCTTTATATATATACATCCTCGTCTCTCGCGATAACTTTTTTGTTCTATCAAAAGCGATTATTCGCCACCTCTCGAACTACGCCTCTTAGTTTGTGATTTGCCTAAGCGAATATAATGTTTAGTCTACGTTTTACCTCAGTTCGAAGGGTTCCGAACCGTTCCATGTTTGAGCATATGGTTACTTTTGAAGATTATTCCCCTAAAGGTTATTCGTGAGTTACCTTCTTGAGAAGAAATTTTAATGGATATTAGCTAGGCTTAATCACCTACTCCAGTTATTTTCCTCGATATGATTTTAATGGATATTCACTGGGTGAATGCCCACGAAGTTATTCTCCGATAAGTGATTTTAAATGGATATTAACTAGTATGCAATGTTCCATGAGTTAACTTCGAGAAGCGGTTTCGGGTATTCGTTTGGGCGAATGTTACCTTATTTGGTTTTTTAAGGTGAATGATCAGTTCACCTTTCTAATCATATGGATGTTTTATTAACAAGCAATGTTATAAATAATTTATAACCTCAGACGCTTAATGATTGAACCAAGCCACAAGATTCTTTATTCAAAAGCCTTAAAATATTTTTGTTGAATTACGATAATTCTAATTTTTTGTTTCCACACGCTAAAATCGATTTTTCTTCGATAGACGGAACCATACCATATATTAATTTGCACTGTGACATCATAAAACAAAAAATATGGAAGTAACAAATCAAATATAGCTCAAATATCGAAGATTTGAATTTTAAGCACTTCAAACACGTAAATCACCTAATAATTCAACACAAAATATACAAATCTCACAAAGAAATTCTAAATCGCTGACACAACCGAACTCCACCGGATTTCAACAACAAGAATGAAATCGAAATTCTGGGTGGATTAAGCCTACCATTGCGAACTTTTATAAAAAAAATTTCTGTTTTATACCCACCGGGGATTCTTTAAGCTCTGAAATCTGAAAAGTAAACTGCAAGGGAAAACGTCAATCCGATACTATTCACATACCGTAGCAGCCTCGGTATCAGAAGGATCGCCACTAAAGACTATTCTTCGGGTACCTAGCAATATTGTTCAACCGAAAACCAAGCACTTTTCTCCATTTAATGGTGCTAGCCTCCGGCCACGATTTCGATCCCGACCGCAACCACTACACTCCGCTAATTTCCGATAGCCCCGGTGACAAACACCAAGCTCCACGAACTCCCAGAGTGCATTTGAACCTCCAACCGGCGAGTCGATCCGGCACTCCACCGGCAAACTCGTGCACGATCCCAACCTCCGACGATCAGACCTGGGTCGTCTGTCAACCGAGATCCGCAACCAAGCCCGGCAACGGTAAGGAGCTGACAACTCTCAACCTAAATTTTGATACAAAGTCGAGTATCAATATCGTTAAGTTGCTCTGGTTTGGTCTACTTCCTACGCTTGATTCTCTACCAAACTTCATACGCCACTCCTGAATTCCGCAAGCAATCCCAACCCTTTAACTTCCACAAACCCGACTCACCCCACACCAAGATGGCCACCTAACGCTAAGTGGAGTCACAAAGACTCTAACGCACGGTTAAAGGTTTTCTTCACACAGAGGGTTCCAACTAACACACTAACAACCCATCACACTATATGCATTCTCAAAGGCAGCTGAAGTTCTAGCCGCAAACGGCTTGGCTCCAACACCTCCAAATTTAACATTTAACATGTTTGCTTAACTATCAAAAAGTGTATAAATTTATAAACACCTGACATGATCAAATGCGATAAATCTAACACGCTGCTGATCAACAAATGGAGCAAGAATAAACATGGTATAATCAAATGTGACTAACCCACAAGATGATTATTGCTAATTGTTGCAACATGACATTCTAATTTGATTGGCAACGTTTGAGGAATTCGTATTTAGTTAAAATAAAATTGTAATATAAAGATTTATGTCATTAGATTCTACATGCATCAAATAATACTAAAACACTAAATATAAACTTCATAAAAAATTGATTAAATTAATACTAATATATGCATGAAAGGGTAATTAGTTTGACATTTATGGTAGAGAGTCTTTTGAGGAGATTCATTGGTTGTAAAGAGAGTTCTCATGTACTTAGGTGTTGACCTCCTCTTCACCGAAAACTATGGCATAGTAGTACTCCACAAATACAAAACTGAAGGACATAGCTCCACCACACTTGAACTACATGTACTCTCAACTCTCTTCTCATCTAATCATCTAAACAATCATAAATTGACATATCAACGTTGCATGATTATGGAAACATGACTTTCATTTTGAAACACCAATTTTTACTATGTCACATGTTGTGTATTGTACAATAGTTCACTATTTTAGTACCTAGTTTTTTGTTGTAAAAACCAGTAATGTCCCAATGTTGCAGGAGACAATTCTTTAATTGTATAGAACTGTTTAGCATTATAATATACTGTTGATGCACTTATTAAGATTTGGCCTTTTTCAAGAAAACAATAATTTCCCTTGCTTTTCCATTTCCACTATGTGTGTGATTCTCTGTGTTATGCCTGGGAGAAGCTAAGGCAGGTATGCATATTGCTACTGTGATAAACTTTTCTTGATTTTATATACACCCTTTTTTGTATTGTTATGAATAAATTTGTTGCATTTGTTTTCAGTGAATTTGCTTTTCTTGAAGGAAGAGTGAAAAATTTTGCCTTTCGTTGATACCCATCAGAGAGATTGAAACTGTATGTACTTTCTGTCCAGTATTCATGTGCTTTTTATTGTCTTAAGGGGGTCAGGACTATTATGTATGGAGTTGGATTTGGCTGAATGGAGAATAAAAAAACCTCAAGATTCTATTTTCCCTTGATTTCTTGTATCATTATTTTAGTTATGTTCACTAGTATCAATTGATTGTGATGGGGTTAGTTTTGATTGGAACATATATTGATTTGTCCAAAAATCAACTATTAGAAATTGGATATGTGATGCTATTAATTTTTGAATTTGGCTTATTCAATTATGTAGTTAGCTTAATCAAAGGAGCCATTTCCTTTTCAGAATATGACAATATAATGATCTTCATAAGTTCATATGGGAAAACTTTGTAGCTAGCCACAAAGTACATAGAAAGAATGTCTTAATTGATTTGCATTAAAATGCTTTAGCACCTTTTTTTAATCGTCGCTTTAAAGACTTTGCACATGATTACAAAGAAAAAATAGTTAAAATATCGAAAATATAAACGACAATCAAATTAAAACAATATCATCGGGTCAACGCTTGGCCTGCTATAGTTAGCTAAAGCATTAATCGAAAACGCAGGGAACGTTAATCTCTTTATCTCTGAATAAAAGTTATTGTCCACTGACTTTGTTTTCAACTGACAAGAATATTTTTGTTTCAGTCAGGCTACTTGTTAAACATATTTGAATCTAAACTACATTTCAAACTCTTTCCATCGATATATTTTTATAAAAATATTATATAATACAAACAAAAATATATTTTAATGCCAAAACAAGCTACAACTATAAAAAAAATGACAATCTTTGGGTGAAAAAGTATTTATGAAAGATTATTATACTAAAACGACAACTATAAAAAAAAAAATTTGGCTAAGCATTTACAACTATAAAAAACGGTGTGAAGAATAATAATTTAATCTTTGACCTTAGCTACTAATTACATGCATGAACTTATCACATCGTTGTAAGAATGCATATATTGCAGATTATTGTAATTTGATGTTCCTTTGCTTGAAGCACATTTTTGAGATATAAATGGCGAAGGATTACGGTGGAGGGTCCCCTAAGCTTCACAATCAGTTGGAAGCAAAAAGAAAACGTCTAACTTGGATCTTAGCAGTTAGTGGGCTCTGCATTCTTTTCTATATTCTTGGTGCTTATCAGAGTTCTAGTCGACCTGAGTCTGGCGAAACTGATTCCTTCTCGAGAGTAGGGTGTGATGGATCTCAAGGTGGTTCAAATCCTGATGAATCAAACTCACAATCATCATCGAAGTCTGCATTGGATTTTGAAAGCCATCATCATTTGGAGGTCAATAACTCGGAGGAGAGTCTGAATTTCCCTCCATGTGATCTGTCGTTTAGCGAATACACACCATGCCAAGATAGAGATAGGGGGAGGAGATTTGACAGGGACATGCTCAAGTATAGGGAGAGACATTGTCCTACCGAGAAGGAACTTCTTCGTTGCCTCATACCTGCTCCTCCAAACTACAAATCCCCTTTCAAATGGCCACAAAGCAGAGATTATGCGTGGTACGCCAATATACCTCACAAAGAGCTTAGTGTTGAAAAGGCCATTCAGAACTGGATCCAAGTCGAAGGTGATCGTTTCAAATTTCCAGGGGGAGGTACCGGCTTTCCTCGTGGAGCTGATACCTATATTGATGAGATGAATGCTCTCATCCCTCTTACAAGTGGGAAGATTCGTACAGCAATTGATACAGGATGTGGAGTAAGTAATTTCGCCTTGATTCATTCTATGTCTTTGCATAATCTGCATTTCAATTATTTGACAAGCTCCGCTTAAATATAATTTCGAATATCCAGCTAAAACTTTGACCATTCATTACTAATTACTCATTATTTTAATAAATATAAAATTTATATCATTAGATTCGTCTTTGAAAATAGTTTCATAATATTATTTTCTTATAATATTCGAACATATAGTTTAAGAATAATCGATAATCAAAGTTCCATCTCGATTTGCGAAAACATCAAATTAAAAAAACGGAGGGAGTATGTGAAATGTGAGTTTAGATGAATTAAATTGAATTGTTCCTGAATTTTATCATGTGGTTGGTCTATGTGGCTTATAGGTTGCTAGTTGGGGTGCTTACTTATTGAAGAGGGATATCCTAGCAATGTCTTTTGCTCCCAGAGATACACATGAAGCACAGGTATGGTTCGCATTAGAACGAGGGGTTCCAGCAATGATCGGTGTAATGGGCTCACAGCGTACCCCCTACCCTGCTCGAGCTTTTGACATGGCTCATTGTTCGCGCTGTTTGATTCCTTGGTTCAAAATGGGTAAGTCATAAGCAAAACTTACTATTTATCTGCAAAACAAATTGTATATTTAATGTAGAGATATATGGTATCAGTTCGAGGAAGGGCAGAAAAGAAAGGATGTAATGTTCTCTACTGACTCTTGAGTTTGATTTTCTGCAGATGGACTATATTTGGCTGAAGTTGATAGAATACTTAGGCCTGGTGGTTATTGGATACTCTCAGGTCCCCCTATCCATTGGAAGATACACTGGAAAGGGTGGGAAAGAACAAAAGAAGATCTGAAACAAGAGCAAGATGCTATTGAAGATGTTGTCAGACGCCTTTGCTGGAAGAAAGTGACCGAGAAAAATGATCTTTCCATTTATCAGAAGCCAATGAACCACGTTGAGTGTATTAAGCAGAAGAAGAGTCATGAGAAACCCGATCTATGCAAATCGAACAATGCTGATGCTGCTTGGTACCTCTTATGTCTTTTAAATTTCAAAAAACTAGAAAGATATATTAGATATTCAACTTTATCATGAACCTTTGGACCCTATATATTTGTGTTAAAATCAGGTACCAGGACATGGAAGCTTGTGTGACGCGGTTGCCAGATGTGAGCAGCTCTGATGAAGTTGCTGGTGGTGCTCTAGAAAAATGGCCGGATCGTGCATTTGCTGTCCCACCTAGAATCAGCAGTGGTTCAATAAAAGGTGTCACTGCAGAGATGTTCCAAGAAGATAACGATTCATGGAAAGATCGAGTGTCACATTACAAGCGTGTAATTGGTGGCTTGTCACAAGGACAGTTCCGCAATGTAATGGACATGAATGCTTATCTTGGTGGATTTGCTGCAGCACTTATGCCATATCCAGTTTGGGTCATGAATGTTGTTCCTGCCAAGCTAGAGCCCGATACTCTGGGTGCCATATACGAGCGTGGTTTCATTGGCACATACCAGGACTGGTGTGAAGGATTTTCGACTTATCCACGAACTTATGACCTCATTCATGCAGGCAACGTGTTTAGTAAATATGAAGACAGGTAAACCAATGAACTTTCTTGATCGGCTCTATCATTAATACAACGATATCTCTATTAATACAATAATATCCCTAACAATTTTGTCTATCTCAATTTGTTCTAGGTGTGACATTACATACATACTCCTCGAGATGGATAGAATCTTGAGGCCACAAGGTGCAGTGATATTCAGGGATGGGGTGGAAGTCTTGACGAAGGTGAGAGCTATCGCGGATGGGATGCGATGGGAGAGTCATTTCGTGGATCATGAAAGCGGACCCTTTAATCCAGAGAAGATTCTTGTTGCTACAAAGACTTATTGGACCGGTGAGGCGAAGCAACAACGTTAGTGAGCATTGAAGTCTGCTTTGCAGCAAGCAGTTTCAGAAAAAAAAAACTTAATAGATAGTTTGTGTTATTCTTTCAGAAGGCATCTTTGCAATTCCTCAGCAACATATTTCTGTTAGGTCTCTAGCGCCTTCATTATTATCCACATTTTGGCCTGGTTTTACTTTCATTTTCTTGAACTTATTAGCCTTTATACTACCCCTAATACTTTTTTCATTTTGCCATCTTCATGCAATCATGAAATTTCTGGAAATAATAGATAATTCATTCAAGAAATGTATTTATCATGTACTCATGGTCGACAACTGTAACGATATAGTTGCAACTTGGAATAATTGATAAATAGAATCACCTGGAGGGGGTGAGAATCCCGGCCAAAGTTAACTTTCAATATCTTTAAGATTCATCTCGATATTTGTTAGGTTATGATAATGTGCGTTAAGTACAAGAGTATAACACAACAATTATTATCAAGTAAAATATTTCTTAAAATTTATCAGCGATATCGAAAGATAAAGATCCTCCATCGCACCTACGAACGGTTGATCACAATACGAAACCATCCGTTGGACCGCTAATATAATTTTTTTATTATTTCCTCAATTTTGGCTTGACTATTCACGGAATCTTTTATTCTTTCATAAGTGTTTGTTTGTTTTTATCTTTATTGGGACTGTTATATTTATTAGGGTTTAAGTTTAAAAAATTGATTGTCCGATATTTCTATTGTAATAAATAATTATTATCAATAAAATACTTAGAATTTATCAACAAGCCCAACATCTTTTGCATCCGTGTCAATAAAAACGTGGAAGAAGTCTCATGAAAAATTCCATTCTCGTCTTAGGATTTCAACCAAACAACATAAAAGGCAAACAATTTTTTTCGTTTCATTCTAATGTTTCCCCACTAGAAGGAAAAAAGTAAAAAGGACCAGAACATATTTACATCATAATCTACCAGTTTTGTTAGCATCTCTGTCTTGATTATTACTGCCAATGCAATTACGTTGATGGAAAAGGCATCAAGCTTCCATAGGCTGAGAAAGATGCAGACGATAACGAGTTCAACATTTGTGATGGTTGCTGAATCAACATCTCTGATGGTGGCATCTGAGTTCTACCTCCAACAAAACTACGAAAACTCGAAAAAATATCATCCCGGAAGATTGATGATGCATATAATTGATGCATTATATTTGGTAGCGGTAAAGTTTGAATCCTCGAAGTGTACATCCCAATTGCAAGTGCACTAGATGATGATATAAACTGCACCATAACATAAGTTATGAGAATTATTTAATTATTCATATGATCATAAATGAATATGATGAATTGCAAATGATCCCTAGTGTTATGGATAATTATTATTAGCACTTTTCATTAATAAATTTCACTTCATTTTAAGATCATGAATATTTTAATTACGATCATGAAAAATCACCTGTAATTGATTCTGAAGATTCTTGATATATACAATGGCCTCGTCTAACACACAATCATTATCCACCTAGAACAAAAACAAGAAGTATTTAGAAGTTGATAATCAAATTTTGTGTACTATATCAAGAACCAGTTGAAATCAAAGATTTATGTTACTCACGTTAGGGCAGTTTGGTATAAGTTGCTGCAATACACGTATCTTCTTGTCGACTTTAGTTTCACCTTTCTGCATGAATAAATAATATTCTTAAATTTTATGTGATAGAAAAAAGATTGAACCATAATATTTGTCATGTTTCTTACCTTTCTCCATAAATTGTTCTTTCTTGCAACTTGGTACCTCTTGTGAGAATTTCTTCTTGTACGTTCTAATGTTGTGTGAACTTTGCTTACAAATTCTTGCTCCTCTGAATAGTTTGAAGCTTCATCTGAGCATACAGAAGAAGAATCTGAATCACCATAATAGTTTTCCTCCTTTTCGGCATTTTGGACGTTCGATTGTTCTAATGAAATCTTGTTTCTGTTTACCATTTTGTTTTGAGAATTCAAGAAACTGCAGATTAGAGCAAAATATGAAGTTTTTTGTGTGTGTTTGTGCAAATGTATGTGATCCTGATAACTATAAGCAAGCAAGTAGCTATTTAAATTGATCCAAGTAATGGAAAGAATCATGGGGACCCCTGATAGTACAAAATGTTGATTGTTATTTTATATATATACGTGGATGTGGAAGGTGGAGGAACAACTGGTGCATGAGCAGGACACATAAGGGTGGGGGAGGGGGGCGTGATAACTACAAGACAACTTTCAAATATTCAAATGGTTATGGTAGAACTCAACTGTTAAATTAAACACTTTAGCACCAATGATCAAACTTATATTACTGAAGTTATCATTTATATGTTTTTTACTAATGATCGAACATTTGTAAATGTTTGAAAGAATATCAAAAGAACGACAAAACATTAGAAGAATTGTAACCAATTCCACCAGAAGCTCCTACTGTTGAGAAGCTAAATCTTGGGATTTTGTGACTACAGCTAGTAAGACTGTAAGAGAGAATTTTTTTTTTTTACAATTTATCAACAAACTTATATTTTCTTCAATTAAAATTGTTTATTATACTATATACGCTTTCTTATTTATTGTAAGACTGTAATAGGTAATATTTGTACATCAATTCAATCACTCAAAATAACCATCACGTTATTATTGTTAGCTGGCTAAGGCTATCTGAAAAACTCTTATTCCGCAGCAATGAAGTCACTTTAAAATGATTGATGTATTCGGGATGTTAAAAATTTAAGTATACTTAATCTAGGTTTTATAATATATGTCAGAATATTATTATAGATGAGTGATTTTTACACTTGTCTAGCTGTTTTCTTACACTCTAAAGTAGGGGTATTGGACCAAAGTATTCTTCAAGTAACCTCGTTATATATACAAGCAGATTTACGCTAATTTAATCATCAAATTTAAGCAATCAATAAATAACGATGTAAGAAACGTGAAAAAAATAAACGATATTCGAATTTTTATACAGTTCCCTTTTAATGTGAAATAGATGCCTGCTGGCCGCCTAATCCACTAAAACCAAAACCGAAAGATCGCTACAATAATCTATCAAGCTAGAATACTCAATCGAGTAATATTTTATAACTTCTAGTATTCTCAATTGCTAAGTTCCTCACAATATTATTGATGATGATTTAATAATATTCTATTAAGAAATTGTTTATGATGTTTATTTTGTATAGAAAACTTATAGAGAATGTCTCTTTATATACGAAAACCACCTCAAATTAGCCTTTCTCAACCTGCCGAGCAGTGTCGGACCTAGGCAAAGTCCCGAACTTTCACCTGAAATCACTGACTCAAAAGCCCCCGAGGTCGGGACTTAGTCGGGAGTTGAAAGGTCCCGAACTAGTCCCGATCCTCCACTGCCAAAATGTTGAAATTGGCTTCAACATCCAACAATATATTCATTTTGATTGACTAGTAAAAGAGACGTGCGATGCACGACATGCAATCGATTTGTCAAATATTTGGTACATTTTTTATGTTTAATTTGAAATCATTCTAAAATTGTGTAAAATGTTACACTCCTTTGATCACGAATACTTTGATCACGAATAACTCTTTAAATATAAGATGAAAAATTACGATAAAATACGGTGATTAAATATTATTTTTTTAAAAATCATTAGTATCACATATAAGACGACTAGATTACTTTTTTGTGGATAATATTTTGTTTTGTTTTCTAGCATATTTTATTTTAAGTATAATTTTATTAGTAATATTACTCAAATTATTAATATATATTATTATTAATACATATTCAACAAAAAATAATAAATTTTATAAACTTAAATAATATATGTCGTGTATGTAATAATATTTTTAGTAAACACAGAATATAGTGCATAATATCCAAAATTATAGTTGTTCGAATAATAATCAATCAAATACAATTATACCTGACGAATAGATAATTAGTTTCAAAAGATGAAAGATCTTCAATTTAAACATCTCATTATCTCTTTTATCCTCCAACTAAAAAAAAAGAAAATATTATATGACACATTAATCATATTAACATATTCTAGATCTCTTGATTACTTCACCAACTAACGGGAACATGTTATATATAATGGTAATATTAAGGAAATTATTTGGTATTCCACTTGTATGTTTTACTTTATGATTTTGTTACCACATAAAGTTGGAAGAGAATGAAGAAAATTTGCTACGGCATGACTATGTCAAACTGGGCTTAGATATTCAGCTTCAATTTTGTACATGTAATGTGAAAATAATTTGGTTGTGAACCTCTGTCAGATATAATGCATTTTTATCATTATTTGTTAAATCAAAACTAAAATTATTTGTAGTTAACATCTATTATGATTCGTTAGATAATTATTATTATTAAGTTATTATTATTATTATTAATAATAATAATAATAATAATAATAATAATAATAACAATAATAATAATAATCACACACACACAATGTAATAATACTAATAATAATAATTACTAATTCTACCAAAAAAGCATATAAAGATATGTTACATATTAATTTGTCAATGCAAATTATGTCAAATATCCATTTAACGCGACATTTGTAATCATATCCACGGCATGAATTGTATCAGTTTGAAAAATAATATATATCAACTATATCAAATTTGATTGCTCATAGATAAATACAAATATTATTTTAACAATTTTACGTCCTTCGATTAAATATATATCGACGAATTAATCATCAATATGTGAGCACCCGAATTATTTGGTTTTATGTCGGGTTAAATTGGTATGATTTAAAAAAATATAATTCTAAATTTTTATGGATCTTACAATATATAAAAATTCGCTATCCTAGGAAATTAAATAACAACAACAATAATAATAATAATAATAATAATAATAATAATTTTATACCAAGACAGATTATTAATTAATACATATTATAATAATAATAACAATAGTTCTAGATAATAAAGAATAATAATAATAATAATAATTCTACACAAAGCATATGATTATCTAACTAAAACCAATTATAATAATAATAATAATAACAATAGTTCTACATAAAACATATTATTATTTAATACTCCCCCCATCTTACAAACATTGTCCACTTGACTTTTGTTATACCTTCCTCTTTCCATTGGATATATTTTATAAAATATTATACAATACAAACAAATATATTTAATGTCAAAGCTTGAAAGTTAAGCAACTATAAAAAAAAAGTAAATAATCTTAAGTGGATGGAGTGAGTAGCGCTAATTTCTATTAAAACTCATGAGTTATCAATTAAGCATGTGGAATTATTAATTAAAATATAATAATCTAATTTTAGATTTTTAGAGAGAAGTGTAATTTAAGAATGAATTATGAAAACGAAAAGAAATTTAAAAACACAATTCTTTTATTCACAATTTTATATATAAAAGTTAAATAGACAGTCGATGGTTGAAGAAAATCACTCTTCCACTTAAAATACTTTTATTTCCAAATGGGTCCTTCTACAGTTCTACAACTCTTTTTACCTCTTTACCCTTTTGGAATTTTACACAGGCTACTGTTCTAACATGGACCACTCACTCAAATCTAATCCTAGTACATATTCACATCAGTACATCACTATATCAGCCATCTTCTACTTCTTGTCTCAATGAAAGGGTAATGGGTTTGGGGTCCAAAGTAAAAGAGAAGCAAAGCAAAGATGGTGGAATCTTCGGCTTTACCTCATGAGTCATGGGATTGTTTGTATATGGATGATAATGACACATTGGCCATGGCCCATGATGAATCCCAGTCTCAAAACTCTAAAGGCTAGAAATTTAATGCATCAACCATAGAACAATAGGCAATAGCATCCGAGTATATCTCGTTTTTTATGGGTTTTGGAATATGAAGGCATATATCAAAATAATCTCTATTACAATACTTACATTTCTTATTATTTATCAAGGAATAAGAACAAATAAGCCATGACCGCAATTCGACAATCGAAATAATATTTGTTATCACAAAGACAAAGGCCAGGTACTCATTCGATCATCCCTTAACCTAATTGTGACAAAGAAGCTTTCAAAAGAGCATTTTATACACGCCAATATTCTAAAAGATTAATCGCTACAACAAAGTCATAGAACAAAGAATTTGGATTGAATTTTACACTCATAACCTTTGATATTATACTTGGTTAAGATTATGAAATATGTATTATTCTGAATTCTTTAGTTCCTTTCATAAGCTTTTAGGAAATTAAGTAAATAATCACATAAAATATAGGGCAAATGGCAATGCAACCCATTAAATAATACTTTCATTTTCATTACGCTCACTGTGTAATACATTTTTTCATCCCACCCATTAAATATTCAAAAGCATACTAAAAGTTGGTCATTCATTAGTTGATCTAAGTCAGTCTTAAAATGTGGTTGTTTGGTAATTATTTTTCACAAGACATTTTAAATTACACTCATCCTAAAACAAGGGTATTTTTTAATTTTTACAAAGTAAACCATAAGAAAAATTATTTCAATTCTTTAACAAAAAAATTTAAATTAATATTAAGATAAACAATACCCACCTTCATTTTCATCTTCCAAACCCCACCTCCTACCCCCACCTCCATTCACCAAACAATACCATCCGTCTGTTCCCATCTAAGAACAATAATTCAAAATTTACAATTGCAATACTTTCAATTGACAACAATAACCCTCAACAACAATCATGAATTAATATCAATACTTACATATTATAATCATCAAACCCATCTAAGAACAATAATCAAAATTTACAATTGCAAAAAAAAAAAATCATTCATTGTCATGAATGGCCCCCTACCACCTTCATCACAACCTTCAATTCAAGCTGGACAGATGCAGTAATTAACAAATGAAATTGGACAATGATAACCATGAATGGGTTTTCCAATCTTGAGAAAGTCCATGAACTCATTTAAGATCGATTTTTGAGAGATTAATTCTAAGAACCCAAAACTGGACAATCTTTATGGGACATAGAGAGTAACAGAAACTCAAATTGCAGAACTTATCAAGAAATCCAAACAAAAAACAATACCATCAAAGTGAATTCATATCACATTTCCTCCAATATTTGTCTACAAGCAATAGAAGATGAACCCAATATTATCTGCATCAAGAATATATCATATCAACATTATATTCTTGAATACAGTAAACTTGTTCCAATAACAGAAAAATGAGAATTTGCACACACAAAAAATGACATATTTTAGCATTTTTGTTGCAACAATAGCAAAAAATATAAAAGCTATCAAAAATAATATTTTTACAAAAATAAAAAAGATAACCTTCTCTGTAACTACAATATCCATCTATATCATATGTATCCACATGTATATTGATGATAGTTTTGTACTGAAAATATGAATGATGATGCTACTTTTTTTACAGTTTCTGATAATTTGTTCTAAAATTAAAAATAATAATTGTAATGTAAGGGGTTAGTTGGATGGTGGTGGTTTGTTTGGTGGTGGTTTGTTTAGTGGGTAGGGGTGGGTTTGAGGAGTATTGAGATTTTTAATTAAAAAACGATGGATAGATCAAGCTCTAAACATAATTCTAATTAAAAGTAGATATAATTTAACATAACTAGATTAGCCTATTAGGTTCATCTAAAACATAAAAATAAAATTAACAAATATTTAATACAAAATTTAAATAAAACTTACAAAAGAGAAGCGCCTAATAGACAGTGAGATTTCTCGCTTATAACTTTATTTATAAATTTTTACATTGAGAGAGCTGTTGCTTTTTTTATACCAAAATTCAAAAATGATATTTTGTTAAATGTTAAGTATTAAATTTACAAAAACATCCCTATTTTATAAAAAGTTTATTTAAAAAAATTATGTAACAATCCCATTTAAAATGAATTAATTCAATAAACCAATGGCCAACACAATGTAATCACTAATACTATAGACTAACGTTGAATGAATAAAATGAAAAAATATTATATAATAAATAAAATTGAGAGAATATTTTGGATAGCAATTATTCACTTTAACCTAAAATATGACATACCATAAAAATTGAATATCACACATAATCAAACAAGCCCCAATAATTCCATTACAAACCATCTTCAAATTGACACATCTCTACAATCAAATCGATTGTTAAATGTATTACTACGTGAAACCCCTATTTGGTTCACGCAAGCCAATTATTTCTGTCTGAAGTAGTAAAGCCAATTGACTCTGAACTGTCAAAACATACCAAGTCTGGACTCAATCTCGGATGTCTACGAATTAATTCAACATTGGATGGCCCATAGCCATGGTTTCATCATGCAGTCTGAAGTGAGGTGACCTAAGTTCTGCCAAATAGTTGTAGGAGACGTGGTGCAATAGCTACCAACAAATAACGCCTCAACGCTCTAATGAATCTCCAACCTAAGTGACGGAAAATCTGGATTGTACATACTTGTCCTGTGGAACACAAAGCCGCTTACTGACCAAGATGAAATGCATCAGCTATTTGGAAGTGGATAAGGACTCTGAGTAGGAAAATCATAAACGCCCAGTACCTCGCTCAAATTTTTAAAGTACCCATCAGACATAACTCATTCCTGCAACATATGTCGCCGACTCTGGACGCAAAGATGAGACGTGACACCACTCTCAGGGCCTTTTAGATGAAGGCTGATGTATTTTCGAGGGGGAGACTAACAGTATGAATCGAAGACGAACGTAATCCTAATCGACATCAGGAATCAACTAATTCATTGGATGATTCCAACAAGTTTGTCTAGTAATCGGAGTAGGGAATGTGCTATAGCACACTCTGCTATCCATATATATGGATACTTCTGTAATCTAACATATGGCTTTTAGGCTAGTTCTTATGACAACTCCTTAAGGAACTCTGGTGATGCTAAGTTAGCACAATACCAGTATCCATTCACCTGAACATGAGATTATGTGACGGAGCTTAGGATTTATCAACAGGACCGAAGTATAATTCACCGATGCAACTGCCAAGAGAAGGAAGCTTTGCATTTCTTAAAAGGATGACAGGAAATAGAGTTTTCGACCCAGCAAACTTGAAACCGCTTTAAGCATGAACGCCATGAGTCAAATGAAAACACCATCTCTTCGAACCCCAGCAAGGATTTTCTTCAACTGCCACATTTTTTCCTGCCCAACTGCAATTAGAAACTTGCAAATGTCATTTCAACAACACAAGTTTACCATATACAAATAAAATCAGCTTAGTGAAGGTTATGTCAACTTGTACATTTTCAAACCCTGCAAAGGAAACACATCTTTCATCATATGAACACTCAGATTGTGGACAGTAACAGTTCTTGTTTCAGCATCAATAAGTTTATTCCCAATCGCGTCCTCTGCTTGTGAGAGCAGCTTTCTATTCAGTGCTCCTATCAAAAGTCGAAAATTTTAGTACTCCACATATCAAACTTGACACCAGACAGGAAAAATATAAAAACTTTATGTTGATGTCAAATGCATTATTCTGAAATCATAATTTAGTTAGCTATAGAAAGGCAATAATAATTTTCAGTTTAGTGGAGTGAATGGGTCATAAGCAGCAACTATCCACATACATATGCCCAAAATTAACATACCAATTTGATTAAAGAATCAACTAGAAAAAACCATATATCAATATTCGATCATGGAACATATTGGAGAATCAAAAACAAGAATTAAAATATAAGTGCAAATAAAAAACATGATATAGCATGAGGGCCAAAATATTTTTTCAATGTGCTGAAGTCAATATACAAGAAAAATTCATCAGAATCGTTGAATATTTTGCTGTTTAATCATGTGAAGTTGGAAATTACAGATATCATGGAAGCAAAGTTGTCAAACAAGTATAAGCATGCCTCAAAAATTTGTGTTTAACCATGAGGCATTCCAAGACTTAGATACGAGACTTGATTTCGGAAAGGATCATATGTCATAGTTTCGTTACCAAAATGTACATTCATAAGGCATACATCAGAAATTCAGAACCGAAGCTCAAATATTTGCATACTCTGTTCCTTCAGGATAGTGTGTGTATCATCTTTCGTCTCTGGATGCAAAGATTTCCATGCCACACTGAGATCTTGTGAATCGATGCAGTGTTTGTTCGGTGAAGAAACAGTTCCTAAAATGTCCCGGAGCTTATTCAACGTTACACATCCCCTGCTGTTTTCTTGGCTAATATCTGCAACCACTTTATCTAGTACTTGATCTTGAACAGCTCCATCGTTCCTATTTTCTTCGAGCATCATCTTACAAGATATCTTCTCCTTTTGCTTATTACACTTGGCATCCAAAATCTGATTGGAAAAATATTGAAAGGAATAAGCTGCAGATGTCTCCTTTTCCCCAATGCATCTGTGATGCAATTCACTCGGAACTGGCTAATTCGTATTGTACCCTTGCTATTGCACATTATACTATTGTACGATTAGTGCCCAACTCTCCAGTCTTTTCTCCAGATTGGTTGTATTATTTGCATTCAGCTTCCTATTGACCCCATCCACAATGAAATAGCCTCGGCTAGGCTCTACGTTCACTGGAAATAGGCCAGCTGCACTCAGCAACTATCTCCATACTAGATTCTACTTAAGAAGATAATTGCTACAAACCTGATTTACTATTCCATTCAGTCCTAAACTCCTAACAAATCAAAACTTTATGGTACCAGTGATCACTCTTTTACTTGATCAATAAGACGGAACAACCAAAAACCTGAAATGTAGAAGAACATAAGAAACCTAAGATCACATTATATACAGTATCTTAGATACTGTAATACTCCCCCAATCCCATAAGCATGGTCTAGTTTCATTTTCAATGGTCAAAACTAAAAAGTTCGAGGCCTTAATTGCACATTATACAGTGATTTGAATCCAAATTATCGTGTTAATAGATCGAAAAAAAAATCTTTTGATATATTTTTCATCATACAACATACACACAACTGACACAAATAATAGAGTTCGAAATTAAAAAGTCAACCATCAAAATTCAAAACTAGACAATCTTCATGAGATGGAGGGAAATAGTACTTAAGCCGGCCTCGAGCTCAAACATCAGATAAAATTGAGGGAATTGGATATGTTGATATATAGAAAGCTCAAATTAGTACATAAACAATTTATTCTACCATATCATAGCATATATTAACAAACCTTAGAAGAATATTTTTCAAATAATTCAAATCCTCAACTATAAGCAGAAGAACTATAATACCAATCAGATAATTCAATCTAAATATCATAATCTTTAACTTGATCACCTAGTGAAATTGATCGGACCAATTAATTCTAGCATTTCTATAAATAAATAAATAAAAGTGAAATTGAGCATTTTTTATACAAATTTAACGTAGAAATTACTCGTAAAAAATATAAAATCAAGCTTCTTAATAATTTATACTTGCAAATTACAATCGGTTGATCGGTTTCGAAATTGAAGATAACTGCGTTCGATCAGACGAGAGAGACGTTAAATTTGAAATTGGGATTTTGTTTTTGTTTACGATTAGGTAACAGTCGCGGGAAAAAATGGGATGGGCGCCAACGGGGGAATGGATCATCCGATATCCGTCCGGTTAATCTAGTCTGATTCGAATATGTTCGATAACATGCCTATCCGATACCCGCTCGAACTCGACTAGTGAACAACCTACTCACGCCAAATGTAAGTTTATATTTTGACTTAATTTCATATATGCCCCTAACCTTCGATTAAAGTTATACATTTTGAAAACATAATGAACTATCATTATAATTTGCCCGGAACATTATAAGAATATGTATGTTTACTTTAATTTGAAAATGTTTATTTTGATCAGAAAATATCAGTTTGTATTTAAAATGTACCATTATATCTAAAATGGTACCTCAAAGTCATGCATCATTGATAAACATGATTAGAGCACGAATACAAAACGTAAAGTTTCTTTAAATTAATTGACCATCATAAAGTAAAAAAATTAAAATACTACTCCATCATGAAGTATAAAGAAGGCAGTATTAACAAATTTGACATTACATACATTTAATTTTGGTTAAGGATTTTTTTTAATTATTCGTACAATTTCAAATTGTACAAGATATAATTTTTAGTTTAACAATGTAAGCTAACAACAAACATATCCATCTTTTCTCCGAAGTTTGTTATATATTTATACAGTCGAAAATTAATTAAATAATTTTAATTAATTCGATTTATTTTAATCGGTGAAATCGATTAAATAAAAATTGATCACATCGCCCACATGACAATTAGTACTTATCTTTATTCTCATGAAATCGAACACGCTAAGTGAAATAATAAGGGTTTCGGGAATTAAGCCCTCAAATTAATCAAGTCGAAATCGATTTTGTTACTAATTAACCCTAAAATTCAACTCAAACGAGAGTTCTAGAAAATACCGAACAAATGTCAATTAAAATTAGGCCTTAAAATTCCAAATTTTATTATTACAATAATTTCGCTATTTGGCCTAAAATGGAAGTTCCGGAAGCTGACTTAAAAAACGAAGACTCTAAAGAACATATTTAAACGAGGGACTCCCAGAAGCAGTGGCGAAACACCTGACAAAAAAAAAGAATTTGGAACCCCGTCTCATGAAATAGGCGCCCTTTTGCCTTCGGGAGTAGTGGGACAAAGTAATTCCATAAAATCAACTACCACATCTCGCCTCAAATTCAACGGTTAAGAGTTAAAATTCAAAGGATCACGGATCAACCAATCGTATGAGAAACTCAAAAGCTTATATAAACTCCCCCTCCGCTTCCCATGGTTCGAAATTTTCATCCTCGAAACACAATAAAAATACAAAAAGCTTCGTAGAGAATTTAGCATAAGAACAACTCATGCGGATTTCTTTCATAGAAAACCTCTGCATTATTACTTTTCTCGTGAGAAATATTAAATCTTTCAACCTATAAGCCTAAATAGTGTTCTTCTTAAATTGGAAGAATCCGAGAAAAGAACACAAAAAAAATTATTCATCTCATCACCAAAAATAGTGCCTAAATCAAGGCATATGTCTGACACGCACAAACGCAAGTACTTCGTGATCAAGACTCCAAAAACCGATGACCGATCATTCAGATTCATAAAACAAATTACTATAGATTAAGCCACAAAGGCCCTCAGAGTAAATCATAGACATCATATAGCTACCTACCCCGGCCTCCGTCAAGAAACACGGAGTAAGCCGCTAAGACATTGGCTTTGACAGAAACAAGCATATCCACAATGATAGCACCAAGCTTCCTAAGAAAGTCAAGTAAACACCAACTCACCTAGTTGTACGAGATCGCTCGCTAAGTGCCCTCGCTAGGACACATATCCAAATCTAAGTCCTCGCGACCTGCCCAGCACTCAAGATATACGGATATACGCCGTTAAGGCTTCCGCTCGGACCATATCCAAGTCAAAGCACCAAGTCCAAAGCGCTCAAGTCCCTATCCAAGTCCGGGATCATTTGGATCCAAAACTCCTATTCAAATTTTAGGTCATATATCAAGCACAAACCCAAATCCAAATTTTAGGATCACATAACGGTCTGCATTCTCAAATCAAGCACAAATCCAACCACAAATAGACTTTCCAAATCAAGACTAAGTCCAAGATCGTGATCAAATCCAAGTCCAAAGATATCACTTCAAAATGACATTTCATTTAAAGAAAGCAATAGACTAATAGTCTACTCCTTTAACTTCATTTGATAAATCTTCTTCTGCATTTCCAGATAGATTTTCCAAAAAATTATTATTATATTGGAGCGCATATATTATAAATAATAAAATCTTTCTAACAGTTATAATATTATTATCATTTTGTCGTGATAGTGAACTTACGTGCCTTCTTCGCTTAAACCCATAAAATGGGATTTTCCGAAAAAAATTAAACTAGAAAAATCTTGTTAAATGCCCAAACCAAACACTATTAATCTACTAGTGTACAAATTCATTGATATTTGGATACGAAGTTTAACTCATTACATATCAACACAAGCTACATTTAACGACTAGATTGGGTAAATTCTTACATAATATCTCGGGCATAACTAATCGAAGTAAATAAGCGGTAGTGCTAAATGGCAGCATTCCTAGTCTTTTCATGCAGTGTGGGTTCGAGTACGCAGTCGCGAATCCTCGTTGGATATAAAGAGAATATTAGAGCGCTAGAATTCAAAATTTGCCTCATTCAGGTGTCAACGAAGTCACAAGAAAGCATGATCAAACCATAAAGCTAAAAATCAGCGCGTGGCCTACATCGCTTGGAGCGCGGGAGAAAGGACACTTTATAAGTAAGGCTCCTAGTAGCCTTAGTAACGCGATTGACTACTTATGCTAAAATGTTCACGCGCGCCCGCAGTGGGGGTGCAACTGCAAATGAGCTCGAAATTAGAAGCTATGGACACGAATGCAGCCCGGTGGGGGGGTCAGCAAGCCAACTTTAGCTTCCGGTCGAGTTCGGTTTTGCACATTTCAAACTTGAAATCAGAATTTGATTTGACATTCAAACTTGAAATGGCAGTTACATACATTTTTGTTTGCTCATTAAGGGTGCTTAAGACACCCAATGTGTGAGACGTTTTCGCTAGCAACCCTACATATTGTTGAATGATCCATCACCACAAATACGTTAAATCAAAAAAAAAAGAAACACATGCTTCACAAAAACTGGTGAGCTCCCATCTTCTCTTTCCATTGCTTTTCTATCCAAGTGATACTCAAGCTCGCAGCGGGTTCGCCGATCACCATAGCGCCAGCGGCCGCATCGCCAGGTGGTTTTATCTCGGGAAGCCGCACGCCTCTGCTGCCCTTAGCACCGAGGGAAAGCATGTCGAATAATGCTTTTAAGGAAAGCGTTGTAAACTTGACCTATCCAAGTTTCATTTCACAAAATTGGCTTGTCTCGCCAGAATCGCTCGCTTTTTGTAGTCAAAGCTTCATTTCGTATGAGTTTTGTATTGTTTATTTGCAAAGTTTTGTTGTATAGCTTCCGTTTTCTATTAGTTCCCTAAGCAAATCCCGTGACAACTTTCTACGCAGCTGGTGGCTCGAGTCACGCAAATGGCGGCACTGGTATCAAGTGGTTTAAAGGAAACCTCTGCCCTCCGACTACCGGCGACATCCCGCGATTCACCCTCCACGAAATCCTGCAGCTGTAAAACCCTCGGCGACTCACTAACGCCGGGCTGCCACACTTTCCTTTTACATAATAATGATAACATATCAAGATTCTCATATCCAATCGAGAATGATATTATACGGAGTATTAATTAGCCTTTACGCTTTAGGCATCCTCATAGATGGATGGTAAAAAAGATTGTAATCAACAAGTTCAACTATTGTACTACCTTCATTTCAATTTGACTTGATAATCGACTAACCAGTTTGAAAATAATTCTTATTTAAATACTACATTCATCCTTAAAAAATTGTCTAATATACTTTTCAATAATCAAACTTAACAAACTTTCAACCTTAAAATTATTTTGCTATTGAAGTAACTCAATAATGTACTATTTTCTTACATGTTAATAATACAGAATCTTGAAACTTATAAATGAATATGTTTTGCACCAAATATTATACAACATATACAAAAATATTAAAATTTAAAGTGTGAAAAGTCAGCCATCAAAACTAGACTTCTGAGCTTCGACTCCGCTGAGACAATAATATGAAAAACTTCGGTTCATACCCCTGATGATTGGGTAGTGGAATGATGACACTAACGCCCCAAATTTTAGAGGCTCAAAATATATTTTTGATATCATTACATTTGTTGTGAAAAAAAACTATTTTTCTGATATTTTTAAATGTAATTTTTTCATTTTATATTGAAAATTTGTTGTTAATTAGACAATCACCTCGAAAATTGAAAATAGCGGTTAAAAATTATGAGAGGCTATATTACATATTAGGGACTCTTTTTTCAATTTTATACTGGGCCTTCAAAATCTCGGGACCGTTGGAGGTTCGAAATAGAAGGTTCTATTCCAAGTTGCAGGTTGCAAGAATGTTACTGCTATGACAGCTGTAGTTTTAGTCCCTAAATTCGGAGGCCGCAGCCTCTGGTAGGAAGTAGCATAATCAGCCCCCTCAATCAATTACTGCTCCAGTAGTACTTGCTTTAAACAAGCTAAATAACAAACTCGTAGAGTAGGGCCGTAAATGAGCTACCTCGCGTGCCTATGGGATATTATTATCATGTAAAACAACAATTATCTGAAATATCGCTTAATATTATCTACTTCAATTCAACACAATTATCACTCGTAACTGCAATAGACCTAATTTTTTCAATCGATCGTCATTCATGTAACCAAACACAATTCACAAATCAAAATATATGCAAGGTAATAAAACATCGACTGTTTGCCGAATATTGAGTTAATATCAGGTTGCCCAATACATATTACATATAAGATACGTTATATAATACGGAGAACTATTGAATAAATTTAAAAGTTTGTTTTGATGGTTAATATTTTTTTCTAAATATAGTCGAGGTAATAATTAGGCAAAATTGAACATAAATAGTCCCAACTAGAATATCCTTTTTTAACTTAAATGAGATTCAACCTCACATCTACCTTTAAAAGTGAGTGTCTAATCATTACACCAAATCACCACCCAACCCCTTTTTTGATTAATTATTAAGTGTTGCACAAATATTACCAAAAAGACTAATTGTTTTTATATACTTTATGTTAAAATAAATAAATAATAAATGACGCATTGTATTAGTTTGTAAATTTATTTTGGTACACATATGTGCTACCCTCACATTTCAAGGGGGGACTAATGATAGAACATGCTCATAGTTTTGTTAAATTCCACTCTCTACTCAAAATCTTCTTGACACCATAACCAATGGTTGAAAACAAGTACTACCATATACCTTAGAATCGGTCATCTCAAGGAGGAAAAAAGGTTGTGCACATTGGACTCCAAAAAATAAGACTAGATGGCAACAACATAGTGATGATAAAATAGGGAGCAAAAACATATAACCTTTTTCTCTTTTCCCTCTTCCGTTATAATTCCCGACCGAAATTAAAGTAAATTCATTTAGACAGGCCTTTCTTTCGCTCTAAGTATTCTCCTTTGTTTCCTATTTACTGTCCATTAACCTGACAATTTAACCTCAATTTCAGACTCTAGTAGATAAATTGTTGCTAGTCCAGAAAACGAAAAAAATGGAATGTTGGATTTATTACAAGGAGACAAGATCTTTGCTTTCTTTTCTTTTTGTTTCCTAGTTTCATTACATTCTTTGTATGTTGATTATTACTTACATCAATCATAATGGCAGGACTAAATAGAAATGAATTTTAGGAACAAGTAGAAATTATTTATTGTCAAAATAAATTGCTCAACATTAATTAATAATTGACCAAACAGTATAAAACTTTATTTTTAATCAAAATTTAAAGGTTTATTATTATACAATTTTTTTAAATTTTAGTTGATTATTGCGCTTGTTGGTCCAAACCACGGTCTACCCTCATCAATCATATAGTGAAAGTTATCCTTATGAACATGATATTGGTAGAGTTGAATATAAATCGAGCTAATTAGACTCTCATCGGGTGAGTGTAGGCTTGAAGCTCGACTTAATCTAAGTCAAGCAGAACCTCAAGCTAGCCTTCAATCCCAACGGCTCTGCTACTCACCTCCTTGACTTAGTGTTTTATATTATTAAAATATATGTATATATAAATAAAAATTAATAGAATATTTTAATATTGAAATACAATACAGAGTACTGTATAATATTACAATTTACCTTACAAACTTAATTAGGTAGGTTGTTGGCTTGTTGTTATTGGAGATAAAGAAAAGAATGGAATGTTGGATTTTCAAGAAGACATGATCTTTACTTTCTTTTCTTTTTGTTGCCTAGTTTAATTACATTTTTAATCCATTGATTACAACAATCATAAAGTGGTAAGTTATCCTTATACACCTAAGCAAAGATCAAGCTGTGTTTCATTTTATTACTGACATATTAGACTTTATGTTTGCCAAAAAGACTTTAGTTTTTGGTTGATTTTTCAAATGGGATTGGAAAGTGGAAATGGAATAAAATAAACATCACCACATTTTCCTTTCATGATACATAAGTTGATTTTAAGATATTTTTCATTAAAAATAAATTTTAACATGACTTTTAAGATATATAATAAGTATCAACAAACAGCTTAATCGCGAATTCATTCTGTACTCAAGCCGCGCTGTTGCATTTTCGCCCAGATAAGGGCACGGCAGTCGAATGGGTTCAAAGATAGCGTGATACCGCGTTTATTTAGTCCCTAATTTAACTGCGCCGTTATAATTTAACGGTTTTGGCATTTTTGGGGTCAAAATATAATTTTGAAGAGTTTTCATGTTATAAGTCAGAAGTTGCATAATGGTCCCTCTTAGTGTACAAATGGTTCTCATTTGGTCCCTAACACTTTAATATTAATTACTTTAATTTGTAATATTTAAAAAATATCTCTAGATTAAGATTTTAAGGTATATATTAAAATTAAATATTTTAATTAAAATTAAATATTTCAATTAAAATTAAATATTTTAAGATACTAATATAATATTATTTTGGAAATAATTTTTAATATAAGTTACATTAAATAAATTAATACCCTCTCCATTTTTAGTTGTCGCTTTAAAGACTTGCACATACATTTAAGAAAAAGAAAATAGTCAAAAGTCATATCAAAATGTAGAAATGACAATCAATTAAAATGGACACCAATCACCGGTTGATGTTAAAGTTTTAAGGAAATGTTAAATTAGGGACTAAATGAGCGCACGGTGTACACTATCTAGATCATTATCAAGTATCGCGTGCCACCAACTAGACGAAAGTGCAATTTGACCACACCATCGACCATCACAGAATTAACTCACAAAATTAAAACAACTTAATAAACATGTATATATCGTGTACCCTTCTCATATCATTAAATTTGAATTCAAAATTTTTGCCACCAATCATAAGGAATTTTAATTTTCTAGCTTAAGGTAAAGTCTCAACCAACCTCTTACCAACGCAAAACCTCTAGAAAGAAGTCGCACGACACAAATTGGTTTATTTCAGCTCGGAACAGAATTAGTCAAGTCAATTACAGGTAGGTGGCTACGAATAAATACAACATTTTAGTTTTGAACAATTACTAAAGTTTAGTTTGTTTTGGATTATTTTAATTGATTAAGTGTTTATGTAAAATGATTTGAAATATAAGTTGATTCATCTAGCATAATTAATTAATTGATGAAACTAATCCTAAACATAAAGTATAAAGTAAACAATTAACATGATTTAAATTAACGATTATATCCGAAAAAATATTTTAATGTATTTTGCTAGGACAATGAAAAATTTGTGATAATTGTTAAAAATAAAGTTGAAGGATAAACATATAAATTACCATTGAAATAAATAGCATTTAATTGGAATAAATTAAATTAATCGTTAGCTTACAAACTAACATGAAGGAAATATGTGATGTGAGTTAGTTTAACGATATGAATCATGTGATTTTAATATATATATTTTGATCGATTTTAAATTTAATTAATATATGGAGTACATATTAGTGGAGATTTTTAAATTAAAACTTAAAATTGATAAATCAAATAAATATTTCTAACCAAACAAGTAATAACATCATCTCAATTAATTTAGTTAATTACGGCATGATCATGGACCACACGTTATGAAATAAGCTAATAATAAGCCAGAATGATTAAACTTTACCCATACTACATTTCAAATACACAAAAGGAGTAAGAAATTTAATAATTACATTATTCACTTTATTTCACCTGTATCTCGCTTACAAATCAAACATAACCTTAACTTCACAAAACAGCATATCATCAATCAATATTTTCTCCTGACATATAACCCTTATCTGACCAACATCAAGTGAGGAATTGAAAGCAAAAGAAAGAAAAACAAATCATAAAAAAGTTGAAAACCATTTTTCACATTATTATATTGCCTGGTCTTACAAGAACTTCTCTTTGCCTGCATAATTATTTTATTTGTTGAGACATGGTACGACAAAAAGACATTCCCAAATGATGGCTAATTCTTGAATAAAACAAAAAGAGAAAAATAAGAATATGGTAGTTGTCCCAAATTGATTGTCTACTTCTGCATGCCTATGTATCCTGCGCACCACGATGAATTGAACTCATTCATTGAACATTGACATGCGTTATAAACTTCTCGTGTCTCTTGCCTTGAATGAGGTTTCAAGAATCGAGTTTTTTGGCATGGAAAATTTTTGAGCACATAAATTGGAACACTCCATTGTTTTTGGGACATTGTTTTGGGACAAGAAATTCACATGGAAGGATGAAATCTAAAGAGAGTCATAATTTGAAGCATACATGACATGATGAATTCATTTCTCAAAACGTTGTTTGGTGTACCATATTTTGATCTCATGCTTCGTTTGGTAGTAGGATATCTAGTAGGCATGCATAATGTGGACGGATGATTTTGAACACAATGATTGCAATTTTTGTCATTATTAATTTGTTTAGTAGACAATAAAAGTTGCAGTAGTACTTCTTAAAAAATTACTTTATTATTACACTCATTTTCATTGGCGTTCAAGATTTTAAATTAATATTGAACAGTGAATTATTTATATAACTGTAATTATTATTAGTGTAATATATATATATATAAACGATATATATAAAGAAAATAGGCATAGTCGGTTATGTGAATTTGACAAATTTTCTTCCATTTAACGCCTTACTAATTCATACTATCACGCTTTAAATTTGAGGACATAATAGTACTTGAGTCACAGAATTCCATATGTGACAATAACTAACTTCCTACTATATAGTATATTAATTTTCTTTTTACATCATATTGTGTGTGTATGTCATAAAATAGACATAAAATGCACCAAACAAACGAAATCATTGAAGATCGAATATGACATCCATGTATCGTTACATTAAAAATATTATTGGTAAATATTTATTAATTTACACACAACGCATGTGTCCAAATGCTAGATTATCATAATTAAATTTTTTTGTCAAAAGTATTCATGATTTAAGTTATGTCCCGAGATGAACAATTAGTCCGTATTAATTAAAATAAATTGCAATAAGTAAAAAATTAGTGTAAGCTAGGTGAGATAATTGCCATTATAATTCCAGATAGTATAATTGTGGTGGTAGTTTCTATCCTACAGCGTATCGTAACAATTTAGCCTCCCAAACGTGATTGCACATTGCCCTTTCGAAGTCGACATATCAGACATCGTCCCTATTTTGGACGCCCAAATCAAGAGATCAACGCCAAGCACATATCACTTTTAATTATGTTTCAATATTTGTACCATTTTGGGGACTAATCTACACAAGGCCGGGCTATCGTGATTAAACCGCACCAAGATTACACTATCTCTAGAATTATACGCAAGAACTAACTCGGTGTCTCACTCGGTGAGATTTGGATAAGCATCTTGGATTTTGATAATGAGTCTCATTTTAACATTTTGAATTAAAAACTATACTCCGTATTCAATTTAATTTTCTTCCTGACTTCTTCTCTTCCCCCTTAATATTAATTACTGATTATTATCTTTATACTCCGTATTAATTACTGATTTCAAGTATGGTACTAGCATACTAGCTCTATTAAGAAAAAGTTATTTTTATACTATGTTTTAACTCATTTAAATTGATATTTTGATGAAACTTTTTATCGATTATTTTTAAAATATATAATTGTAAAACTTATATCATTATATCTTATTTTTAAAGTATGATTTTCTTTGAAAAATTCACAATGTAATTCAAAACATACTAATTTTGAATATATGTCTCAAAAATAAAAATAACAATTAAGATGAAGTCGAGATTAATTAGTAATTAAAAAAAATTGAAATATAAAGTGACTAAATATTGAAAATAAAATCAACTTTAGAATATTGTATCATTCACATTTAACTCATACATCCTTCCAACCAAACAAGTTGAACATGAACAAGCAATTAAACGCCAATTTTGAACCAAACTAAAAATATATAATTCCCTTGGATAGTCCAGTCAATATAATAAGCTAATTAAAAAACTCAAAAAAAGGTCATCAAAGAGTAATAGAGACTCAATAAGAAGGAAGTAGGCAAAGGGCAAAATTGTTCGTCCCCGACACGTGTGCCTGTCTCCTACATATACTACAATGAGGCCGACCCTCTAGCTGAATTCTTGAGCTTCATTTTAAGCCTTCCTTGATCATGCCTCCCATCATCTTCTAACCCCCCCAACACCTACATACACACACCAAATTAATTGATCAATTGACAACTAAAATGTGGACAAACAAAATGAGAAGGAAAGGTAACAAGTCATCTTCATCCTCAACAGAGAGCAGTAGCAACAATCACTCATCAACTGTTTCATCAGCTTCTTCCTCTCACCACTCAAGGTTGATGAGGAGAAACCAACAACAGTTCATAAGTACTGATCTTCAGCTCGGGCTCGGCTCGGCTTATGCCTGTCCTCCATGTGAAGGACTTGTCCAAAATGATGAATATGAAAGAATGGCACCTAAATTGTTTGTCAAGGTTTACATGGAAGGCATTTCCATTGGGAGGAAACTTGATTTGCTTGCACTTGATGGTTACCATGATCTCATCAACACTCTTGAGTTCATGTTCCACACTACCATTATTTGTTAGTTCCCAATTTCTTCTTCTTCTTTGTATTTCTTATTATTATGTTTTTTTCTAATGTTCGCGTCTTGACAATATACAGGAACTTTAGACATATTTATTTTAATATGATAAGTTTTAATTATAATTATAAATTTATGTTATTGTTCGATCATGAAAATGGCGTTGATGTTTAATTAATTTGTGATGATATAGGGGCGGAAGGAGAAGAGATACACCCTGAAAATAGTCATGTATTGACCTATGAAGACAAGGAAGGTGACTGGATGATAGTTGGGGATGTTCCATGGGAGTATGTCTCTATAATCTTTCCATTTATTTTATTTTTTCTAATAAGATTTGAAAAATGTTAATCTGATATATATTTATTCAAGAATTCCATGATTTTTTGTACATAGATTCCAAATTGTAGTTAGTTATTGATGAACTAATTATTTTTTATGTGTTTAAATGCAGGGCATTTCTCAGCACTGTGAAGAGATTGAAGATAACAAGAATAGAGTAAATGATGGCTTAGAGTATTATTATTTCATATATATTATTATGATGGAACCTGTAATAGGTTTAGTGCAAGCTTTTAATTTGTATATTAAGTCTAGTGCAATATGTGGGTATATTTCTTCTCATTACTGTCCCCATAAAAGGCAATATATTGCCTGGCAGGTCGGAAGGCTTTTGTATACAACTTATATTAGAAGCTTATTGCATGAAATCATCATCATCAATTTTGTTCTTTTTTTTCCTTTCTCGGTTCTTGGAATTAGCTATGTAATGTGAGTAGTGGTGATGTTCAATTCGATATATGATGATTACTACAATATTGTTGGAGGCAATGTGCCATGGTAATCAAAATTGTGTATCGTACATTTGTATGATCCCTGCTGATCAGACAGTGATGGGTATTAAAATGTTACATGTCATGAGAAAGAAGCTATGTATATGATTGATGATTTTATGAAATTTTAATGGAAAGGAAGCAAAATTATGGAAATAGTTGCACCTACCCTAATAGGACTTGAGCAAAAGTCGAGACTCAATTCTCATAGTTTGAATTGGTGCAAGGATAATTCTAAAATTACGAACTCATTGAATAAATGGTTATTTCTTCCATCATCGTTAATTAGTATGTAACCCTTGATAACTACTGCACAAATGCGAACTTGGGAATTGGTTATACAACAAATTTGCAATTCTAAAGACTATCATTGTACTAACACAAACTTTGAAAACTATATCTCGACTTTGGTCAAGCTACCAGGAATGTTTGTATAATTAACTCGTGGAGTATGCATAGATATGGATATTACTGCAGAGCTGTAAGCGAGCCGGGTCACCCGGGATTCGGACCGGAACCTGAACCGGTAACCCGGCTCGATATTTGGACTCGGAATCGAACCGGGTAAACCAGGGACCGGACCGGTAATCCGGTTCCTTTCTTAAAATAAAATATTATTTATCTATTAACTATTATAAAATTCAATTCTCATTAAGCTAGGATTGACATAAATTAAAATTATACAATTACAATAATTCGAGAATCCATACAACATAGAATCCAAGATAAAATTAACAGAAAATAATATTATGTATTTTTGAGTAGTTTCGGTCCAATTTCGAGTAATTTCGGTCAAGTTTCGAGTCAATTCAATCTAGTTTCGAGTTAGTCCCGAGTCGAGTACCCACCAATTTTTTTTTATTTCGAGCCGATTTGGGATCTATGTTCGGACTCGAATTTGAACGGAGCCAAGTTCCAGGTCGGCTCGGTTTGGAACCGAGCCAGTCTGGGTATAGCTCGAAACCCAGACCGACTCGTCTCGATAACAACAATAAATATT